>CM076581.1:42297568-42836724 GCA_034641835.2 Pinus albicaulis | reverse complement strand
GTGTTCTTAGAAATAGGGCATTGAATATGAGGATACCTTTGCTCCTACAACAAATATGAGCACCATCCAAATTGTTCATGCCAAGTTAGCACAATTTGGCTGGAAGGCCCATTGTATGGATGTGAAAAGTGCCTTTCTTAATGGAGATTTGCGGGAAGAAGTCTACATGTATCAACCATATTGTTTTAAGGTTTCAGGGAAGGAGCATCTAGTCTGCAGACTGAAGAAGGCTCTGTATGGTTTGAAATATGCACCTAGGGCATGGCATATCAAGATTGATAGGTATTTGGATGAACATGGGTTCTAGTGGAGTGCTTCAGATTCCAACATGTATGTGAAAAGAGTTGGTAATTTTATCATCTTTCTGTTCATACATGTAGATGATATCATTATCATACGTAGTGAGGCAAGTTCAATAACACATCAAATCCAATATGAGATTTTTTTTTGACTTGATAGATCTAGGCCGCCCACACTACTGTCTGGTTGTAGAAGTTTAGAAAATAGGTAGCAACATTTTTGTCTCACAAAAAAAATATGCCAGGGAGTTTTTTGGACAAGTTTAGAATGACAGATTGCAAAGTCTCGTCTACACCTATGGAGAAAGGGTTTGAAACTTTCAACCAAAACTGACTCTAAGGCAGTCAATGAGTCAATTTACGGGCAACTAGTTGGTAACTTGATATATCTTAGAGTCCCTAGACCCGATTTGAGCTTCGCTGTGAGCTTCATTTCCAGATTCATGATAATGCCAAAGATAGATCACTAGACAACAACAAGGTGAGTGCGGAGATATGTGAAAGGGAAACTTGAATTTGGAATTTTCTACAATAGAAGCAAAGACCCTAGCCTGTGTGGGTATACAAATTCAGATTGGGAAGGTTCTCTTCAGAATAGAAAATTCACTTCTGGATATGTTGTTAGCCTTGGCATAGGTGTAGTCACATGGACCAACAAGAAGCATCATGCACAAGCCAGGATCCCTTCTGTCAACAAAAGAAAAATATCGAGTAGAGAAAGAAGCATGCTAGGCAGTTTGGCTCAAGTGGATGCATTGAAATGCAACAAACATAGCCAAGACCCCTGTGATGTGAGAACCAAGGCTTGATGAAACTTGCCAAACATCTGTTCTTTCATGAGCATACCAAACATGTTGAGGTATATTACCACTTCATCACATAGCTTGCAAAATATGGGTCTATCAAATTGCAGTATTGTCCTATAAAGAATCAAACTGCAGACATTCTCACCAAGGTTTTGGGTCCTGAAAAATATGTAAAATTCTGATATAAGCTTGGTGCAGTTAGTATATTGACCATTAAGGGAGGGTATTAAAGTAAATATTAGTTCACTATTCAACAATGGTCAATTAGGTACAAGATTTAGGCACTAATAAAGTCAGATGGACTTTAGTTTATTTTATGTGTTTGATGTCTTATTTCACTTTAGTATATATTTCGGTCTATCTAACATTCATAAAGTGGATTGACTCAACTTTATTGTAACCTATATAAGAAAGATTTTTCTTTCTCACTATTAACTTAAAGGCACATGACAGCAATGAAAAGAGATGTTTTTGTAGTTGCAAGACACAATATTGTTTTTGCAAAGTGGAAGGCACATGAAAAAAAGGCCCTTTATCCATCCTTTCCTCAGGTACAAGAAACCCAAAATATTTTCTCACAGTTTTTTTATATTTTTCTCCAATGACCCCAATGAATCACTTCACTTTCCTTAGTTTGAAAACAAAGAGAAATAGCCCTTTCCCAACCTTGTGAGAAAGGTCTTACTTACAGCAAATGAGATGACCCCAACTCCAAACCCTGTGAACAATCTTCCCCAGTATAAAAATAAAGAATCCTGCAACAATAGTAAGATCAAATAAAAATTTTTCTTCCAATTTAGAATCCAAATGAACCATAAACTATTTAATTTCTAGACAAGACCCTCCTCTAAGGTAGTTTAACTTGCCTTTGCAAAAAAATGACAAGCCACCCAATAATATTTGGAATGGAAACCACTAATAATGCCTGCATACAAACATAGAAGAGATTAATCCTACCAAACTGAATCAAAAGGATGAAATCCATAGGAAAAAAAAATTAAATCTTATTAAGACACATAAATGAGGGGACTAATGGATTTTCCACATAACAAACTGATATCTATTTGAAATAAAGCTTTATAATATCAAAAACAAAAAATAGTAATTAAGCTAAATCAAAGTCTTATTGAGAAATGATAGGGTTGGAACTTGATGTACATAGTATTAAGGGCACTTACGCCTTTCCGTCCAATATAATCAGCAACCTGTCCACTGACTGTTGCACCCACATTGGCTCCCACGTTTGATAAGGATCCAAATAAAGAGAACTAACACAGAATTCCACATGTTTTAGGTCACAATGGGACTTTCTGTAGTCTCGTTGGGAAATATTAATCACTTTAACCCAGTAGGCAACAATTGAATTTTTTTGTGGTAGCATTCAGAACTTATGGACTTGATTGCATTGGAAAATAGTAAATGCACCAAAATAGATATTAAATAGGTCCATTAATTTCTTAAGATATGTATGATCATCTGTGTATTTATCCTAAAAGTCTAACTAAAAGACATACCCTTAAAAATCATCTAACAGTGAAAACATACCTGAGACAAGGTTAAATCAAGATCATCAATGATCCCATTTTGAGTAGGCGATGAATATTCAACCTGTTACAACATTACTTTGCCAGAATCATGAGAAATTTAATCAACTCTTCCCTGTTTTGAAGAATGAAAGGTATTCAAGACAAAGGTTGAGAAGCAAACTACTGACTACTTTTTTCTGAAAGATCAGGAAGGGAGGAATGATCAGTATCCAGTGGGTTCAAAGTCGATTCAAAATAAGATACTTATGCACAGGCTGAGGAACCATATCCATATGCGCTAACAATGACTTGATTCAATGGTAGTGCCATCCATATGCAGAAATAATGGCTGCTCTCAACATTGAATTTTGCTTACAACCATAATCAACTTAGTTTTGAAGATCCATTAGATTCCACTTGAATGAATTCAAAAAAACTTCCAAATAAGATGAAAAGCATAGCTTACAAAGGGAAGATTCAAAGACAAAATAAATAATATTTTGATGACCTCGTACAGTAGCAAAATGGAAACAGAAACTCACAAAAAAATAAAACCCAAACAAGAATAAAGAAAGAAGCATAAAAAAAAAATGCAATATTGTAGTTACCTCTTCCAATAGATACGCAAAATGGGTATTCTGCTTATATGAGAAGATATACCCAATTCAGCCAAACTAGCAAACACTATCACAGATGGAGATACAAATTCCGCCTTGTGGGATTCTCCTCTACTAAATATCATAGGCAAATTTAACAGATTTGAAGAATTCCCAAAACTCACAATTCCAGTCTGTCTTTCCTTAAGACCACAATTTCATTATAATCGCAATTTGAGATAACCGAAACTTCAAATAAGGTGAACACGTCGTACTAGCAAGGCTGGAGCTGATTATGCTGTTGTTTCTCTCATGGAAGACCTTAAAATGGCCAAGAAAACCCTAAGAGCATGCATCCAAACACTATGTATGCATGAAGTGCTCCTTGTACAAATCCATCATAGTTCTAAGGCCCACCGGAGGAGAAGTAATGTTCTCTATCTATAAATGTCATCTACAGTAATCATATTCAAGTCATGCTTAGATGCTAAGAGGTAATGGAATAGGACAAAGTTCCAGGGAATAATAATGGAATAATACAACCAAGCCAACTAGTACAAAGGAAGTTTCAAGATTATAAATCATAATATTCAGTTTGTCAAAAAAAGGAATTTGTCAAGAAAGGAATGTGTCTCATAATGGCACTAGGGTTTAAAATGTGCATCAATTATTTCTACTCTGTATCAATTTATTGGTCGATGATTGTTATCCTACAGTTCTTGCAAATAGCTAAATTGCCTTGGAAAATTTTCCTGATATAGACAAATTTGGTGTAGAGATGCTATTTCATTTTTTATAAGTCATTGTGGCATGAAACTAATTGAGGTTCAAAGGCTTGAACTCTGTATATAAATATGATGGATAAATTATTACTCCCTTTTAAGTTACTACCTGATTTGTTGTTGAGGCTGTATTGTTTGTGTACTCAACATTACCACCAAGGATTCTGAATCAGGGTGAAATTGGCTTGGACCAACTAGGCCATAGTGAGACCACACGTAGCTAAACATACATAGCTAAGCAACATGGATTTACATTTGAGCCCTTAGCTTTTCCTGCTAAATTCCTAAAAAACATGGGCATGAAAATCTTGTTCGTTGTTTGCAAACTCCTTACAACACAAATAGTTGAATTTTAGGCCTATCTTTATAGAAATGACTATAGCTTAATGTTAGACCTGACTATATAATCTTCAAGGGATATTTCAACCCATTTTTGGTACAAATTAACTTCTTGGGATTGAAGTAAGCTAGACAGGCTGGCAATTGATAGTAGAAAAGCATTAGAGCAGAAGCCACTGGCTAGAGGGAGCTATAAGCTATTGCCCAGGATTGTTTGTTGGACCCATGTTGTGATGTGTTCGCTTGGGGTATTGATTTTGAGATTTACCTGTGAATAGTATTCATGGAATTAAATTTTTTTTATTTGCTAAAATGGAACTCCTGGCAAAGATAATAGTCAAGGACTTGAACAAATCCATCTTTGAATGCAGGCCTAGCAATGAAATCTGTCACCCTAACATTCTTAAAGATCCACATGGGACTTTTTGATGCTAGCAGTGCAATGTATTTTCTTCACTAACCATCCAGTAATTTGTCTGCTACAAATTTCTTTATGTGCCTATATCCATGACAATATTTCAATCCATCAAAAATGACAATTCAGCTATCTGGAAGAATATAAAAGGGATTAGAACTTGTAGTAAAAAATGTTACCATGATATCATAAATATTTAATTGATTATTTAATGAGTTTATTCATTCATCATGGCCCTCTCAATCCCATGCCAATAGAATGGGGTACCTCATATGGTATATCAAGCCTTGCAAATGTGGCCAAATAGTAAATCTTTCTAGTGAAAGTGGTTTAGCAATCAATTTTCTTCAAGCTTATTTCTGGTCAAGGTTTTTCACTCTAATATGCGACGGGGAGGAAGAAATATGTACCTTCTCCTTATGAAATTTTCTCCATCCCAGGAACTCATTTTAAGAGTTTCAATTCCATGACAAGTTGAAGTGAATATCTCCATAAGTGATTTCTATTTTATTATTTTTAATTATGACGAATAAATGATTGAATGTGTTCATTCTTGGTAATTCTAGATGTTGTTTCTTGTGAAACATAGATTGCATTAACCCTGCTCAGTGCAGAGTCTTCATTATTATCACGAAGAGACAAATTTCTGATTTTATCATTTTAGACATAAACATAATTACTTCAGGATGAATATTAGCTACCTGCTCTTTCACAGCATCAACCTTCTCAGGCCACAAAGGCAGTATTATTATTGTGTTTGGAAGCTCACAACCATACCGTTCTTGGAGGTATTTAATGCTCGGCTTTTCATCTATCCACTCTAGAACGATATATCCAATTTTAGTTCCAGGTGGAGGTATCTCATTAAACCTTATCTTATATCCATTGCTGCATATGTAAGGAAAAAAAACACTCTTAAACCCAATCCCTGAACATATAGAAATGTATAACACATCATCTCAATAGCCATGGCCCAGAGCTCTTAAACCTAGTCTCTGCATATCCTGTCTTAAGCTGCTGCTATTGTTGTTCATAAACTAAATTTTGACTTAACTTATGGTGTTGTGGCATAAATTCATGTTTAATAGAAGACTAATTTGTCCTCAAGTCATTATTCAACTCATTAATTTGTTGAAGTTGTGGCAATTGTTGTTTGTGAAACTCTACCTGTAATTGAATAACTTGTTGCTACTTCTGTTACTGTTGTTGCTAGATTTGCTGTTGCTGTAGTAGTAGGGGTGTTGAATATGTCGTTGCTGCTACATGTTTACTTGTGTTTGTACTATAGGGAGTGAAGTTGCACCATTTTTCAAATAGAGAAAAAGATGAATAGGAAGAGTCGGCATAGGTAATCTAATTGATGATGCATTAATTCATTGAGTTGTATCTGGGCAGGGGCTTTGAATCTCTTTGTTCTTTGTTGGGATGCAACAACTTAGCATCTCAAGCATTGTAATTCTTTCTTTTTGCAACAAATCCTATATCTTACTAGAACTGTTGGGGTAAGTGATGCGAGTTCTCTGGTGGTGCAATCTAATATCCTCTGTTTGGTTATGAACTGTAATTCTTTCTTTTTGCAACAAATCCTCTATCTTACTAGAATAGCTGGGGTAACTAATGCAAGTTCTCTGGTGGTGCAATTTAATATCCTCTGTTTGGTTATGAACAAGAGACTTCACTTTCTCTGCCAATTTTGATCCTAGCATTTAGCATTCTTCAG
Source organism: Pinus albicaulis (assembly GCA_034641835.2). NCBI lineage: Eukaryota > Viridiplantae > Streptophyta > Pinopsida > Pinales > Pinaceae > Pinus > Pinus albicaulis. The sequence continues at coordinate 42,830,241 of CM076581.1, read as the reverse complement.
GGGTCATTGAAACTCTGGTTTGGTGGAACCATTTGGCATCCCAATGCTCAACATTCTTGAGGATGCATGGAAACTTTCCATGGATAGTAGCCTCAGGACCTTTGCTATGTATGGAATCTCTGTGTTTAGTAAAAATAGAAGGCTAAAATTCTAAGGTCAGCATTTATTGTAATATATATTGAAGAATGGCTATGTAGGCAAGACAGTAGATTCTTGGGAGCAAGCCACTAGTTATATAGTTTTTCTTCAATGTCGTCGGTGTGTTCCTAATTTAAATGAAACAGACTAGTTGTAACCAACAAGTGTGTGATAATCAGACTATCCTGCATCCGTATTGATACAGAATTTTGTTAAGAATGTATTTGTTTTGACACTCGTTGATATGAAAATATAATGCTTGCATATGCAGATCAGACATGTCAATCCTTAATGTATTCAGAAACAATGTTTCAACTGTCAACACAGGTTGAAAAACATTTAATTATATATTCTAATTTCTGAAGAATGTAGACACTTGCAAATTGCTGTTTTATTTTCACTGTATCGTATTGCACCTGTTTCAAGGAACTGGAGGAGGTATACTGAATATTCCCTGAAGACTGCCCGTAGCTGGTACTGACTACATCCTTTGTCTTTTCCTTCTGAACAGACTCTGCAATTAAGTTCCCAATTCAATGTGAATGCTCACTAGATGAATAATAAATATCATGGAGCATAGAATTCCAAGTTAAAAATATGAGGATGACTGATAAGTTTGAATATCTATAACAGCCACAGTAATTAAAAAGAAAAATGAACTATATGGATTTTACTAATTAATCAGAAAAGATCAAAAAAGAAAACCAACTACTCAAATCAATTTGTCAATGGCAGTCCAACTGCTAACTAAGCATGGAACAATATTTTTAGTTTACTCATGGAAACTCAAGTAATAAGGTAGATAGCATATCCACAAGGAAACATAGAGTAGAAAAGTTACTCTACAAACCCCAACATAACCACTGTGCCAAATTTTCATATGTCCTAGCTCCTGCCATACTGGTGATATACGAAATGTGGATGTCAAGGATATTCTCAAGATTAACTGCAGTCATAAAGAGCAATTTCCTTTTATAACTAGCATTGAAAGTTATAAAGTTTCCAAAGGCCTTTTATAATGCCCTTCCCCCTTACTTATCATCCATCTCTTCACACAAATTCTCCATGTAGAGCACTAAATTTTTTCTGCTACGTCAGGCACTTTTTCCTCTACCATCATTCCTCCTCCTGTTTTTGCACACTACCTTATATTCTGTCGTTGATGTTAATTAGTAAGCTTCCTCAACTATACTATATTGTGGAGGCTCATCTCATCTTACACTAAAAACTTCATCCCATTCACATACCCCAAGACATTCTAGTTCTCATCCTCGTGATGAGCTATGCAGGTAGAAATTTGATATACCCTCGTACATGCTATCTCTATGTTGCATATTTCTCTCTGAACTTGGACACCATCTTGTTCTGAGTCCTTATCTTCTCTTTGTTCAGACGGATTAACTCATGTGGTACAAAAATCCCACCATATAGAAGCATGCCTTTCCAACTTGGTAATGGTGAACTTCACCTTGTTCAAGTCCTCTATCTTCTTGTACTCAAAGTTCCTTTCCATCTCACTTCTGCTTCTACTTTCATAGTCCCATCATAATGCAAAATTTCAACGTCAAGGATAATGATATGAGCACTCTCTTTGTGATTGAGAGACATAAATGGGGCATTAATTGTTGGTCTGTAGATGGAACATGGATTGCTGATAGTGATTTGTCTTTGGAGATCACATCTATGACATGGATGGTGAGAGCTTGACAGATAAAGACATGAATTTGTGCCTTCTTTTTCTCATTGGCCTTGGGAGCCACCTCATGGATCATGAGAAGGACATCGCACATCATATATGGAGCATGAAAAGGACATTCCAGATCCTATTTCATGTGATCTTGGACAGCCAAAATATGTTGAGGTACATGATGCATATTCCATTTTAAACAACATCCATGTGTCCTTATCAATGGGGAAAAAAATCAACAATCAATGCAATCCCAACACTACAAAATGTTTGGGACAGCAATATGTTCAAACATCGATGTATTGTGGCAATTTTCAACTTTTTAAAAGAGGCCATCAAGCCCCAAATCATAAGCTGGCTTGGTTTTCCAAATCTAAAATTTTGCATCATACTTCATGTGGATATTCGTAGAGGGCAACAACATTTTGCAGGATTATCTTGGAGCCACCTTTTAAAACCTTGTTGTTTGAAGCTATTACACGAGACTTTCATGGCAGAGAAGGGGGACAATTGTTGGAGCATGTACAACAACCTTTGTAAAGGCATTTTTAGTGCAAGGAGGTGGCTTGTGGCTAGATGATGAACTGCACTATTCATATGCCCGAGATGATGACTATATCAGTCCTATCCAACATTGGATAAAGCAATCATGTGGCAGCACACACCGTTATATATGTGATCCAGTGGATGGCATTAATTTAGTTTGTGCCAAAGGCCAATCAATATCAGGTACGCTCATTTTGGAAGTCTTGAGCATAGGAGTTTGTTCTTTTTGAGAAGATGAATCCAGTTTAGTTGCAGACCAAGGGGACTGGAAAGAGTTGTACTCAGAAAGCCCCTTTTAATCTTAGCAGAGTTTATAACATTGTAATGAATTTCCCATGAATAGTTTTATGTATCAGCAGCTCTAAATTACAGTCCATTTATAAAGAGCCTTAGCTTATGAAATATTATCTATAAGCCAAAATAGGGTTAAACTTTTCCATTGAAAGCTTAGAATAATTGAACTGAAAGAACCAAAGAACCATTGCAGATACTTTAATCAACCTTTTTTTCTCTAATTATGCTACTTAAAACAATGTTTTGAGCAAGATCTATTTCTACAAATTTAGTTCAGAGAATACAATGGCTTATTTAATGAATTTTCTCCAAGACAGAGCATACAGGATTCGTGACAGCCACAAGAAAAATTATGGGATTTTGCAATTTAAGCATTCTCTTGAAGAAAAATACCTTTTTCTGAACTCGTTTTGACGGTGAATAAACTCAAATGATCTATTGGAAGTCGTGCAGGAAGGGATCTAGGGGCTCGGGGATTTATTCCAGAGCGATTGCAAACCAGGATTGTACAAAAGCGAGCTCCTGAGCTCGTTTCAGTGCGTGAGCTCATTTCAGGGCAGGGAGAGGGATAATGCAATAGCGGAAAAATACAAAGATAGTGTGTGAGCTTGTTTCAGGGCAGGGAGAGGGATAATGAAATAGCGGAAAAACACAAAGAGGCATTAAATGTAAAGGCACCATATATTTTTATTTGAGTCAAATGATTTCAAAGAATTTGAAATAGTTTAATATTTTTTTAATTTGGAAAAATAAATAGAACAAGATGGCAAAGGAATGAAACTAAGTGATTGGGTGGGATAATTATAATGGCTTGTGTCATTTCTTTGAGTCACATTGAATCGATATATAAATCAATTATAAATTGAGAAATTATTCATTATTAAAGTGGGATTTTATATAAATTATTTATTTATTATTGTTAATTTGTAGTTTTTAATAATATATTTGTGTTAAAGAAAATTATTTTAATTAATGTTGTATCAAGATTTTTGTTAATTTTTCTATATTATATTCTAATTTACTTTAAAAAAATTTTAAATATGTTTTCACCTTTATGTATGGAGGTTATTTATTTGCATATTTAAATTTTTGTTGTAGTTCTTTTCTTAAAAAATGACTATTGTGATTGTGATGGTGAGAAGGTATTCTATATATAGCGTTAAGGATTATTTAGAATAAATAGGAGATTCTTTCTCATTATCTAAGACTAATCTTTGGGAGAATGGATATACATTCTCTAATTATCACATAAACAATAGGTTAATCTTGCGTTTATTTATTTCTCTCCATGGAGGTTCGCTAAACAAAGGGAATACCTCCTCTTATGTGAATTTTATTGTCTCCACCTCTTAAAGGATTTTCAAACATTAATAATTAAATCTTCATTACTTTAAAGATGTTTTCTTGTCGAATATACCAAAAACATAGTAGGATTCTTTCATTGTGGAAAAAATCAAGTACATGTCTGAGGGAAGAATTCCTCTATTGATGGTTAACAAGTTCATCAATAACTACAAGAAAATGCTTTCAATCTATATATTTAATGATCTTTTTTCATCATCTAAAGAGTTCAAGAATCAAATAAATTCCATCCTAAGTTCTAAGTATATGGTAAGCTTGTACTTAGAGGTTCTATTATTGTAAAAATTGACAACTATGGAAGTTGTGGCAAGGTATTGGAGGAGGGACTATCATTTTGGGGCAGAGATAGCCTCTTTTTAAATGATAGTTTCCAAAATTGAACCCATCTTCAATGTATGTACGTTTTCTAGCTTTGAGTTTGGTTTCCCTTTCATCCTAGAGATCATAGAAATACATGAAATGTATTATGACTTTCTTAGCCATTTGAGTTAGCCATTTTTAGTTCGGTCACTTAAAATTTCTCAAATTTAGTATTAATTTAGTAGGTGAAGTTTTACAACTTGTAATTGTAATATCATTAGATGAGGTGATCCACTAACTCAATGTTGTGTATATGGCAAAGCTAGAAGATGTTATTGAGAAGAGTAATATCATGATGTCATTGGTTTCAACTAGACACTAATGTAAACCTACTTTGAAACCACCATGGGGGTTCTGAAGGGCAACATCTAGTGCTCTTGTGTGTATGAGGGTTCAAAATTAAGGCCCCCTCTTATTTTCATGATGTGTTCCTAGTACAAATCCATCTTAGAGTCAAGGCCATGAAAATATGAAGTCCAAGTACTAAATTTATTGTTTATAAATAACCTCTTTAACAATTTGACACAAACGTATAATGATGTCATTTACATTGGAGGTGTATGTCACCTGAATTGTGTTACAACTTTAATTGCTCCCCCACAAAAAGGTACCATGCTCCCTTGTGATGGTGCATCAACCCTAATGGAGAACAATCTCGTGATGTAAAAGGAATTTAAACATGATGTAACTTTAAGAGTGTACTACATTCACCCCTTGGCTCACCACTCGTGGCAAATGTGAGGCTATTTCAAGAATTGATGTGGATAATATCATTTTATTTTCTCTTATGTGTACTATTATACATTGACACAATTGTGGTTTTTTAGAAAATAAAATATTTCTATCAAGGGTTAGCTCCTTGTTCATTAGGGTTGAATAGGTTGTGTCATTATGAGTGATTTATTCATTGTCAACTCCTTATGTGGGAGAACACTACAAGCTCCATGTCAACATGAAGAGTATATATTGTGAGCAATTCTTATCGAGGTTTTTCAAATTATCCAGTTGTTTTACATTTGGTATACATGTTATAAACGCATTATCCACAAACGCACACCCTCGATACCAATACTCGGTTCTCTAAAAATAAAATGGTACCAATATTCTTTGTTAGAGGTGAAGGATTCTCCTAAGAGGTTATTTTGTTGCTTTGAGGTGTTGTGTTTTTCCTTAGATACTAAGTGGTTAAGGGCTTCAAGAGTTAAGATTTAAGGGACAAGGGCTTGGGGGGGAAGGGATTTAGGGTTTAAGGGCTTAATAATTAAGGGATTTAGGTGTTAGGGGCTAAGGGGTTAGGTTTTAAGGTGTTCAGGGGTTATGGATTAGGATTTAAGGGTCACAGGTTAAGAGAATAAGGGGTTAGTGCTTAGGGGGTTCATGGATTATAGGTTATGAGTTAATAGCTTAAGGTTTAATGCATCAAGGGTTTAGTTGCTTATGAGGTATGAGTGTAGGGGTTAAGGGAGTATGACTTTAGGGTTAAGGGATAGGGAATTTAATGGTTATGGGCTAATGACTTATTGGTTGTGATAATGGGGCCTCTAATGTCCTTATCACCACTATGACGGGTTCCCATTTCAATTTCTCTTGTTACCTTCCCTCTAGGCCCCCTAGCCCCTATGACATTAGGTCTTAATCCCCCTTCTCAGTCTCTAATGCCTGGATTATAGATCTTAGTAAACCATGCTTGGACATCCCACTTCTACCCATCCATGCTACACGTGTGTCCCCCAGTCCTGTTCAATACACCACAAAATACTCCTCCCACATTTTCGTTCATATCATTCAACTTATCCTAAAATTATGGGTGAAATTGGTGTTTATGTTGTAAAGTGAGCAGAGAAAAAATATTACTTTTTCTTTTCTATTGAGAAGATGTAGAAATTAATTGTCATGATTGGAATGTGCATGCATCAATCTAGATTGGCTTGTCTTTCGAGTTTAGACATGAATAATCATTTGGTCATACTCCATCCTATCGATGGATTCTGATACCACAAAGGTATCGATGGGAAATTTGAGAGATTCTTTTGAAATATTGTATGTTGTGGTATTTATCTCCTTAAGAATGTGTCTGAAAGATAGCTATTCCAAAGAGTTGGGGGAATCTATGATATCTTGTAAGATGAGGTGTAGTTAGATGTTTTCTATCATGAATTATTGACCCAATTGATCATGATTTTTGAATCCCCCATGATCTATAGGGATTTGAATCTTTTGATGGATGCAATTTCTAGAAGGGTACAAAGAGTAGTGGAATCAACTCAGTTTTGGAGCCTTAACTTTGGGTATGTCTTACTTTCTCGCTACAAGACTGGGAGAGGAAGAGCACCACACCCACTTTGCAGCTAGGTGGGATAACTTGTGCAACACCATAAAATAAGTCACATGGGAATCCAAGAGGGAGTGGAGGAATTACCAAAATCCATTATTTCGTGGTTTTGGATGAATCTTATCTTCCAAACACTATTTTTTATCAATTTAATTGTGATCTTTGTTAGAATTTCTCGTGAAAAAAATGTGTTTTTTTTAATCCCACAAGATATTGCTGATTAGAATGCATGGGACACCTTTAGAATAATCTTCCATGATGTTGAGCAGCTAAGTTTTGAAATTTTCTTCCAAGCTTAGATAGGGCAACGAGCCTGTCATGTTCAATTTTGCAAGGGTGGTGGTGATGACCTACACTGTGTTGGGACAAGAGATAAATAAGTGTGAAGAAATATCATCATATGACTTGCATAAAGGATAGATGTTGGGGTGATTCGTAAACTATCATGGATATTTCTCGTGAACAAAATGTGTTGTTGTTCTAATCCCACCAGATATTGTCGATTAGAATGAATGATAAACCTTTTTAATAAATCTTCCATGATGTTGTGTAACTAAGTTTTGAAATTTTCAACCAACTTTGATAGGACCATGAGCCTATCATGTTCAATTTTGCAAGGGTGGTACTGGTGATGACCTGCACTGTGTTGGGACAAGAGATAAATAAGTGTGAAGAAATATCATGATATGACTTGCATAAAGGATAGATTTTGGGGTAATTCATAAACTATCATGGATATTTTTCATGAAAAAAATGTGTTATTGTTCCAATCCCACTAGATATTGCTAATTAGAATGCATTGGAAATTTTTTTAATAAATCTTCCATGATGTTGTGTAACTAAGTTTTGAAATTTTCTTCCAAGCTTATACACGACCACAAGCCTATCATGTTCAAATTTTCAAGGGTGGTGGTGATGACCTACACTGTGTTAGGACAAGAGATAAATAAGGGGTGATTCGTAAAATATCATGGATATTTCTCGTGAAAAAAATGTGTTGTTGTTCCAATCCCACTAGATATTGTTGATTAGAATGCATGGGAAACCTTTATAATAATATTCCATCATGTTGTGTAACTAAGTTTTGAAATTTTCTTCCAAGCTTAGATAGGACCACGAGCCTATCATGTTCAATTTTGCAAGGGTGGTGGTGATGACCTGCACTATGTTTGGAAAACTAGAGATAAATAAGTGTGAAGAAATATCATCATATGACTTGCATAAAGGATAGATGTTGGGGTGATTCATAAACTATCATGGATATTCCACTAGACAGTTCATCATAACAGACTAGATAAAACTATATTTAAAAATGAATGAATAAGAGTTTGTGATAGGAAGTGTTAGTGAGTTTCGGATGTGCTAAGGAGGGAGTGACCAATAACCAAAGATTCTCCCCCAACTTGTCAAACTTCCCCTTTGTTAGGAGCTTTGTCAAACTATTAACCATATGCAACTTTTTCAGAATGTGGTCCAACACTATCAACTCCCTAATGAACTTGGAATCTTAGGAAATTGTATTGAATATCAATGTGTTTGAAATGGTCATGACACATTGGATTTTCATAGAGCTTGATGTAACTTTGATTCTTACAAGAGACAATATTGGGCTTCAACAACTGATTGGTTGACTCTACAATCAAGTTGCAAAACTAGTTAGCTTCATAATAAGTATATGAAACTTCCATATACTTTGCTTCAGTGGAACTGAATGCAATTTTTGCTTGCTTCTTGTTTATTTGATGAAAATGATTTATAAAATGATAATAATGATGTTTAAAATGAGCCTTATGATGGTCTAATTATACGCATTGATTGTTCACGAGGTGTAGGGGTATGTTTATAACATCACTGCCCTTGAAAGCTTTGTCTTGAAAGCACAGTAATTAGAATTTTCTTTAGTTAAGCACATTTTTGTGGTGGAATGAAATTTATCATATATCTATTTATACTTTGTAGAGGTTTGACTTTGTTTGTCCTTTGAGTGTTGGTGAGGTTTCTTTGTATTTTTTGCATCATAGTCTAAAGTATTTTGACCTGATTGTTTAACATGAAAGCTTTATGCTTATTGGCAATATATTTGAAATACCTGCATGATCAAGAAATTGTTATGGTTAATTAAATTACTAATTAGGTACTACAGAAAGAGGATGATGCTGAGAGGGCTTGCCTAGGTGACTCTGGGAGCAACCCGGAGGTGGTCAGACAAAGCTCTTCTAAGTTACAAATCTAAAGAGAAAAAACTGGTGATATCTATGTGGTAGCTCAACCTGGGTTCTATGGAAAATCTTGGCAGAGAGTGTTTACCTTTCCGTGTCTTCACGAAAGTATGTTTTCTAGTCACAGAATAAGATCACTACATGTAGGTGATGGTTCTGTAGTAAGTTCTCAGCCTTATCTTCACAATGGCTAACAGAGAGGATCAGGTTTGAATACAGGATATAATTTGATGAATTTGGAGATTTAGAGTTAAAGAAAAAATTGTGGTGATGTTTGGGAGGGTGCTAATTTGTAGGGTTTTCCATTTTTATAATTTTCTTTGTTGTGTTTTCTACCATGCTACCTAGTTTCTTCCCTATTGCCCTAGCATTTTAACTTTTTCGATGTTTATCTCTCTATTGTTTCTTGCCCCATTTGAAATGTCATCCTTATCTGGTAGGTGTTTTCTTCAATATAGTGTGAATATTTTTTTATCACACAGCTTCTGTGGCATTTTTCTACGCAAATAGCTTGTAAGGCCCATTCATCAAGGTATTTGATGAAATAAAATGATAATCGATGATCGCCAACTAATGGTACCTGCAAATATTTACTCTAACAATTCTATAGTTTTCCTGTGCCAACAATTATACAACATTTTAACCTCATGAACTAGTCTCCTCCGTTCTCTTAGCTAATGCTATAAGCACTTATTGCTGTTGTCAAAGCTTTTACTCTCTAGTCCCATTAAGCTATTTCAGTTATTTGTCGACATTGATCTATTTTCATTTCATTTATTCAATTTTTCTGACTATTATGTGTTACCTTTGGCTAGTGCCTTATTTCTTACCTATGATTTTTCTGCATAAGCATTCCAGCCAGCCAGAGCAGCAGGGGTAGCAGGAGCCACTGAGTCCACTGAAAGCTCGCTAGGGGCAACGCAGAGGTAGTAGGAGCCACGCAGGGCTGATGCAGGCCCAGTCAGGGTAGCACAGGGGCAGTGTAAGCTCTTCAAGTGTGATGTACGCCCTTACTAAGTAGCAGAGAGGCTGAAACAGGCCACTCAGGCTGAGGTAGAGGGATTCAGAGCAACGTATTACTACCATTTGTATTTCTCTGTTGCGTGAACCAGTTTTGGTGCCCAAGATTTTTGTACTTAGATTATGCATAATAATCAAAACCCTCGAGAGCTAGCTGCGCTGATTTTCCCCCATTGGTTTTTTCTGGGGTCAGTTGTCCAGAAAATATGTGTGTCACTTTGTCTATGAGCATGTTATTCAATATTTGATTTGTATGTGTAGGTTTCTAGTTTTATTTACTATATACTTCGCTAATTTATTGAATATTTCAAAAATTAACTTGTAACTTAATTCAAGTAGGAGAAGTAAATCAAGATATTGCAGTAGGGTTTCTTAGATTAAGAGATTTTCACATTCCCTAGGTCTAGCCCCATTAGGTCACCTTGGCAGCAATTTCCCAGGAATCTAGCTAGAGGAAAAATTCTATATCCTAGAGGCAGTTTCATTGTTGGGTGCCCTCACTCTCCTCAGAACTTGGGCCAATTCTGACGGTGGAATCTCTGGATGCCTCAAGCCCTAGCTCTAGGATCAAGTTTTTCCTAGGTGTTCCCAAGGATGGAACCTAGTAGGATTAATTTTACCTATCGAAGTAAAAACTCTTGTCTGATCCTTTCCCTCACCTTGTCCAGGATAGGAACATCATTGGTTGCTAAATTCCATCCCCGAACCTGGGCTGGGTCTACTTGGCCCCGTGTGGTCCCATTTGGTGTCAAAGGCCTTTCATCAAGGACCATTTGGGAATCCAAGTTCCCAAAGGATTTTAGGGATTGAGAACTTCCTTCGTAAGTCTTTTTCTTCTCCCTCAACCCTTCAATCCCCCTCCTCTCTCCCTAGAAGATAAATTCCCTTGCTTAAAAGGAAAGCAAGTCCCACTCTTTATTTTATCTTAGGGAAATGGTTTCGAGGGTCACTTCCCACCTATTCATTGACCTATACTCTACAAGTGACTTCCTAAACTACCGGGACTCCACCCATCTATGAAATTCCATGAAGAGTAAGGAGCCTTAGTTGTGGTGACAATGGGCTAAGCCTCCATCGTTTCCCTTGTCCTAGCAGTTGCCCTCTTAGGAACCCATTTTAGGTCCACTACTAGTTTGAGTGGTAACAAGTTGTTCACAATTCCATTTGTGAACAACTCTTTGGTATGCCCACTTTTTCCATACTATAGCTCCAAGATGAGAAGTCAAGGGCTATGGAGATTGTCCTTCTTCTCTTTGAATCAATGCTCTACAATATAGTTGACTAGGGCTAGTTGGTTGGCCCACTTGACTGTTACTTTAGTCCTTCAAAATCTGCACATCCTTAGACCCTATACACCTACCATTCTACCAATTTTTTTTTCCTTCACCAGAACAAGAGTCAGGGATCTTCTTTGAAAATAACCTAACAACCCACCAACTGTACTTGGACTACCATCAATCTACCCAACCACAGTAAATTCTTTTTACTGATATAGGGCCCACAATATTGTCTTCATCTAGGGCTCTTCAAATCTACCACCTAACAATGGTTTGAGTCCTCTCAAGATCACTGTTCTTGTGTATCGACAATTTTATCTAATTTGTTTTCCAATCTATGAACAAATATGAAATACTCCTCTTATCATACTTCTAACAATCTATAGATGACTGAACTAGGGTCAAAAATCAACCACTAACAGTCCATTTACTAATTTTTCATAGGTTTCTTTAGATCTTTGTCTAAAACTCTATGGAAAGTCCACCAAAATAAACTCCTCTACATGTCAATCCATTATTCATATGGCACATTTCTTCTGCATGCTCAATCTTCTGCTCAGGCTCCACCCTCCTTTGGATCGGTTGTCTCCACACATAATGAATCTACAAGCCATCTTCGAGATCTGCGGTCTTTATTGCATTATAAATAAACCTCACTCTAAGGGTCACAACCTGTCTTCTTCTACACAAATTTTTCATAGTCTTAAGGGCATACCTTATGAACTAAACATGCCAGGAAACTGTCCTAACTAGGGCATTATACTTATGTACTTCTAATTGTTGTATAACAAACCCTATTCACACATAGAAAAAACACGAATTTTTCCTCCATAAGAGACTCAACCTAGCTCATATGGATCCATATATTTTGGGCATTTATTTGGCTGAATCTTGACATGAAATTCAGATCTCAATGTCGACACTCAAATTAGGGTTAACTCAATCAATATTACGCCTGCGTCAACTTATGTTATGGTTCTAAATTACAGTGCAAGCCCTCCTCCATTTATGTTGGTCTTTATCATAGACCTTGCAGCCTACTAACCACCACAAGGCAAGATGGTATCAACCCTCTCTTCTATTTCATGTAGAAAATCTAACCAACAGAGTTCAATTTGATCTTGTAATTTACTAGAACAAGATACTAAATCCTTCCTACAATTTGTGGAAACAAAACATGATCGCACAATCACATATAAGTAAGAGAAACAAATTATCAAACACACAACACTAGATGTATCTCGGGAAGCAACTACTCAAAACCTTTTATCTCTATTTTGTATTAAGTCAAGGAATCATGAAACAATACAATGCTTAATCTCTCTTGAGATTCTCTAGCACTCTGTCAATTGTCTCCTGCTGATCTAGGCAAAATCGATCTAATACTTAGCCAATTATCAGCCTTCCTTTAGCCTGCCTTGCTCACACAATTCCTATGGAATTATCTCCATATTAATTAGGAAAATCAACCTTCCTTGATTGCGGAATCCATCATGGCATCCCAATGACTTTATAATTGCACATGGGAAATTTTCTATAAATACAACTGATAGTTATGTTCCTTTGAACTGAGTTACAATAAGGATGAAGGGTCTTTTTATTATTTAAAAATAAGATAAAACACTAAACAAACAAAACCCTAACCTGAGGAGATGTAACACCAATATTTTATGGGCCCCGTTGGGGTTAGTTGGGCAACCAACTTCCCGAGGTCGTAACTTGGTCATATTATCTTCATTTGATGCACATGATACCTCGTTAGAAAGATCTCTCCAAGGACTACAAATGCTAATGTGATTTATATGAAATGACATAACCTTTCATGCCCAAAAAATGTCGTTTGGGGCCTCAAAATGGCTCTGGAAGTTCAGGACCCAAAAAACTGACAAAAATAGTAAATTGTGCTATAATTAAGGAAACTGAAAAACTGAAAGAGAAAATGGAGAGGGCCCAAGTGGAATAGGCGGGTGGTCACCAATATCCACCTCGAACACCTTAAATCGAATTTCTTGAGCTAACTCAATCATCATGACTTAGTTAACTGAGACAAGTTGTTATGAGACAAAATTACAATTTATTGTCCAATTTATTTAAGGGAAAAATAAATTAGACGCCTCACATTCTTCACTCCTGGTACATCAAAATTCCTCACCAGTGTGGGTGCATTTTTTTTTATCCTTTCTAGTTGCCAATTTCACTATTTCTTGTTACAAATTTCAACACTCCCTCTCAACAAGAAATGAATTCAATCTATCCCCATCCGGTACCTTTGGAATGTTCTGCATGCTACACTTCTCTAGTGTTGTTTGCACCTGCAAATCCTAAAACTGAATAGCCTTCGAACAACTGAATCAGTATAATGCATCTGTCATCAGAGTCTTCTGACTGGTACTAGCTACTGCACCTGTCTAGTACTAGATTCTCTGTGCTGTTGTTGACATCTGCATCCGTGCCCTTTGAACTGTTGCTAACTCTGATTTGTGCTCTAGTGTTTGACATCTGTCACTCTGATTTATGTCTTGCTGACATATTACTACATCAATCTAACTGATCCTTCCTACTAATGTTGTACTGTGGGCTCCTCGTAGCCAGGTTAGATCCATGAGACACACCATCTCAATGGACCTTGCCCAAATTTCTTATCTTGGGATTATGTCTACACATCACCCCAACATACACCTCGAGGTATGGCTGCTCCCTCTTCCCATCTGGCTCGAAATTCCCCCCTCATAGAGGTCTCTGCTTGAGTGGATGCTTCCACTCGGTCTCCTCTATATATCTCATGAGGATGCATGTTGAGAGGTAATTTATGCTCCCTCTAAACCACAAAGTCTCTAAATTCTAACTTTCTCCTAAAAGCTTTGCATGCATCTGGTACCTCAAGTACATATAGGTTCTTAAATTTCGCATAGTGTAATTGTCCCGACATTACAAAAAGTTTCTAAAAAATAGTTGATTTTAAATCGATGATATCTCCCTCATTTGAGCTTCGATTCAATCGATTTTTTTATTTTATTTTTTTTGGGTAGATTTTCGCAAGGAATCCAAATATTATATTTTTTTTTGAAAATTTTACACCAATATATTCAGATATTCTCTGCAAACTCACTAACCAAAAAATTCCTGCTCTGATACCATGTAGAAAATCTAACCAACGAAATTCAATCTGATCTTGTAATCTACTAAAATAAGATATTGAATCCTTCCTACAATTTGTGGAAACAAAACATGATCTCATAATCACATATAAGTAAGAGAAATAAATTATCAATCAGACAACAACATGATGTATTTGGGGAAAGAAACTGCTCAAAACCCCTCTATCTCTATTTTTTATTAAGTCAAGGAATCATGAAACAATACATTAATGCTTAATCTCTCATGAGATTCTCCAACACTCTGTCAATTGTATCCCATTGATCTAGGAAAACTCAGTCTATTACTTCGCCAATTCTCATCCTTACTTCAGCCTACCTTGCTCATGCAATTCCTAGGGAATTAACTCCTTATTAATTAGGAAAATCAGTCTTCCTTGATCAATCCATCATCGAATCCCAATGACTTTATAATTGCACATGGGAAATTTTCTCTGAATACAACTGATAGTTATGTTCCCTTTAACCTCTGTCTCAGCTGGGTATTCCTCGAAACTGACATGCATGCAACTATTAACAGCGAATTTTTAGTTATATGATTGATCACTCATTGTGAATTAAATCTAACTTAATTCACTGGACCTCTCACTAGCTCATCACTCAGTTAGAACTAGTTAAACTAAATTTAACTCATTTAATTGAGTTAATTAGTTAATTACACTTGCACCCCACTAATGCATCAACTTCAACTAGACCCAAAAAATATTATAATCCCTCTAGATGCCTCATCTTAGACCCTCAAGTACTTGAATTTCTTGAGCTAAATTGGTCATCATGACTTAATTAACTGACACAAGTTGTTATGAGATGAAACTACAATTTATTGTCCAATTTATTTAAGGGAAAATAAATTAGACGCCCCACATTCCTCACTCCTGGTGCATCAAAATTCCTCACCAGTATGGGTGCATTTTTTTTTGTCCTTTTTGGTTTCAAATATCACTGTTTCTTGTTGAAAATTTCAACATTTTAGAATTTGATGCGACCTTCACACAAAGACACCATTGAAATCACATGCCCAGATTCTCATGAGAAACCTCTCTTGAGCTCAATCTGCCAGAAGAGAACCAACAATATTCCATCCTACTTCCTAGCACAAATCGATCATTAAGGTATGCAAAATTATTTTGAACCCTCACATGATGATCTTGCTCTTGGAGGATGATCATGACCTCCCTTTAGCAACCCTTACTTGGCCCTCGTACTCGACCTACTTTAGGACTACATCTCTCTTCACCCCCTTGATGTGCTAGATAGTGGGAATACATGTCAAACATACTAAGATGTGCCAAGTGATAAGGCATGCCAAGATGTGCAAAGGTGTGTCAATGCGTGTTAGGGACTGCCAAGACAAAAAAAGGGAGAAAAAAGTTAAACTAAAAGGAAATGAACACATAAGAGGTTTAATAAGTCATCAATTTACCTTTTCCAAGAGGGGCATGCTAGGCACACCAACACTAGGGGGCAATAGGTTCCAAGTGAAAAGTCTTAGTGCATTCTAAGTGCCAAGTATTCCTTTGTTTCTTCTCATCTACTTTCCAACAATTGATCATCACAAATAAATTTAATATTAAACCATGCCAAATCATACCAAGGCATCTCAACATATTCCAATCATGCTAAGACTTTCCAAGCTCCAACACATGCCAAGCGCCAATATGTGTCAGGGACTAGTGTTATGCATGTTTATGAGTGTTAACGATTAGTAGGAAAAAACATTAAGGGAGCACTAGGTAAAAAATCATGGAAGTTAATGAATATGAGGAACTTGTGCCAGAGACTAGTGTTAATGAGTGTTAGTTGTAAGACATGCTAGGGAATATCAAGGCATGTCAAGAATTCCCAAAGTGTGCTTGGGAGTTCCAGGGTGTGATAATTATATCATGTGAAAATTAATATTGCCAAGATATGTCAATACATGCTAGGTGCTAAGGATGTGGCACAGGGTGCCAGGGTATGTCAATATGTGTCAAGGAAACAAAAGGAAGAACCAATAAGAGGGTTAATAAGTAAATTATTTATCTTTTTGAAAAGGGGAATGCTAGGCACACTAATAATAGGTCCCAATACATGCCAAGTGGCATTGTGTGCCAGGTGCTAATGTATGTCAATGCATTCAACCAAGGTGTTCCAGGGCATGCTAGGGAGTATATGCAGCATGCCAACACATGCTAGGAGAGTTCCATGTTGTTCTAGCACATGCCACCATGTGCTTGGGCGTCGGTGTCATCACAATATGTTCTAGGTACAATGATGTTCCAAGACATGTGGGGTGCTAAGAAATGTTAGTGTGTGCCAAAGCATTAATTTAAGGTGTGCCCAAATTGTTGAGGATTGTTAGGTCTTTCTCATTAATAGAATTTTCAAAGCTTGATTATGTATTAAATAATATATTTCCTACTCATAATAGTGGAACTTTATCTAAAGGGAATTTTCTAGATAATAAACTTAATATGAATCATGTGTTGACTCATAGGAAATCTCTATTCGACTAGTCATTACTTGAGGGAAATGATACACACTAATTACTTCTAAAAAAATTGATTGACCCTAACCACTATGGCATTGGACATATTATAAAAAATACTCCACAATAATGGTATTAAACCATTATCTTTTGACAAAAAAAATAATAACAGGCACATAGTGTCATCAAAAACTCATTGGAATGATCAATGATGACGGGCATTTTTTGACCGTCACCAAAAGTAACAAAAAGAGCATTGGTGAGGGTCATTAAAAGTTCGTCACTAGAAGTGTCACCAAAGAGAGAATTAGTAATCGGCCTTTAACGACCCTCACCAAAAGTGTCATTGAAAATGTCTTTGGTGACGGACCATAAAGGACCATCACTGTATACACTTACAGTGACGGTATTTTAATGATCAATGATGACGTACATTTTTTGACCGTCACCAAAAGTAACAAAAAGAGCATTGGTGAGGGTCATTAAAAGTTCGTCACTACAAGTGTCACCAAAGAGAGAATTAGTGATGGGCTTTTAACAACCCCCACCAAAAGTGTCATTGAAAATGTCTTTGGTGATGGACCATAAAGGACCATCACTATATACACTTACAATGACGGTTTTTTAAGGACCGTCACCATATGTGACATTGGTGACGGACCTTAAAGTTCCATCACAAGCATGACCCTCACCAATGTGCTTTTTTCTTGTAGTTTTTGATAGCTCTGCTTCATTTTATCATGCAAATGTAAACACTTATGTTAGGTTCACTAAGAAATTAGCGATAATATTTGATATTAAACATTGTAAAACATCGTTTGTTGAACCCAAAAACTCAAAACCTTTGCATGAGTTGGAGAGATCAATTGTGCCCACTCCACTCCTTATTTCTGTTGAAGGGAATGAAAACATGCATGATGCCTTGCCAAGGGCAAGATCCCCACTTCTTGAAGAGCCCTCTTCTATAGATGAAGACATGGAGGTTCCTCCTTCAAGAGAAGACCAAGATCAAGGGTCTCTCATTGATGATGAGGCATTCTCAAATATTGATGAAGGGGATGAGCAGAGAAGAGCCAACAACGTTGTACCATTGGGAGAAGATCTATCACCACATGGAGGTGGAAAGGGAGCCATTTATTCCATTAGAGGAGCCCTTGTATCTTTGCAAGGAGTTCCAAATGATTCAACATGTGGGAACCAAAACAAAATTCAGGAGTAGCATGTATCAATTTTTGTGGATTGTGAGATGGAAGGGGAAGAAAGGAAGGATCAGCATCAAGGGATGATGAGCATTCACCCTTATCTATTGCAGGAGGTTTATGCATAAAATAAGGAGATTGTATTACGCAGTGAAGAGAGGGACAAATCAGTCCACTCATATATACAGTCCACTTCATATTTTGATGTCTCACTACATGGGGGAATTCCACCTGGGAGGCCACCAGATCTAGAGTTGGTGGGAGAAATTTTTCCATTTGGTTCACCACTCTTAGATTCTGGAGGGGTGAATACCTTGGAGGAGTCCAGTACATTGCAGAGAGTTTTGGATAGACTCAAGGAGGAGAGAAACAGTCTTCCATTTTCAGCATCACCCACTCTCACTACATATATTGCGCTGACAAAAGTTGCTGCAATGATGGAGGATGGCACCTTCATGGTGCAAGGGAGCTGCTCCATGGATTTGGAGAAAAATAGGGTACTTCCTTTCAGGAAGGAATCCTCCATATATTGGAGTATAGGGAGACCACTCATGCTTACATTGGCTAAGATTAGGAGATTCTTTTTTGATGGTAGCTTCTCATGGGAGGCCAACTTCCAAAGGGAACCACTTCTATTTGAGCATGATCAGTTGCATGATGGGAATGGAACCACTTTGGAGGATTAATTTGGCATGAGGGATGTCAAAGGAGAAGACAACAGCATGTGCAGAGCTTCACATTTCATATCTTCAAAGCTGTCTCTTAGGAGGATTGATCCATATTGGAGGTATCAACTCTTGGTAGAGTACTCCAAGGATCTTGGTGCTTGCATGATTCTTGATGACATGGATGGAGATGATAGATACATGGTGATTGATGAGATCATATATTCTTATGGCAGAGTATTCTTTAGTAGAGTTTCTGAGCTCAAGAGGAAGCTACTACATGCAGAACATGTGGACTTTCTTTCCATGCACTTGGATGCATTTCATTCCTTGATAGAGGAGTTCACTTGGGAGGGCATCCAACAGGATATATATCAGCATATGGAGAGATGCATAGCCTAGATGGTGATGGAGAGGATCTCACAATCACTTCCCTACTCATTGGGGGTGAGGGAGAATTTTCAATTGAGCCATTTCAACTCAATGACCAAAGTACATGGTGGAGAAGTTACAATTTTGCATTATGATTTGTACTTATTTACTTTATATGAGCAACATGTTTTACCAAGGAGGATTATCCCTTCTTTTATATTATATTATTATGTACTTAAGGCTAATTTCAGCATTAATATTGGCTATTCTATTGGTGGTTTGTGGGGGAAGCCACATGATTCTTGGTGTGCACCATTGACACCACATTTTACATTCATGATTCCATCTTATGGGATGATTGTGGCAGCAAAAAAGTGGCTGGAAGGGTACTTGTTATTTTTTTCTTTGAGGTAGGCAAGGGATGCACTGCGTGGGTTCCATGTGTGGAACTATGGTCCATTTTCCGATTGTCATATGGCAACTTGTTTTCATTGGTTTATTCTTTCATATATTGTTGATATTCTTATGTTCATGGGGAGATTTGTTTGGAGAGTGGGACAAGAGTTGGAGGTGGCCATTGGGGTATGATTCTCCCTACTTTACATGTTTCATGTTTCAAGAGAAGCAATGGGCAAACCATGATTTCCATACTACATGTCCTTTCTTCATGTGGGAGGAGCCATTTGGAGAACTTAAGTTCTTGGAGGAGGCACTTCATGGCTGATTTGTTTGATGGGGTAACTTGGGCCATTCTTGGAGGTTATGTCATTTCAGCCCAAGATTAGAAAAAACCCCATACTTACCATAAATGGAGAGAGAAACAACTTGGATGGGAAACTCTAATCTCTCCATGCAGCCCCAACACATTGCAAAAACCAGGGGTTGAGGATTTCTTTGATGAGCTACCTAGAATGGCTCATTTCATTTGGATGATAGCATGGGCATGGGAGTCTCTCAATGGGGATGAGATCCCTTATGCTTTTCATCACTCCTACCTTTAAGAGGCCATTGGACAATAAGAAGGTTTCCACTCACACCTTCCACCTTTTCATGATGTGAGACATTTGGTTTTGCATACTTGGGAGGATCCATTGGAGGGCAGATTTATGGAAGATTATCTTGAGAAGTGGTGGGGCCTATTTGTGAGGAGACCATAAGGGGAAGAAGGGAGGAATTTTTCTCCACCTTTATAGTTGCTTGAGGACAAGAAAAATCTTGGATGGGAGGACTGTAATATTCCAAAAATTTAGCCTTCATCTAAAATGGAATATTATAGTTTTATTTATCACTGGGTAGGTGAATAAGTCGGTAGGGAGGCCCATAAACCTCTTTAGATGGAACAATAACACTCCTAATGTGAAAGGAGGAAGAATAAGTAGCTAAATTAAGCACCTACCGGTGTGAACAGGGATTGGATCATGTTGATTCATTCAACTTTGACCAAGTCAACAACACTGTCATGGAGGAGTGGCCTTTATGATGAGACAACGCAGTTTTAGTGGAGGAAAACTTGCATGAGCTTGGTGGCAAGTATGGATGGGACCCAATGTGAGGTGGTTCACTTGCTATATATGGAGAGGATGGCAGCCTTTTTTATTCATGTTTTAGATTATCATTTTGATGTTGGTCTGTTTAGACTTTGCATCCTTTTGCTGTTTAGCAGGGTTGTTGTAATGTTTAGCACAAGGGTGTTCCTGATCGGGAATCCCTAACTCATCCTCATGGAAGGAGAGGTTATTTAAGCTGAATTTCCTCATTCCATAATTTTTTCCAAGCTACCTCCTTCAACTACAATGCAGTTTCTGTTTAGAGTTGGGTTGTGTTGTAAGGTGCAACAAAGGAGGATCACATAGAGCTGCTTCTGGGCTTGTTTTCAATGGATATGTAGCCTATCCATTGGAGAATCAACAAGGAGGGATCTTGAGCATATTTATCATCTTTTGCATCAGGAAAACCATCTACCATCCCTCACAGTGTAGTCACAATCCTGAACTGCGTTATTTCTGGAGGCAATAGTTGGGAGGGTTCATTGAGCTCATCATGAGGGTCTATTTCTGAGTAGAGGGATCAACCTTCTATTTAGAAATATCATTGGAGGATAAAATTACCATTTCATATCTGTCACAGCCTCATTTCATATTATATCCAGTTTTCAGAGTCATCTCAACCCTAGGGTTATTTGGCACATTGTACATTTCTTGCTATTTCTAGCAATATTTTATGGGTTGGTTAGAAATCTTGTATTGGAGCCCACATATTCTTTGTTGGTCATTTCTTTTGTTTATATTAGCCATATATCATTTATGTATCTACACATCAGCAGCTACACTCATATAGACAACGTTGTCACTGCTCTTCGGCATTCTATATAGTTACAACAACTCATGTGCTGATTGTTTTGACCATTGGAGGCTTGTTCCTATTGCTTGAGTGGCTTTTCCTTCATGATATTTTTGTATATTTCTGTTGATGTCTTAATAAAATGATGGATGGATATTGATACCTCTTATTTCATGTTTATGTTTTCTATGTTTTACATTACTATGATTTGTATTGCTGCTATTTCCAATTTGGAATATTACACATTCGAAAAATGGGCCATAGACTTTGTAGGACCCATCAATCCTACAAGAAAGAAGATGAGTGCACGTTACATCATTAATACAACTGATTATGTTAATAGATGGGCAGAGGCAAAGGTTGTAAAGGATTGTACTGCAGACACCATTGCACATTTCATCTTTGAGCATATTCTGACCAGGTTTGGCTACTGAAATATCTTAATGAGCGATAGAGGTATGCATTTTGTTAATGAAGCTATTGAAGCTTTGACTAAATAATTTCAGATCCATCATGCGAAGAGTACCCCATATCACCCATAGGCTAATGGGGCAATAGAAGCTTTCAACAAAATTTTGGAACATGTGCTAACTAAGGTCTGTAATGCTGACCAAAGTGATTGGGACGTGTGCATCCCCTCAGTGCTATGGGCCTATAGGACCACCTGCAAGAAATTTACTGGGAAACTCCTTTCAGGATGGTCTATGGGAAGGAGGCCATCATGCCCATGGAATATATTGTCCCCAACCTATGCATTGTAGCTTTTACAAACATGGTAGAACCCGACATCATGGAGGAATGCTTGGCACAACTGGTCTCCTTAGAAGAGGATCAGTTCATTGCTAAATTTCACCTATAGGTTCAGAAGGCTCAAGAAAAATCTTTGCATGATCAACATATCCGAAAAAAGGTATTCAAGGAAGATGATTTGGTGCTGCTTTATGACAGCTAATTTCTGTGCGGCTTAGAAAAGCTTCGTAAGCACTGGTTGGGTCCATACATACTGAAAGAGATTAAAAATGGTGGTGCAGTCAGGTTGGCTACGTTGCGCAGAGATTACCTACCCGGGTACGTTAATGGAAGTTGTCTGAAACCTTACAGGGACAATCGGGCGCCTACCAAATGAATATATGGATGAAGTATCTGTATTAGGAGTGTTGCGCACACGAGGAAGGAAAGGAAAATGGAGGTACGATAGGCACGAAGGGGTATTGCACATGTAAGGAGGTGTAGAAACGTTCGATGGAGGCATGGAAAGGTTTGACGAAGGTGCAGGGGTAGTGCACAGCTAGAAAAACTAGTCATTGGAACTGTAAAACTGGGTGAAAAAGTGATTTTACCATTGAATGGAGTGGGTATTTGGAAATTAATGCAGTGATTTGACATAATATTTTACCTTTTCCTTGATGGTAAGTCGCATTTAATACTAATCCGACCATTTTAACTCATGGGAGGCTATAAAAATAAGGGCGATGGTCATAATCAGTTCCTTTGATTTTTAAAATTCTTACACCCTATGCTTTACTATGAATTATGTGTGTTGTGTGAATTTTCTATATGTATGTCTAGGCGAGCCCCTCTGACAACAACAAACCTGAATTTATATTTCGAGAAAGGATGTCTGCTTCTAACCCCGCCAAGTTGTCGCCTGTTATGACCTCTGTTAAAATTGGGTCAGAAGATGTGTTTTAGGTAACCCTCGATGTTGAAGAGGTCGTGTCTACACTGGCCAAGGGAAAGGGAAAGGGTAAGGATAAGGGCAAGGAGCAAGGAAAGGAGAAAGGAAAGGGGAAAGCCACGAAGTGGGCTTCGGTGAAGCTGCATACCTCCCCTAGGATTGCAGATTCGCCTCGGCAAGTGCCTCAGGGACGCTCACCCAATCCTTTGAAGTGCCCCATGACAGCCCAGGAGGAAGCTGTGCTGGTGGCTCCGCTCTTCTAGATGCCCGCATATGTTAAGCCAAGAAAAACCATGGTGCTCACCCCCAATAATGTAGATTGTCCAAGAATATCTGCAAATGCCACTGGTTCCGCAGGAGGTCCCTTTGATTGGTGACATGTTTGGGATCCTTCCATCCATTAAGTTTGATGACCATGACCTCACAAATGAAGATTCCTTCCCAGATCTGGCCTCAGAATTGTATCTTGAAAGAGTTTTTAATGAAAATGTGTCGAAGGTGGAACCAATTCTATGGGCACATGGATTAGAGGGCTCAGCGATACTGAATTTGTTGCGCCTCCCCCACTTTGGGCATTATTCGATCACTAGCCTGGTTGTGCAACAGCTACTAGCACTAATCCATGATGGGTGCTTGTGGATCCAAGGTTGAATCCCGATCGACTCTACATTAATTCAGAGGAATCACTGGCCTACCCATGCAAGGGCCCCATCCCATGAAGGGATTCAACAAGAAATATGATCAGAAGGTAGCAGAAGAAGTGCAAGAGAAATAAAAATTCGATCAAAATAAGAGGGGATTCATTTTAGAAACCATCGTTGACCCAGGAGTGCACATGGGTAGTCTACTACTTGCACGTAAAATGATGTGCAAGTGGCGGGCATCGGTTGTCCTTACCTATGTGATTGAGCTGGCTGGACATTGCGAGAAGGGGGTATGCTACAACTGGTCACAGTACCTCAGTGAGGAATTTTTAGACAATGTGTGCAAGGCACAGGACTGAGGAAAGGCATTTTGTTACTCATGGATTTTGTTGTTGATCTCCATTGCGTGGGAGACACCTGATGATGCGGTGCTCCCTGAGCTTGAGCCAGATGTTTGTGAAGGCGTGCGGTATGCGAACCTTTAGTATTCTAAGGATTCAAAGTGCATTGAAGATAACAAGGTGTTCTAGGTGTTGTTCAACTGTGCAATGGTAGTAGAAATTCATTCCAGGTTGCGCTTGTCGCTCGTGGTCTATGTAAAATACAATTGCATCGTTGAATTCCACATTACTATGCACAATGTGCAGATCAAGGCTCGTTTGTATATGGCCACGGAGGCATATATCGATCAAATCGTCACAAATTGGCCACCAACATGGAAACATGGCTTCAAATCATCTGCCCAAGTCACAATAGGCACCTTTGGAAAGGACACATCCCCTAAAGATATTGTCCTGCCAAGTACAGCAAAGGAGACTGAGTTGCGCTCCACGGAGAAAACCATGACAAAGGAAACCCCCAAGGATGCCACCAAGGGGGCAGAGCAAGAATCTCAGTGGGATGTAGAGGCTAAAAGGCTTAGTGGGGAGGGCCCGAAGTCCCCATGCAGAAAAAAGTGCTCCAGCGAGCCTCCCAAAGGGCAGCAAAAGAAGCATAAGGCTGATAAGATCAACAGGGAAGCAGAGGTAACTTTAACAGAGGAAGACTTGAAGAAGATCGTGGATGCTGTCACTATTGCACCCAAAGACTGATGGGCTTCCCTCAAAGATCAGCATAAGGCTGTGATGGAGGCCTTGCAATATGGACTGCATGTCCTTCAGTTAAAAGTAGATATGCTTCAAGTGAGTGTGAATTAGGTGAGGTAGAGTCAAGCGAGCCAGCCAGCCACAGTTACAGACTTGGCCACATTGACCGAAAGTAGGATATGCCCCCTCCCAGGTTTGACATTCATAGTAGTACCACCAGTCCTGTGCGAGCAAGTCTGCACATGTTCGGTAGTAGATCTTGATGTGGTGAGACTAATGGGTGAGAAGCTACACGCTCTCTACATATTCATTTCTGGAGAGCTCTAGCACAGAGAGATGTGGACACAGAAAAAACTAAGTGAGGTCGAGCAAAAAATTTTGGCCAAAGTTGTCAAAACCACACAAGCTCAGGCATCACATATCGCGGAAATTACGCAGCAAGATGAATTATAACATCTCATAGACCAGCTATGTGAGGACATGCTGGAAGTGATTCCTGCCTCCATTGTGCCGCAGGCCACGGTTGAAGGCTTGGTAAATGTGTTGAAGGAATCTAGGACATAAGTACAAGTTTTCAAAGCATATCTGGAGCAAAAAATTTCTACACTACAAGCCAAGCTGTAGCCAGAGACCCTTCTCGAGGTGTGCGCCCAACGAGCCACACTGGTCAAGGAAGCTAGAAGCAGTATTTTAGCACAAATCACCAAGGGCACATGCTTCTTAGATACTGCTATGGGACTATGGTCCACGGTGCAATGCGATCCCCTCCTCTGCCAGTTTAATCAGGAGTTGCGCCAGAAGGAGGAATTTTTTAACCAGATGGAAGCTACTATGCCCACCCTCGTGGCTGCACAGTGCTTAACACGCCTCTGTACCAGCCACGCTCTCTGAGAGGAAATTGAGGAACTCTCCCACAAGAAGCAAGTCCTCAACAACCACCTAAATCCATGGGACGATGAAGCTCTCAAAATTTCACAGGACTTAGATGTGGCAGTAAAGTAGTTGAACCAGACCCTGGAGAGCGTCACTATAGCTACTGAAGAACTGACTTCACAAAAGTTGGTCGACATTGCACAAAATGAAGCCACGCAAAGTGAAGGTGTCCTGTCCCTGTTTTTCATCATTGTCAAAAAATTCCAAGCTAATCTGAAGACCCCACTACCGCTGTGACTTTTGGATGGATAATTCGTTATTGCAGACAATACAAACCTCCCAAGTGTCCTATGGAAATCTAGAAACAAACAGACAAATAAAAACTATTTTCTCTAGATATTGTTTGACATGGAATTAATTATAACAGGGTTTTTGTTAGGTCCCTATATCACTAGTATAGTTCCTTATTATTGTTAGTGTAAACCCCTTATTGTTATTATTGTACCCTTGTAACCCCCATTTTTTTATTATTGTGCCCTTAAATTATTATTGTTAGGTCGGCTAGGATTACATTGTGGCCCACTAGGATTATGTTATGGCCCCATGGACTCCTATATATAGAAAGGAGGTTTTGTGAATTGTATCATCCAAGAATTGTTCATTTATGTAATGTATTGGAGGTTTCCCCCTCGAAGTAGCTTATTTCTAAGGCTTTTATCTCTCTTTTCTTGTATTTTTGGAGCTGGTTACACAACATTTGGTATCAGAGCTTTGGATTCTAGGGTTTCGCTGCTCCAAACACGTCATCGTGGAATTTGCGCTATAAATTTTTTTCTACGAAGTTTCAGAAGCTGAAATTTTTAGGGTACGAAGCTGAAATCCTGAGGAATATTTCCCAAAAATTTTAGAGCTTGGTTTGCAATATTTTTTGAGATATCATCTGTGGAAGTTAGGTCTTTTTTCAGGCTCCTAAACAGGTCATCGTGGAATTTTCGCTATAACTTTGTTTCTAAAAAGGTTCAAAATATGAAATTCATATGGTGTGAAGCTAAAATCCTGAGGAAATTCTTCAAACAATTTCAGAGTTTGGTTCTCATTACTTTTTGAAATATGATCTGTGGAAGGTAGTGCTTTTTCAGGCTCCTGAATTTCATCTCAAAGAGGTGATCGTGGGAAAAGTTCAATAACTCTCTCTCTGGGGACCAGATTGGAGTTCTGTAAAAAGTGGATGCAAGAACACGGACTTCAGTTTCGTTGCTATCAATTTTAGAGACAAAGGACAAAACAGTGACACGTGGCAAGTCGTACAAGTTTGCTCTACTGAACCAGTCCAGAATTAGGTCATTGTGGGAGTTTGGACACAACTTTGTCTTGGAGAATCAAAATCAAGTCAGACCTGTGGCATTCAAAAGAGAATTCAGAGGGATATTTAATTTCGTAATTTCAGATATTGAAGAGTCACAATCACAGAGATAATCCAATTCTAATATCGAGCTCCTTAAAGCAATTAAAAGGTGTGTATTTTTTTTTCTGAATTGCATAAGTCTTGTTTGAAAAATCAAGTTGAATTGATTCCAAGGGCATATTGAAGAAATTTTTTCTGTAATGGGTTCTATTATGCCTCCAAAAAATAATTCCATACCCAGTAATCTCTAAAAAATCTATACTATGACGCATGAAGAGGAAGAGTTGCAGTATGAGATATCAAAATTACGGTACCAAGTGCAACAAGTTTTGATCTTACGAAGAGTAATCGAAGATGAAATAGATGGTTTAAAAGCAGAAATGAAGGCTAAGTTGGATGGTTTGAAGGATAAAATAATAGCTAATATGGATGATAAATTAGTGGAAGATCACAGCGAGCATCAACAACAAGTTCTCCAACTCTTAAAGGATAACCTGAATTTGGCACAAAATCGAATGAAACAACAGGCAGATCAACATCGTAGCGAGAGAAGTTTTGATGTAGGATATTGGGTATTTTTATGGCTACAACCATACAAACAAATGTCCCTCAAGCAAGCAAAGAAGGATAATAAATTATCGCCAAAGTACTATGGTCCTTACAAGGTGTTGCAAAAGATGGGTACTATGGCATACAAATTGGAGCTTCCTGCTTCTTCGCGAGTACATCCAGTTTTCCATGTTTCATGCTTAAAGAAGGTTATAGGTGAAAATCTTCCAGTTCAAACAGTATTGCCAGAACTTGATGGGGAATGGAAAATCATATTGGAACCTGAAGCAGTCATGGAAAAAAGAACTCGACAACTACGGAATCGATCAATTTCAGAGTATCTCATCAAGTGGAAGAACTTACCCACTGAAGATTCTACATGGGAGGATGAGAATTTTATACAGAAGCACCCTGAGCTACTCAAGCGTTGAGGACAACACTTTTTTGAAGGAGAGGGGCATGTTAGGTCCCTATATCACTAGTATAGTCCCTTATTATTGTTAGTGTAAACCTCTTATTGTTATTATTGTACCCTTGTAACCCCCATTTTGTTATTATTGTGCCCTTAAATTATTATTGTTAGGTCGGCTAGGATTACATTGTGGCCCACTAGGATTATGTTATGGCCCCATGGACTCCTATATATAGAAAGGAGGTTTTGTGAATTGTATCATCCAAGAATTGTTCATTTATGTAATGTATTGGAGGTTGCCCCCTCGAAGTGGCTTATTTCTAAAGCGTTTATCTCTCTTTTCTTCTATTTTTGGAGCTGGTTACACAACAGTTTTAGAAACCTACTTGTAGTCCAGTGTGTTGGAAATACTGAGAAGGGGGGAGTGAATTAGTATTTCTTACAATTAGAGCATTAGTTAATCTTAAATTATTGTCAGTGTTTGTACAATGATAGCAGCAAACAAGAGGAACACAAATGCGTACAGTTTTTAAGGTGGAAACCCACTTCGGGACAAAAACCACCTAATGCTTTTCTAATAATTATTTAATATTCAACTCCAATTGAAAATAAAGCTCCAACTTCCTAGAATCTAGAAAAGCATTCTTCTTCAACTCACACTGGATGGATGCTCCAACACATGAGATTATTCAGCAGTCAACTGAACGGATTCCCCAACACCCAATGAGCTACAACTCACCCTAGCACCACCCTACCACCCTATAGAAAAATAAAATAAGAATGGACTCTCGTACCAAGGAAAATGGTCCACTTTACAATGATATAGAATGATGTAGAAGAAGAAGATATACTAGACCATAACCCCAACTTTGACACAACCACCTAATGATGATCCTAGACCTCCCAACACTTCCTCTTCAACCCTTGCCAGATAGATACTAGTACAATTTGTACAATAATGTATTTACAATGACTAAGTACAATGATACCTTTATAATGATTGTATGCAGTGTTGCCCACATGAAGACTTCATATGATGAAATTCTTGCTGATGTTATGCAACTTGGTTGCTGCTCTTGTCATGCTACCCTCTGCTGCACCTTGCTTTGCTTTGTTGCCATAGAAAGTCTCGTCCTTTGCAACCCTTGAGAACACATGATCTAGCTTTTTCTTGCCTTCTAGGAGCTCGATATTGAATATGGAGTATCTCCGTTATTTCAAATCCTCAATATTTGATTTTTGGTCCTATAGTAGTCCTCTGAGTCTTGTTTCCAATGCCACAGGTCTAACCCAATTTGGATTCTTCAAGAGAGATTTATGCCCAATCTCTCACAATTCCCTAATTATGGATTGTTTCAGCAGAGCCCACTTGTACCACATGCCACGTGTAATTGTTTCTTCATTTGGCTCTGAAATTGATAGAGAAAAAATTATAGACTATTCAATATCTTCCACTTTTTATGAAATTCCAATCCGATACTCAGAGAGAGAGTTATGATGATTTTACCAAGGTCACTTCTTTGAGATGAATTTCAGGAGCCTACAAAAACACTGACTTCCACAGATCATATCTCAAAAAAATTTGCACACCTTGATCTAAAATTTGTAGTGCAGCTTCCTCGGGATTTCGGCTTTGCCTCATAACAATTTCATCTTCTAAACCTTCGTAGAAAAAAATTTAGAGTGAAAATTCCACGATGACTTGTTTCAGATGGCCGAATCCCTTACATAAGGAGGAAATGAAGATCACAATCTATATGAGTGCTTAAGTTGAGAGGGGCTTCAAAAATCGAACGTGGGAGGGATTTTAGGAGCATAAAAATATTAATTATGACTTTTCAATGACCCATGCCCCAACCCCATGGGGTTTTAGCCCACTAACTGGGGGTACAAAATTCAAACATGAATATCTCTCAAACCGTGAAGAATTACATGGCATGCCATATATCAACGGAAAGATCTCGACAAGTAGAAACCATAAAAAGCATTATTGCCCTAGAATATATTAATTTGGTAGGCCAAAATTCCCATGCAATATTGGGTTAGCCCTTGGTGCTGCTTGGGTTGACATCAATGACAACCGCTGATCAACAATCTCCCCCTTTGGCATTGATGGAAACATAAGTACTCCCCCTGCAATCATGACACCTCTTCCTACAACATTCTCTCCCCCTTTGACCTCAATGGCAAAGGGTAACTCCCCCTAAAACACAACCATCCTGCAGACCTGTACACACTTCCACTCCCCCTTTATATTCTGACAAATGGAAAATCTAATGAGAACTTGGGAGAATCCCAAGCTTTTGGTGAAGATATTCCAATGCTAGCGAATATTTAATATGTGATTCTTTTGGTGCTTCTTGGAATCTTGCTACTTGTCCAAATGCTTGCATAAAATCTATGATTAGTAGTCTTCTATATGTAACAACCTCCCAACCAGATGTTATGCATGCAGTTGGACAAGTAGCAAGATTCCAAGCAGCACCAAAATAATCACATATTAAAAATTTTCCAGCATTGGAATATCTTCGCCAAAAGCTTGGGATTCCCCCAAATTCTCATTAGATTTTCTGTTTTTCATAATATAAAGGGGGAGTGGAAGTGTGTACAGGTCCACAGGATGGTTGTGTTTCAGGGGGAGTTACCCTTTTCCATTGATGTCAAAGGGGGAGAGAATGTTGTAGGAAGAGGTGTCATGATCGTAGGGGGAGTGCTTGGGTTGACATCAATGACAACCATTGATCAACAATCTCCCCCTTTGGCATTGATGGAAACACAAGTACTTCCCCTGCGATCATGACACCTCTTCCTACAACATTCTCTCCCCCTTTGACATCAATGGCAAAGGGTAACTCCCCCTGAAACACAACCATTCTGCGGACCTGTACACACTTCCACTCCCCCTTTATATTCTGAAAAACGGAAAATATAATGAGAACTTGGGAGAATACCAAGCTTTTGGCGAAGATATTCCAATGTTGGCGAAAATTTAATATGTGATTCTTTTGGTGCTACTTGGAATCTTGCTACTTGTCCAACTGCTTGCATAACATCTAGTTGGGAGGCTGTTACATATAGAAGACTACTAGTCATAGATCTATACAACCTTTGATCCACATCCTTAGATGAGTCGTCTATGCTCAATTTGCAACTTGTTACCATTGGAGTAAGGATGGGTTTGCAATATTCCATTTTAAATTTCTTGAGCATTTCCTTGATGTACTTGGCTTGACATATAAATATTCCTTTCCCTTGCTGAGATATTTGAAGCCCTAAGAAGTATGTCATCTCACCAATTAAAGACATCCCGAAATTACTTTGCACCTTTGTAGCAAACTTCTTACTTAGTCGATCATCGTTGCTACCAATTATTGTATCATCCTCTTTAGCTATTAGAAATGAATTAGTTGCTTCATCTAGAACATATATGTCATTTGGAGCTTGACTTGATATAGCCACAATTTCACCATACACGCCTTTCTTGATTTCACATTTCGTGGAGTTGAATAGTATTGTGTGTCCTTGATCACACATTTGTCCAACATTGAGCAAATTGTGATTCATGTTTTCAACCAATAGAACATTATTGGCTAGAGAATATTTTCTTCCGAGAGTGACAGTACCTGATCCTATAACATTTGAAGATCCATCATTTCCAAAGGACACGATTCCATCCTTCTTCTCTTTCAGAGATACAAACTTTTTTCTATCTCCAGTCATATGCGTTGAGCAACCGTTATCAACATACCACACATCGTTGTTCTTTTGAGCCTTGAGAGCAAGAGCACAATTATCATTCTTCTTCTTCTTCCATGTTCGTTCATTCTGTGGTTTCGAAGATTCTTCTGGAGGATTTTCAAGTCTGCTGTCTTTGGCTATGTGTCCAAAGTTTCGACATTTGTAACATTCAATACTATTTCTTAAATGTTCAAATCTATTGATGTTTCGCTGAGCCCTGGGAGGTTCATATTTGACAGATCTCCTGGAATTGTATTTGTTCCTAGGGTACGTGCGAAATTCTATAGTTTTATGACCAAATTTTCCACATGAATAACAGTAGCCATAAAAAATATGTTGGTATCTGGATGGAAATTTTCATCGAGGAATTTTCTTCCAAGGCTGTTCTTGCGAATATTTTCCAATGAAGTCTACATGCATGTTAGATCTCATAGGTTCATTGTATTTTGTTGTAGAAGGTCCTGCTTCTTCTTCTTCTTTGTAACCAATACCAATTTTGTCATTGTAATATTGTTGATTGTTGATGAGGTCTTCCAATGCCCTTGAGCTATTGGCATGGTTTTGGATAGTTTTTCCTTTCTTCACTTCCTCACGTAGCGAGACTACTTCGGCTTCTAATTATTCCCTTTCTTGGTTGCTTTCTTCCAACTTCTTTTGATGTGAATCTTCAATGCATTTTTGTTCTTCAACTTCAATTTTGAGACTTTGAACTTTTTCTTCAAGAGTTTTGGAACAGATCTTCTCCGCCTTGAGATCTTTTATAAGCTTGATTGCTTCCTCATAAAATTCGTCTATGGTCCATCCTTCTTCTTCGTTGTTTGATACCTATGGCTTATTGTGCTTGGGTTTATTGTGCTTGGCCATAAAAAATACTCTCTCATTGGCTTCCTCTTCACTATCATTGTCTTCATCGGATGATGAGCTATCTTCTTTAGAGAGAAAGTTCCTTTTGGATCCTTGCTTGTTGAATTTCTTAAATCCTTTCTTTCTTTTCGAGTTGCCATTACTTTTGTTTGGACATTTTGCTGCAAAATTCCCAACCTCATTACATATGAAACATATCAATGGAATTTTACCTTTGAATTTTCCCTTACCAATTTGTACTTTTCTCGTGAAGTAAGCATATTCTTCGTTTGAAAGACCTTCTTCATCATCTCC
The DNA here is from genome assembly GCA_034641835.2 of Pinus albicaulis. Classification (NCBI taxonomy): domain Eukaryota; kingdom Viridiplantae; phylum Streptophyta; class Pinopsida; order Pinales; family Pinaceae; genus Pinus; species Pinus albicaulis. Next base: position 42,797,266 of record CM076581.1, on the reverse strand, counting down.
CTTTTCTTCACACTTGCAGGTGCATGTCTTTTCAACTGAGGGTTGTTTATTCTTATTGGTTTTCTTAGATGAAACGAACGCAGTTTCTAGATGCGAAGTACCCTCTTCTTCATCAAGTCTCATTTCAGATGCTATGAGAACTCCATGTAATTCCTCTTTGCCGAGTTTTTCCAGATTTTCACTGTATTCTAAGACCAATACCTTTGGGATGAATCTCCTTGGTAATGTTCTAAGAATCTTTCGTATAATAGTATTCTCATCAACTGGATCTCCCAATCCTTCCACAATATTGGTTATTTCATCAACGTATTGAAATTATGCAGCAATGTTGCAATCTTCTTTCATTCTGAGATGCTCAAATTTTTCTCTATAGATTTGAAGCTTTGCTTCTTTGACATTTGAGTCACCTGCATATATATTCTCAAGCTTGTACGATGCAATTTTGGTGGTTTTACAACCGAACACCTTATGATAAGAAGATTCAGTAAGTCCACTGATAATAATATTCTTTGCTTTTGCATCATTTACCAAATTCTTCTTACCTTGTTCATATGTGGTTGATGTAAATCCATTTTTAACAGTGTCCCATACTTCGTAACCTAGCACCAAGAGATAGACCTCCATTCTTCCTTTCCAAAGTGCATAATTATTTTCATTGAAAAGAGGTACACCATTCTTGGTATGCTCCATGAACTCCTTCCAGCTGTTAAACTGCTATTGAAGGAACCAAGCTCTGAAACCAATTATTGGAAATACTGAGAGGGGGGGTGAATCAGTATTTCTTACAATTAGAGCATTATTTAATCTTCAATTATTATCAGTGTTTGTACAATGATAGCAGAAAACAAGAGGAACACAAATGCACATAGTTTTTAAGGTGGAAACCCACTTCGGGACAAAAAGCACCTAATTTTTTTCTAATAATTCTTTAATATTCAACTCCAATTGAAAATAAGCTCCAACTTCTTAGAATCTAGAAAAGCATACTTCTCCAGCTCCCACTGGATGGACACTCCAATGCTTGAGATTCTTCAGTATTCAACTGAATGGATGCCTTAACACCCAATGAGCTACAACTCACCCTAGAACCACCCTACCACCCTATAGAAGAATAAAAGAAGAATGGACTCCCATACTAGGGAAAATGGTCCACTTTACAATGATATAGAATGATGTAGAAGAAGAAGATATACTAGACCATAACAACAACTTTGACACAACCACCTAATGATGATCCTAGACCTCCCAACACTGCCGCTTCAACCCTTGGCAGATAGATACTAGTACAATTTGTACAATAATGTATTTACAATGACTAAGTACAATGATACCTTTACAATGATTGTATGTAGTGCTGCCCACTTGAAGACTTCATATGATGAACTTCTTACTATTTTTATGCACCTTGTTTGCTACTCTTGTCATGCTACCCTCTACTAAACCTTCTTTTTCTTTTCTTCCATAGAAATTCTGGTCCTTTGCAACCCTTGACAACACATGATCTAGCTTTTTCTTTCCTTCTAGGAGCTCGATATTGAATCTGGTGTATCTCTGATATTTCAGATCCTCAATATATAATTTTTTGTCTTGTATTAGTCCTCTGAGTCTTCTTTCCAATGCCATAGGTTTGACCCAATTTGGATTCTTCAAGAGAGAGTTATGCCCAATCTCTCACAATGCCCTAATTATGGACTGTTTCAGCAGAGCGCACTTGTACGGCGTGCCACGTGTCATTTTTCTTCTTTTGGCTCTAAAATTGATAGAGAAAAAATTATTGACTGTAAACTATCTGCCACTTTTTACTTAATTCCAATCTGATACTCAGAGAGAGATTTATGATGATTTTACCAAGGTCACTTCTTTAAGATGAATTTCAGGAGCCTTCAAAAACCATGACTTCCACAGATCATATCTCCAAAAATATTGTGCACCTTGATCTGAAATTTGTACTGTAGCTTCCTCAGGATTTTGGCTTCACTTCATAAACATTTAAGCTTCTGAACCTTTGTAGAAAAAAATTTAGAGTGAAAATTCCACGATGACCTGTTTCAGATGGCCGAATCCCTTAGATAAGGAGGAAATGAAGTTTACAGTTTATATGAGTGCTTAAGTTGAGAGGGGCTTCAAAAAGTGAATGTGGGAGGGATTTTATGAACAAAAAAAATATCAATTATGACTTTTCAATGACCCATGCCCCAACCCCATGGGGTTTTAGCCCACTAACTGGGGGTACAAACTTCAAACATGAATATCTCTCAAACCGTGAAGAATTACATGGCGTGCCATATATCAACAGAAACATCTCGATAATTAGAAACCATCAAAATAATTATTGACCTAGAATATATTATTTTGGTAGGTTGAAATTCCCATGCAATATTGGGTTAGCCCCTGGTGCTACTTGGGCTGGCATCAATGACAACCGCTGATCAACACAGCGCTGATCTTATTTCTAGTGGCTTGAAGAAAGTCATCGTCAAGTATTTGCAATCACAAAGACAAGAAAAGATCAAAAGCACCTATATAATAAATCAATTCATGAATCAAACATCTATCAAGATGATAAAGGAAATCAAGAAATGAGATAATTAATTAAATAACCCATTGAGAAAAAAATATTCATTCATATTAACTTAAATAAAGAAGAGCCTTACAACCGTGTCTGCCTTGATGTCATACAGGCCTTCTTGGGGTCCGAAACAGGTGTTTCCTTTACTCTAACAAGCCTCACACTCTCTTAGATAAAAGCACATGGGTGGGTAATCATTCCCATATAATGATTGGTTATGAGACTATGAGTTTCTAAAACATTTCTCCTCAAAAATTCTCCAATTCTAACTCACTAACTCTATCTATCTAACTCATAAATTGTAACCCTTGAAGCTACACTATGGCTTCAATTTATAGGAAAAAGGAGGAGGTTATGGTTCCACATAAGAAGGGATAGAATGCTCCTTTGAAGGGATTGGGCTCCATAAACCAAGGGGTAGGTTCCCATAATGGAGGAATGAACATACATGATAGGAGTGAACCTTTGACTGGATTACTGCTTCTAGAAGCTTCCAGATTTGACTACTGGGCTTCTAAATGTTACTTTCTGCCTTTGCTTTACCTTTTACAGGGGTCTACACCCTTAATGAATAAAAAGTGTGTTTGGCTCCGCATGATTTATATCCAAAAGGTGTGGCACTGTAGGAAATACTAAGAGAAAGTGTGGTACAAGTGTTTTTAAGACTTTTATGAGCTTTTCTCTTAATTTCAAGGCTTGACTTTAGGAACTTTGATGTTGTAGACTTCCAAGGGAGTACTAAAATTTCATGGTGAAAATTTTTATTGTAAAAAATTTCCCCCTAAAGTGCGAAGTTTGAAAGCATTCGAAGAGTGACGTGCTTTATCATTTGAAGGATTAGCCTTTGGACACCCCAGTCAGAACCCTGTAAAAAAATTCAATGCAAATCATATATATCATCACTGAGGTAGGCATTCCCATACTCAGATCAAAACTAACTAAACTTGTTCTGATACAGAAATTATCTAATATTACACCAATAGTGTAGACACATCATGGACGCATCCATATTTAATGAATGGTCTACTGTATAATGAATAATAAAACTCCTCACATCCTGGATGGTGGAAACTAGATCTAGGGTCTTGATTTCTGCTTCCCGAACTAGAACGATTCTATCCATGCGATTAAATGTGTTGAAGTCGAACATGGTAGAAACCACTTGATTACTAGTCAATGATGTGAATTGTTAACAAGTGTGAGAGAAACCACCAATAATGAAAATGGCTCTCAAAGTACTCAGTACAATCCATGAAATGTGAATAAGTGATTTGAAGTCGAACATTTCACGGAATCATTCGATCGAAGGTCAATGATGCAACCTATCGTCGAAGGCAAGAAACCTGCCATTAAGGCATGCAGATTCCAAGGTACTGACGGATTCTAGATCAACTTCCTAGATGATGAGCTGTCGTCAATAGAAAGTGATCCATCGTAAGCAAGCTCACGACACGAAACCATGGATCAAGTTTTGAAGAAATTTTTTGCAAGGGCTGACTCAGGGATGGTCAACGCGAATGGAGACAAATGTTTGCAGATGAATGGTTTGTTTGACTATCCTCTTGAACACATAATGACACTGCAGATGGTTTGGTGAAAATTTCCCTAAGCTAATACCCATAAACCAGCTGAAGACCTTCAATATGGTTTGATTAACTGATAGGCAAATGATTTCCCAACCTAGGTAGAAGTGTGACAGAAAGTGTCGTGTTCAAGAGTGGTATACTGCTTTTATAAATCAAAGTGTAAAAAATGAATTCATTTTCTCCCCTTTCCCCCACCATTTCCAGCAAGTACCTCTTTATTTTTTTACAAGCTTGAGGAGGATAACATTTGCTTATTTATAAGCTCATCCTTCGGATGAGTCCAACTTAGTTTAAAATCGAACCCTAAGAAGGAGTGGTCCGTTCCTGTTTGTAATCGACAGCTCCTTTATTATTAAATTTAACGAGTCCAGTATAGGATAAACTTGGTGTTTTTCATTTTTTAGGGAGTCAGAAGAAAAAACTTAAAAAAAATCCATGGGCGTACTTTTTCGTAAATTTAGTCTCTTTGGCTCGAAAAAGGATAAAATAATGTGAGAGAGAACTCTATTGACCATGATTAGTCAACGTATACCATTTTCATAAATAGTCCATTTCAGTCTGGAAAAGGGGTAAAATTATACTGAAGGGACGACCGTTCATTTCCTTTAACGAGTTCGAATAGTCAAGTACTCGGAAATATTTTTGTTTTTAGAGAGTCTGAAAAGGGCTTAAAATAGGACTCCAAAATTTCGCTTTTTTCGTAATTTTCAAGAGCCCGAAAAAGTGATAAAAGTATACTCATCATTTTCGATTTTTCGTAAGTTTTAACGAGTTCTAAAAAGGGATAAAAATGTACTCATATGGCTGACTTTCAATTTAATTTACGAGCAGGAAAAGACGGAAAGAACTTGGAATTTTCATGTGTTTTACGAGAATGAAAGATAGCAAAATAATCTCAGGATTTTCATGAGTTTAACAAGTCTTTGAAAATAATAACCGAAATCAACTCAAGATAGGTTTCATTTTTACACAAGCTTGAAACAAGGAAAACTTTGCTTGAGAATAGTTTCATTTTTACACAAGCTTGAAACATAGGAAAACTGTGCTTGAGAAAGGTTTGTTTCATTTTTACACAAGCTTGAAACAAAGGAAAAATTATGCTTGAAAGTGTTTTGAATGCCCCCCAAGCGTAGCTTGCTAGAGCGCATGCCCCCCAAGATTCATTTCATTCAACTAAGCAGACTACAAGTTACTAATAGCTGGATGGAATGAAGGTTCATTTACGAGATCAGATGAAAGACTCGAATTAACTAGGAGAGGATTTGTTTCATTTTTTAATGAGCTTGACACAGGAACATAATTATGCTCAAGGTGACCTGTTCATTTTTTAACGAGGCTGACATAGTAAAAGGAACTGTCCTCATAAACTACTATTTCTAAACTACCTACATAACCTACTGATTCATTTTTTAATGAGGTTGACATAGGAAAAGAACTGTCCTCATGGGTCTGTTTCTTTTTTTAACGAGGTTGACACAGTAAAAGAACTGTCCTCATATCTACTCTCTACAATCTACCTACATAACCCATTGATTCATTTTTTAACGAGGTTGACATAGTAAAAGGAACTTTCCTCACGACTCACTGATTCATTTTTTAACGAGGTTGACACAGTAAAAGGAACTATCCTGGCAATGACCTTGTCATGGCTTCCAACTGCGAGAAAGACATGTCAAGGGACGCTCCTCGATCATGGATTCCAAAAGGTCTTCATCGGATGGAAGAACAATTCTCTGGAAGGAAAACATGTCAAGAGACTCAAAAGGGATAAGAACATCGCGTTCAAATAATCCCATAGAGTTTTCCATGTCAATTACCGGATCTAAGTCATAGGAAGTCAAGCAAATAGTGAGAGGCTCGCTTGCATCAGTAATTGAAAACATGGGACTGGTTGCCACATAATTAACCCATGGCGGGGTAGATACCACTTTAGTATAAGGAACATTTAGGGGTGTCAGATTATTGGTAGTCGAATCAAGACTAGCGAATGAAAGTTGGTCAATAGTCACAATGTTTCCATTGCGAGGGAAAGACATCACGCGAAAGAGTGTCAATACGACATCTTTCATTGCATATACATAGTCTCGCCCAAGGAGTAAATTGAAATCCAAGGGGCCTCGAGCTACCATAAGATCAATACAGACAGTTTTTCCTTCCAAAGTAATAGGAAGGATCCCTAAAGGTTCACTAATGGTTCTGTTAAAAGCTTTCATATTTTGCGTAATAGGAACAAGATGAGGGGAACCCAAAGCTTTCCAAGAAGTTGAGGATAAATAATAACAGAAGCACCTTCATCTACATGTGTGCGGCATACATTCTGACGACAAGCTTGCACAATTATTTGGAAAGGGATGGAGGAAGGAAGACGAGGTTCTGTCAGTCTATTCCAATCAAAGGAAAAGACCTCTGTACTTGGAGGGGCTTCAATAGGAATAGGTGAAATGCCCCCTAGTGTAGAAGAATATGATGTAACAAGAAGAACCAGAGTGGTATGAAGTTCACTCTCTTCAGGGAGATCAGGATCGACCGAATGTGAAATCGAAATGACCACTTGATCAACTAATGGATCATCAACCTGAGTGATATGAGTTTCACTTTTCAATGGAAGAGTGGGATCAACTGTACCTGGAATTAGATCAATCCCTTTGTCAGTTGATGGTAGGTTGGGAGAAAGTTGACGGTAACCAGTTGGAAGTTCTTTCTGTGGAACAATAAGGTTTTCCAACAATTTTGAGGCTTCATCCATGTGAGGGAAAATGTGAGTTTGATGACTCCCTTTGCAGATCTTACAAGGAAACCTAACTTTACCCTTTTTTCTTCTTTCTTATTTTGCTTTCTTCTTCTTATTCCCTTTCTTCTTCTTCTTAACAACTTGGTTACTAGTGTCAAGGCTTTTACCAAGCGAAGAGGAAGAAAGGGAGGAAAAAATATTGGAGTGAAGAAGGTAAGGGATCAATAGAAGGTTGGTGATGTGGAGATGGTGAATTCTGTTGAGGTGAAGCATCCGGTTGAGGTGGAACAATTTGAGTATTCGGGGCCAACGAAGTTGAAAATAACCATATCGGTAAACCTATTGTAAATCCAAGTAATGACAATGTAGCCATATAAGGAGGACCAACATTTCCAAAGAAAGGAAAAGTACTAGGATTCTCGTTAAGAGGGGTTCCTTGCTTGGTAAATTCCAGAGCAGTTGCCATCAACTTCAGTGAATAAAAAATCAACAATTCACAATTCACACCTAAAAAATTAAAATTCACAATTCACACCTATGGTGTCTAAAATTAAAAACAAAGAAATGAACACACGCTATCAAATCTAGGAGTCAAACCACACACAAACAGTAGATTCCTGCACTAAAAACACTAGTTGGTGATGAAATCCAACATCGTAGAATTTTAATGTAGAAATGGCGATTGGAACAGTTACCTCGACAACTTGCTTAATGAAACATATCGGTGCAAGTTTCTCCACTATACCATCTCAAGTGAAGATAACCCTCCAGAGAGTCCAAGTGAGTCTAGCCGACGTCTGTTCTAGGTATAGTGGGATCTTCCCTCCACCGTCACCTTGGGAAAGAATCCTATAGATTATGGCCACTAAGGTTACCAACAAAAAAAAATATACCTAGGGGAATATTCTACGATCCGACACACACGCAAGGGTAGAGTAACAAAGCTCAATCCCCTTGAAGGCTCCTTGACATAATCCAAGGTTTACCGACAAGTGACCCTAGGATCCTCAACAATAGTCAATCTGAGGTTTACCGTTGTTAATACGTGTATATCTTCTATCGTTCCCAATGAGGAAGGATTGATTACCTCACTGGTTCGGATATAATCTCGTGCTTTACTCCTTAAGGAGGAGCTTCCCAGAGCATATATGCTACTATTGGAATTTTCCTACTGCAAGATGACTACTTGTTTGTTTAGTTTCTTTGGAAAGTTAACTACAACCTATTCCAAAGCACTAATCCTGAGCTATATTGGTGGAAAGAGCCCTAAAAATGTAAAAATTACTAGATGAATTTTATTAAGCACTGTGTTATTTAGGCTGTTATTACTCAAAGGGTAAATGGATATGAAACCAATGGTGTTATGATAGGCCAACCTAAAACTGAATGCAATCAAATATGATAATGTAATCTTTTCAATTCAATGAATCCTAACTAAAGTAAGGAGAGAGTTTCCATTCACTTCCAACAATGCAAAAACTGATAAATAAGAGAAAAGATAACAAATTCTCTAATGCACTAATTTCATCAAGAAAAACTAATGCTAATCAATTCCATTTTTTTTTTTTTTATGTTTTTTTTTTTTAAAGGAGCATAAAAACATGTAAATTCAAATGAAAGGAAACTAATCTAAATCTGCGATTGATTTTTTTAGAATGTAAACTATGAAATTGTAATCTATGCACAATTCACTTTGAAAAGTATGCAAATGTAATCTATGCACATTTTTCATTCATATTCTGAAAATGAGAATTCTAATTATGTAAATGTGATCTATGTAAGAGAATTCTCAAACACAAGATGATTCTAATGTAATCTAGGAACCAATCAAGTGTAAGTAAAGAAAATTGGGTGAGAGTTGCAAAGATAAAAAAAATAAAAACACTCAAAGGTGATTAACACTCAGACACAATTTAGCGAATGAGCGAAAAGCAAAAAGATGAAAAATTGTTAAGATATTGAGACAAACCTCGAAGTAATGACCAAAGGAAATCAAATTAATAATTTCTCCAAAATAATATTCAAAACACCCAATTAACTTAACCAAGACTGATGAGATTGTAAGAGTTGCTGAAAGAAATTCACACAAGTCTTTCTGACAGAAAATACAAGTTTGGGTAAATACATTGAATCTAAAAAACTGATCCAGAAAAGAGAATTTTAAATTTTTCTAAAAATTTTCATAGGGTCCACAGGTTTCAGTGTAAACAGGTGCGATCCCGCACTGTTTATACAAGAAAAGAGCAGATATGCCCGAATAGTTTCTAAAATAAAAGTGCGGATACCAGAAAACTTAAAGAAAAAATAAAAAAAATTCTGAAGCACTTTTCAGGGATTCTGCAGGAATAAATTACCCAAGCAAGTATCAATCAATAAAAATCATAAAAATAATTTCACAAGTCAAAAATAAAAGAAAACTAAGTTCAAAATACATTCCCTACTGGAGTCACGATTTTTTTGGATGAATAAGTTGTTCTTGCGGACAAGACAGACCTCCCAAGTGTCCTACAGACAACTAGCAACAAACGAACAAATAAAAACTATTTTCTCTAGATAGTGTTTGACATGGAATTAATTATAACAAGGTTTTAGAAACCTACTCTTAGTCCAGCGTTGATCTTCTTTCCAATGGCTTGAAGAAAGTCGTCGTCAAGGATCTGCAATCACAAACACAAGAAAAGATCAAAAGCACCTGTATAATAAATCAATTCATGAATCAAACGTCTATCAAGATGATCAAGGAATTCAAGAAATGAGATAATTAATTAAATAACCCATTGAGAAAACAATATTCATTCGTATTAGCTTAAATAAAGAAGAGCCTTACAACCGTGTCCACCTTGATGTCATACAGGCCTTCCTGGGGTCTGGAATAGGAGTTTCCTATACTCTGACAAGCCTTGCACTCTCACAGCTAAAAGCACATGGGTGTGTAATCATTCCCGTATAATGATTGGCTATGAGAGTATGAGTTTCTACACCATTTCTCCTCAAAAAATTTCCAAGTCTAAGTCACTAACTCTATCTCTCTAACTCATAAATTGTAACCCTTGAAACTGCACTATGGCTTCAATTTATAGGAAAAAAGAGGAGGTTATGGTTCCACATAAGAAGGGATAGAATACTCCTTTGAAGGGATTGGGCTCCATAAACAAAGGGTTAGGCTCCCATAATGGAGGAATGAACATACATGATAGGAGCGAACCTTCGATCGGATTACTGCTTCTAGAAGCTTCCAGATTTGACTATTGGCCTTCTAAATGTTACTTTTCGCCTTTGCTTTACCTTTTACAGGGGTCCGCACCCTTAATGAATAAAAAGTGCATTTGGCTCTGCATGATTTATAGCCAAAAGGTGCGGCACTGCAGACAATACTAAGAGAAAGTGTGGTACAAGTGTTTTTAAGACTTTTATGAGATTTTCTCGTAATTTCAAGGCTTTACTTTAGGAACTTTGATGTTGTAGACTTCTAAGGGAGTACTAAAATTTCATGGTGACAAATTTCAATGTAACAGTGACTCGAGACGAGTCACAAGATTGTGTTGGGGGCCTATTGGAGCGAGGTCCCCTAACTATAATTTTGATACAATTTTGTAATATTTTGTAATAGTTTAGTCTAGCGCAGGGGCTTTGGGGTGCGTCAAAGCACCCAATGAATTGTAATGAGTCAATGGGTAGACCAAGAGTCTACAAACCACCATTTGTGGACCATAGAGTAGTGCAAGATAATAGGATATAAATAGATGGATAAATCGAGTCTAGAAGTAAGTTATGAGTCAGATTAAGCTGGGATGCGAATTGTGGAGATCTGTTGTGTGGATTTTCTAGGTAAGGACTCCTGCAAGCTGTGTGTGCAGAGACCCTAAGTCCTGCTATATGCGAACCCTGCTGGCTGTGTGCGTGAGCTGGTAAATAGAGTCTGTAAGTTGGATCTGAATATGAATGAATGAGAAGACTATTTTGTGATATCTGATTAGTTATGTGTTATGGTTATTGGCTATGATTTATTTTATTTTTGAGATTATATCTGCTCATTGAATACTAATGATTTATTGATGCACACGTGGATGTGATGCTATAGGAAGGAGTAAATGCATAGATCTAGTTATTATTAGTCACCATTCTTCTGTTAACATGTTATCTGATGGTTTATGAGCTTCGTTTAAGTCATTTTTCCAATATACTATTAAGGGTTTCTGTGTTAGAGCTTCTTCAGCGCAGGACTTTTAGATTTGAAGGGACCCACTTCGATTAACTTTCTCTCTCTCAGGGTTTGAAAACCTGGTTCCAGCACCCTCCCATACTACTTCAGGTGAGACCTTGGCCTGCGCAAGAAGGCCATTTCCGAAAGGGCCAGTAGTACAGGATTTTGTTTCGAAACCTTAAATCTGAACCTGGGTCAAGACCCCTCAAGACAAAAATCACCACTACATAATAGAGGAATGGGTTCATGATGTGGTCATGAAGCTTTCAAGGAGGAGGGTGGAGAAAATATCAATGAGATGCATGATTTCACACATAATGTGGAGGTATTGATGCTAGGGATACAACCCATATTGATGGATGAGATTCCTCCATACCTATAGAGGCATGCCATAGGAGTACACTATTATCATAATGAAGGTGTCCTATGTTGCATTGCATGTGTTGTGTTGGGTTATTTACAACACAACCATGACTAGCTTCATAGTATTACATTCCTAGGATGGAATTTTTTGTTTTCATATGTACTCACTTAGTAACTTAGGCCTTAGATTCCTTGTTTAGACCAATTTACCAATGGGATATTTATGATGTAATAACTCTATTTTGAACTAGGATATATATATATATATATTTTTGCATGTGTATACAAATTTCAATGGTGTATTTATTAATGTTTTTTAAATGATGTTTTCATTGATATTTCTCTTAAATGTATGTTATGCTTGGTTTTATAGAATTAATGTGACAAATTCCATTCAAAACACAATTATATAATGAATCAATGAGTATATTGTAGTTTCTAGGAATGTGAATGTAGGAATTCTAAGTAAAATGTTGTTCCAAGAGATGTACTCTCAAGTAGTAAAAAAGTGACCTAGGATTCACCATAGAATAGACACAATTTAATTGGGACATTACAATTTGCGAGTAAAGTTGGACAAACAAGTGGTGGGTTCCAAGGGACTGAAATTATTTAAGAGCTCAATGAAAGTGATATATATTTACACATTATTGGTTATTGGGAAAATACAAATTTCCCTTGAACTCAGAAGCTCCTAAGTAGGTGAAAAGAGGAACCAAGTAATGGAAGATATGTTTTGAGTACTACGATAGGAACTGCTTGTTAATCCTACAAAAGCCATGGACCATATTGACATATTACAATAAAGCACCATGCATAAAATATCACATAAAGAAACGATCGATACATACCAAATCAAATAGTTAGAAAATACATCGCATGCATAAATATGTAAAATATGTAAAGGAACATGAAAAAAATTATGCATAGTGTTTTTTGAGATAAATCCCATTATGTGTATTCAATAAGGATTTCCATAAAAATTAATTAGGTCATAGTCCCTTGTTTTTAGAACTTGTTTAACTATATAGGGATTGTGCTAGAAATGTTCTAGTTTTCCTGCACCTAAGTTATCATGACCTTGATCATAGAATAGAACCAAATCATCATCCACAAAGAGTCTAGGTTGAAAATATTTATTGTGCCAAGACTTGACACATTTGTTATTATTTTTTTTAGCTATCACAACATAGAGACGTTTTTCATCAATATGGGCTAAGTGTAAAAAATGATCTTCCTTAGTAGAAGTGTCGGGAAGCAGTTCAAAAACTAGTTTTTGAGATGGAATTTCACACTAAATAACAAGAAAAATGTCCACTCCATAAACCAACTGGAAAGGAGTGAAATGCATAATTTTTTTGATGGAGGTGCAATAGGATCATAACAAGGAAAAAGTCATGAGATTATAATTGGAATTATGATTCAGTACCATCTTATGAAGCATGATTTTCAAGAAATGATTAATGGCCTCTACTTTCAAATAATATTTGGGATAATAGGAGGTTTAGTTTTCATGAAGAAAACCTAACTTGGATACTGATTCCTACATCATATGATTTTTAAAATGTGCACAATAATCAATGAAAATTGTTTCAGATAATCCAAACCTAGAACTAATATGAATGAATATGAATAATGTTGTAGTGGAACCACTTGAGAAGGTAGGCATAGTATTAGTTCACTTATTAAAGTAGTTCAATGCTACAATGATGTAGTCACTACAAGGAAAATACCCTCTAGCAGAGGTTATAAAGGAGGTTTTTAGTGTTATAAAATTGGCCAAAATTGTCAAAAACACATTTTCTACAACATTCGTTTAGGTTGCGGAGGTTTTGGAGGAGCTTTTAACAGAATTTCAACACAACTAAAAATACTGGGTGGTCGGAGGTTATTACGTATGTTTTTTTCATTGGTACGATACTAAGGTGTAAACGCACCAGTGCGTGCCATCTATAAGGTGGCCCGGAGTGGTCAAAGGTGCATGCACTATGCCATCAATGTATAAAACCGCACCGGGGTGCAGTGTTGGTGATACAACACACATGGCCGTTCTAATTGGTCTAGGGATTTGTGCGGTTCCCATAGGTCATCTAAACGCACCTGTACGTTGAGTTATAGAAATGCGTCGCTACACAGTACCAGAAAAATGCACCGTTTGTTGTAATTCGTATTGGTATTTTTGTGGTGCCCATAGGTCGTACAAATTCCCCAGTGCATAGACTCACATAAATGCACCGATGCGAAATATCACACAAACGCACCAAGATTTATAATTGGGATTGCTATTTGTGCGGTACCTATAGGTCGTATAAACACACCGGTGTGCTGTATTAGAGAAACACACCAGTGTACAGTAACTAACATGCACCGGTGTTCATTTTTTATTTTTTAGAAACATCGACCTGTGAAAGTGAAATTATTGTGATTTTTTTAAATTCGTTATTCATAAAAATTCGACACATATTATAATAATATTCGTATTAATTAAATTTTTGTTAATGCATTTGAATGTGATGTTTGGATTAATTTGTTATATCATATCATAATTATTGTGATTTTTAAAAATTCATTATTCATCAAAAGACGACAGATATCTTATAACAATATTCATATGAATTAAATTTTTATTAGTGCATTTGAATGTGATGTTTGGATTATTTTTTTATATCATATCATCATATTTCACATCTCTTCATTGTAATATTTAGTCATCCATAAATTTAATCAATGGTGTTACATTTCACAGCGAAAATGGAGAACGCAATAAAATAAATTAAAAAATATTTTATTATATATATATATAAGACAGTCTTTGTCATACAAAATGGTATAGTTATTGGTACCCCTTTGTCTTTCAATTTGGACACTATGTCCATTACATTAAACAAAATGTCTTATTTCACAGAAAAATATTTCAAAAAATACAACGCCTTGCTTTGATATTTGAACATAGTGATCATCATTCTTCGCTTGAATTGTTGTCACTGCTAGAGCTACTTCTATGACTTGGGTTATTTTCAGGAATGTTTTGTTCATGATGTTGATTGTTTTCTTCTTCTTCAACTTCCATCTACAAACATAAAAATAAATTGTAATGAGTGTATATACATTGGCGAGAATAATGAAAATTGCAATATTAAATAATATACATCAATGTAAATAAAAAAGAAATGACGTAGAATAGTAACAATTGACTCATGAACTATACACATTCTTTCAAGACCATGTAGTATGTCATATTTCAAGATTTCATCTGTTGGCATAGTTCCATACTTTGTTTCTTCCAAGTTTTATACCCCATAACAAATCATATATTTAATATAAAAAAAAAATTGTTCTATTAATTATAGATGGAGCTAAGTAAAAAAAGATCGATAGATGCTTACAAATTCCACAATTAATTTAAGATATTCCAACATATACTCACAACCCATATTTAACCCAATTTTAATCAATTCGTTTGACGTTTCATCTTTGTATGTTAGCACCTGTTTGAAGACATTCAATGATGATTTTTGTAAAACAACTTAAAAAAAAAAAAAAAAAAATCTAGTTAAGTTGTTATAAGGAAGTAACAATTACTCAGAAACTTAGATATCAACCCTTTTCTTCCTTTTTGTCTTGTTTTATGTGCTGAATGGGTTCCATTTTCTTTTCTTTTTTAAAATAAAATACTTGAAAATTAATATTTAATGCTAATTTTTTTATTTATTTTACTTAATGATCGAAAAATTCAATGATTGCATATTACATTTGAAGCACATTATTGTTGAGACAGCTCCTCTTGCGATGCAATTTTGTCCATTTCTTCGACCATCTCCTTGTACACCTTTTTGGACATTCCTACTCGCATATTTATAATATCAGCTCGTTCATCTTTTGAGATTTTCATAATCTTCCTAAAAATGTAACATGACAATAAACTATTTAATTTTTATATTCATATATGAAAATTAAATATAACAAAACTTATATTTATAAATAATTATAGACAAACATTTAAAGGAATATTACTTTTTCATTCCTTCTTTTTTTGTTGTTGTACGTTTTTGCTATTAGAAGTCTGACATGTCTCATTGACCAATTCTTTGGAAACTCTTCCTGTAGTTTAGATAAAATTTGGTTCTTGGAAACATTGGATTGATTTTTTTATTGTAAGTGGAAATAACGTCTATACATTCGTTCCAATAGATCCCTCAAACTTTTCTAAAACTTTTCCCCCCTTTCGTTAACCTCCAACACCACTCCAGATGAGCTAAGGAGCAATTCATTTTCATTTTCATGTTCTATTTTTTTTCTTTTCTTAGAAAAACATTCATTTTCTAAGTTGTTGGTCCCTTTAGAACATTAAACAGATGTGAATTAATATATTGTTTGACACATGTTATCTAATAATTTTAATTATATTATTAATGAAAATTAAAAAAAGAAACTCATATTGGATCGTTAGTATTTTTTCATTCACCTGATTCATCCTTTTGCAAATTTTCCATCAAGCTTTTACACTCTTCTGGTCCTAGATCAGAAATAATATTATCGATATTCATCATTTTATGGCTCTGCATGATACACAGTAAACAATACATATTAGTTAAAATTACATATAGTTCAAAATAATATTTTTTGTAAAGAATTTACAAAGAACTTACCTTTTTTGCTTTTCTTGATGTGTTATCAATATTTTTGTTACTTTATCTCTTGTCAACCATTTCTTTATCAATATGAAAGCTATACCATATTATTCATTAATATATTTTATAAATAAATTTTCAACTTTTCAGGTAAAAAAAAAAAAATGAAGAAACTAGTGCACCATTCATGGTCTATGCACCGACGTTGATGCGTAGTGGTCTTATAAACACACCTCCAAAACAGTATAACACACCATACGGTGCTCTTTGTCAACAAGGATCACCGATGTGTTACATGTTAACCACCACACTGATTTACACAGAAAAAATATTAAAAATCATCCAGTGTTAGTTTTTGTAGCATAAACGCCACGCGCAAACAAGGGACCACCATACGGTGCTCTCTATGAACTACGTGACCCGGTGCAGTGCGTTATATGTTACATGATGCACTGATTAACACAATAAAAAAAAATTGTGAAATAGCACAAGCACAGTGCACCATAATGAAATATCACATCGATGCCCTATTTTACATATGGCGCACTGATTAAAAAAAAATTGTTTTAAAATTTTTTATCACACAGGACTTCCGTGGTGCACTGGGATAATCCAAGGCACCGGTGCGCTAGGTTACGCCTGGCACATCGATAATTTTTTTTTTTCAGGAGTAAGACTCGGAATAACCACAGTTGTCATTTTTAGTTGTCAATACTAAAAATGACAACTGTGGTTATTCCGAGTCTTACACCTGAATTTTTTTTTTTTAAATTCACGCAAGGGAAGACATGGATTGGGATCTGACTATGCAGTTCATCCCGTGGGTTGGATGTCTTAGGCCTACATATAGCAATACAAACCCTATAAATCTAAAATGAAAAGCCCTAATTTTGAAATCGTAGAAACAGGGAGAAGAAAGGGTAGAAACAAAAAGAATTTAGGCTTTAGGGTAAAAATGGATTTTTTTTTTTTTTTTTATTTCTGAAAATGAAAAAGAAATTGAAATTTTTTTCTTACTGCGTAAAAAAACTGCAGAAAAAGTAAAAAAATAATAAAATTTAATCACGAGACCATTTGAAATTCTATGCTACAGGGTTTGAATCAACAGAGGTTTGGAATTTTGATTGTCTGAATACATATGTTCGAACGTATTTCACTGCTCCACAGTGCTCTCATGCTCTGTTGCTCTAGGTATGTCTCCTGCAATCTCTAGCTAATTTTTTTTTTCAAAAATAGTGAAATAATGAAAAGTGTTTAGTATTTAAAGAATTGTTTTATGAAATTAGATTTTTGAAAATATTTTGCTGCCCATTTTTCAATTTACCACCTTTTTTTTCACTTAAAGAGAAGATATTTGCGCTTTTTTTATTTGTGGTTATTCGTCGCCGGTGCATCACTTAATATCACTGCACCGATGCATTCATTTATATCATGGCACCGGTGCACAATAACGAAAATGCACTGGTGCAGTGATCTGTACATTAGCACCAATAACAAGAAGTCCATTTTTAAGGCACCAAAACTAATTTTAGGCATGTGCACCAAAATTTATTGTTGATTTTTGTCAAAAGCAGGGAGAAAATATCATAATTATATCAAATGGAAAATTCTTCAAAATCAAACTCGTTCCATAATATTTCTCAAAGTCCATCACGGAGTTCTCCCTATCCATCTCGAGACGTAATATTTACTTCAGATTTTATTTATATTTTCATTATCTAATTGAATTTATGTTTTTTATCCATGTCAATCATGCACAACTTAATTAAATTTATAATGTATACAAATTTTTAGGTTCATGCAGATTCAGAATCGAGTTGAGATGCACAAAATATTAAAACAACTCCAAAACGTCGGAAGCTCTTATCAGGAGAAACATACCGCAAGGCGCATTTGGTAGATGAAAATGGACAGCCGCTTCACTGTTCCAATTGTAACAATATTGCATATTCTAGCCACAATCTTAGGAAAATGATGGTAATAATTATAATTTTTTGGTATATTGATTAATGTAATTATTTCAACGTCAAACCAATTAATCATGCAATATTGTCAACATGGTTACTAATTGATATCATATATTTTGTACTAATCATGTTCAAATATATATTTTTTAATTATGAAGATTCTAGTGATTATGAGCGACCTACCTACCATATTTTTCTGCACCACATGACAATTTCAAATCGAGAGAAGACTGAATTAAGAGAAAAAATTGGAGAGGAACGATCCCAAGAATGGTTGAATCAACCACCGATTTAATTCCTGCTACATCTAGATTCACCAATTAGGAATGCTATAACAATAGTAGTTCTTCACAAGCTGGCAATGGAGGCAATCAAATAGAGGTTGGTATGGATGATTACTTAAGGGATATGACTGCCATGGAGACAATATTGTTATATGCATTCCAAAACGATGATCAGCTAGGGGATGATGCTCATATCACTGACACCTTTTTCGAAAGCCTTAAATTTGCTTCCGCCACCCCTCTCTTTGGACCTGGTGGTCAGTCAAATTCCACCCAGTTGGGGACAAAGATGTTACAGTACAAGTTGAAAGCAAATTTTGGCTTGTCGAATGCATGTTTCTCAAGAATTTTGAGGTAAGTTACCATAAAGTCCTCACTTATATAAATTTGAGAAATATAATCAGTACACAATGAACATTACAAATGTTAAATTTTATGAATGTTAATAATTATATCGGCATTAATGTACATTTATTAATATATTTTTCCATGGTTACCAACTATAGATTATTCAAATATAAGGTTCTTCCAAGTGATAATGTCTTACTCGATAGCTGCGAAGAGGCAAATAAATTTTAAAAAAAGTTGGGTGTTGAGTATATATCATATCATGCATGTCCAAATGATTGTATTCTATATAGAGGATAATATGCAGATAAAGAGATATGTCCGAAATGTGCATGACAGGTATGATAAATCAAAAAATAAGGGTAAATCACGTACTGGTCCTCCTTTTAAGATATCGAGGCACATGCCTATAATCCCAAGGATTCAAAGGCTCTTTCATTACAAAGAATTAGCTATTTTGTAGGGATGGCATGCCTCACACAGAAGTGAGTTGGGAGTTATGCGAATCCCAACTGATTCAATAGTCGTGAAGCATATAGAGGATATATGGCCCAAAAAATTCAAGGATGAAGTATGAAGTCTACGACTCAGCATAGCCATGGATGGCGTCAACCCCTATTCCCTCCAGAACACCAAATATTATATTTGGCCTATATTAGTGATCAATAACAATATCCCCCCATGGTTGTTCGTGAATAATGAACATATTATGTTGTCTCTCATAGTCCCTGGTAAAAGACAAGTGAAGAATATGGATGTCTACTTACAACCACTGGTAGATGAATTGAAGGAATTATGGGATGGGGTAAATGTATACGATGTATCAAGACCCATCACAACAGAGATGAGTTTTACGTTGTATGGCATATGTGCTTACACGACACATGATTATCTAGGCTTAGGATTTTTCTCTGGTAAATTACATGTTTAATTTATTTATTTGTTTATGTAACAATATTATTTCACATATTAGTTATTTAATTTGTTTTAATTGTTCTGATCTTCATGATATTATTTAATGTTCCATGCATATTAATTGTATACAATAATCTCGCAGGTCTTGTAAGAAAAGGGTATTTTGGATGTAAATGTTGTGGACCTTCTCTGAAACCTAGATGGTCCAAGGACCTACGAAAGCCAATGCATGATTTCTCTAGGGTATTCCTCTGAGAATAACACCCTTACAGAAGATCAGCATCCACTTCCAATGGTAAACAAGAAAGAACCCAAAGGCCTCCAATAATGATACCAACTGAATGGCTTAGAGCATATGAGAGAGAGAAGGAGAAGGAGTTCATAGAAATGTTCGATTCAAATGGGGAACCTATGTTTGCTGATCTAGAATTCTTCGACACCTGTGTCGAGAAATTTCTCATTGAGATGAAAAGGAAATCTATCTTTTATAACCTGCCATATTGGGAGCATATTAAGATTACCCACTTATTAGATCTCATGCATATATTTAAAAATGTTCCATCTTCTTTATGGAGGAACATATCATTGAAACAAAGTGACGCATTGGTTGTTAGGAGAGAACTTAGTACTTCAAAAACTAAAAAGAAACATTGGCCAAGACGATTAGAAAGTACAGGATCAGATGCAGATGTTGGTACCTCTAATTCATGGTATTTAAAAGAAGGTGATGTCCCATGGATTTAAAAAAAATACAATATTTCTTTGAAAAAGGGAGTTATAATGGGTGTGAGGGTGTCATCTTCATACAAGTCTTCACTACGACGCTGCTTCACCGTGGATGACCATTTTTCAGGGTTGAAATCGCATGACCATTTGAATATTCTAAGAGTACGTATAATGTCAAAAGCATGATTTTATTATTTGTTATACTATTAAAATTTATCCCATGTAGGGATCATAGAACATAACTAAATTTGTATATTATTGCACGTTTTTATAACTTCATAGTGTCGTTATCCTTTGTTCATGTGTGGGTGTGTGAAACATGAATTCCCTCAAGACCTAGGACGTTCCATATCTAAATTATCTGCATTTGTACATTTGATCACGTCAAAGGAGATTAATGTGGCTAGCATTCCACGGTGGCATCAAGAGATAGTTGAGATTGTTTGTATGTTTGAGAAGGAACTGTCTATGAGTTTCATGGACTTGCAGGTTCATCTTCTAATCCACCTAGTAGATGAGGTTGAATTAGTTGGGGTGGTTTCTTATCTTTGGATGTTATTCTTAGAGAGGTACATGAAGAAATTGAAAGGTTTTGTTCAACAAAGGGAAAAAACCGAGGGGTCTATGGCAGAGGGGTACATATTGTATGCGAATTTCTATTATGCTAGTGAGGACATCAAGAAGATCGACAACATACCAGGTGCGGTGATTTGGGATGATGAAAGGGATGAAGACAAAAGAGAAGTGGAGTTGCTCTAAACGAGTGGAAAAAAGCGCTTGAGAAAGAGTAAGCGACTTATAATTTTTCAAATTTACACAAAGTAAATATTCATGTTGAACTTCGATATGATGTATATTTTGATCTCTATGTACTATATAATGTCGATATGATTTCATCAGCAAATGCAGAAATTGAAGCAATCAATAAATTTGTTCTTTACAATTCTGAAGAGACACAACCGTGGGTCGCATTATATGAACAAAAGAGGATGAAATGGGATAGTGATAAGAAATAATTCAGACGGTTGAATGGTAGAAGTGTTCGTTATCCTGATCATTTAAAAGAAAATATGCCAAAAATATTTGCCAACAGTTGGATTGCTGACCAAGTCAGAGAGAAATAAGGTGCAAGTGGTCGTTACCCACATGCTGAAGAGGATGCGCTAAATGTAGGGATTGGGTGCAACAGCTCAGTAATAATATATTTAATTTATATGTACATTTGAAACTTATAATACATCTATATTTTATATTTTATCTATTGGGTTATTATAATACACGTGACACTATGATTTTTTTAACTTTTTTATAATAGGTGCATTTTTTCCCATCTATGTGGGCATATGGACACCATTTTCATACAGAAAATGTCGATGCTGGAAACATCACACAAGATATGGAGTGGAAGTTGAGTTCGATCAATCTAGACGATCTAGCCACCATGATCAAAACCTAGTACGAGGGATGTTAGGTTAAATCAGAAAGATACAAGAGATCATTGAAGTGGATTTCTCTTCTTTCCAATGTGTTATTTTAAGGTGAAAGTGGTGGGACAGCTTTGATCGGAATAATGTAAAGGAAGATCGTGATAGTAGGCTAATATGTATCAACTCTAGAAAGATGTGGGATGAAGCTAAGGAGCCCTATATTTTCCCCAAGCACTGCAACCAGGTGTTTTTTTACCCAAATGTGTTGGATAGGGATTGGTGGTTCGTATTGAGACATGACCCTAGATCAAAACATATTTTTGAAAACAATAGTGTTATCATGCCATGCAAGCTAGAAGATAATGAGGGTGATCATGAGAACCGAGAGTGATATGGTACATGTGTTATTTGATCATCAATATTTATACTTTTTAAGATGGTTTTTTCGAAACATTATAATACGTATTTTGAATTAATTGGTAATTTGCATTGTGTTAATGTTAAAATCAATATTTCACTTGATAATTTGCAATTACGTTGATCTCAAAAACAATGGCGTATTGTATAAAGTTCTTTTTTTGTATGTAAGATCGTAATAAAATAATGATAATTCTAAAGCACATGAATTTATTTGCATTATTTTCTAAACTTTATTATGTTACAATAATTCATATTATTCTAGATTTATTATTTTACAATTATTGAAATATTTTCGAATTTACAAATTTAAATTTTTTAATAAAATCATTTCACATTAATACAATTAAAATTTTCAAATATTTTACATACAATTACAATTAGAATTACAACTACAATTTTACAATTTCACATACAATTACAATTTTAGAATTTTACGTACAATTACAATTACAATTACAATTTTACAATTACAATCATTTCACAGTAATACAATTAAAATTTTACAAATATTCTACATAGAATTAGAATTAGAATTACAATTTTACAATTTCACGTACAATTACAATTACAATTTTAGAATTTTACATATATACAATGACAATTTTACAAATTTGAAATTTACAATTACAATTAAAATTTTAGAATTTTACATACAATTAGAATTACAATTATGTCAATTTTACAATTTTACATGTATACAATTACAATTAAAATTACAATTACAATCATTTCACAATAAATTAAATATTACAATTACAATTAATACAAATACAATTACAATTTTAGAATTTTACATACAATTAGAGTTAAAAATATTAAAATTGTACAATATCATGATCATTTAATATTAAATTAATTAATAAACATCACGATCATGATAACCATCGTACAAACATCATATTTGACTAAAAAACACATTCAAATTCACTAACAAAATCGTGATCATGATCTCTAAAAAAACCCAATTAGAATTATATAACATCATCACAACACAAACATCAAATATACATCTCATGTGAAATAACTCCCATCACATACACATCTATCTGCAAGCTACACATTAAATGAACATATCTAACATGACCTAACAATATACACATCATGATGATCACCAACATGTAAATTAAGTACAACTGCAACATGAACATAAAATACATGGACCATATATATATATATATAAGTGAATAATGTCAAAAATATACAACTGTAATATAAATGTCATCTATTAGCTGGTGGTACATCATCAACAATAGTATTATTCGAGGCATGCTCAGTCGATGGTGCAGCCTCGATAAGATGATCAATCGATACATGTTGATCTTCACGTGCCTGCTGATCTGGTACTAGTGCCTCATGCTGATCAGGATCAATTGTTGACTTCTCATCATGATGACTAGACATGATCGATGGTCCAGCCTACTCATGATCATCGTGATGACTAGACATGGTCAATGGTCTAGCCTGCTCTCCAATATGACTACTGCTCGATGCTAGTGGAGGTTTCTCATCTGGCGCGACGCGAGGTGAACGATGATCACTCCCGTGATCGTGATCATCAGATGATGTGTTAGTGCTGCTCGTGAAATGTCGATAATGTGTTGTGTCTCGACCACGCCTATAATGTGCAAGGGTCTTCCTCAGCTGCGTAACTAAGGTCATAGCTCCTATGACATGCCGCATCAAGCTGTACATGTCATGTGACATGCCTCTCCACATATGTACCAGCCTACCATCGGCCTCTATGTCTCTCATATTAGTGGGCTTGACTCCCACCTCAACAATCAATGCACCGAGTTGGTCACCCAAATCCACCCTCAATCTGCTATCAAGCCTACCGCATCTAGGAAAAGGCAGTAATGATGCACTAGAAGGAGAAGGTCTCTCTGCACGGGCATCCTAATGATCCTTGGCATCTGGCATATCTTGATCGTCATCAAGATCCACACCTAGATCATGTGGTGGTGCTCACATGTCCTCACCATAAAAACACCCAATGTCTGCAAAATATATGCATGTACAGAATAATAATCAGACAATTTAATAAAAACAAGTTAAGGAACATGTTAGAGTAATTTAAAAAAAAAAGTAATATTACCTCTATCATCCAGCGGCTCATCATATGTGAAGAGGATGTTGTCACAACCTCGCCAATCCAAACCAGCATAAGGACAGGGGACCATAATGAAGGGATGCTCATCAAAAATAGCTAGAAACTCTAGTGCATCATGCGATATCCTCGCGGAAACATTAGTCTCGCCCCTCTTGGGCATCATCTATCCCCACATGTGCATCTGTGCCTCCAACATCAGCCTACGAGGTTGCCAAAAAAAAGTAGGCCTCATTCTGGAAACCTCTCAGAAAATAAACAAAAAATATCTGAAGCAAAAGGGAAGTTGACCCTTCCTTGTGCATAAGCACGACATCTATCTAAGGATGTACAGAACTGGTGCAAAAAAATGGTAGACAACTTGAAAAGTTATGGCTCATGTACTAAAGAATCAACATAATATATAAGAAGGTAACCAATGCATTTCCAGTCACTAGTGTTGTGTGAATTGGTAAAAATCAGAAGTGATAGGCACCTCACCTCCTGAATACCAAATGCAGCAATATGTACTGACCTCCAGAGACTTGAAAATTTGAAGGAGACAGTATATCTGCGGTAATGTATCTCTGGGAATACACCAACTGACTCCCTCCTGCATAGAAAACTAGAACCTCTGGTAACGAGGGAAAATCCACCCCTCTCCTTAATAAACCTGTAATGAAATATATGTCCTCCTCAGTGGGTGCGTACCACTGATTAGGACCAACCTGGAAAGCATGTAGGTGGTCATTCCACCTGCGGATAAGATGTCTCAAAAACAAACCATGGCCCTTTAGGTAAGTAGAATCCTCATAGAACTTGAGGAGGCCTAGCTACCTTAGGAGCCCCTAGGTAGCTTTTGTAATAGGGCGAGGGTACACATATCTCTCCCTCTCTCATGCCTTCCACAGGCGAACAATGTTATATTGGTCTACCTGTTGTTGTTGTTGTTCCCTCTCTTCTCTCCTTTCACGTCTTTGAATGATTGAGATATTAAATAATTTTTTTTTATTAAATTAGACATTTTTTTAGGAATATACATATATAATTTTTTTGGGAAAAAAAATAAAAATAGTTGGTGCACCACAAAAAGCATGCATGCATCAGTACCGGTGCGTATTTTTTTTTCGCACACTGGTTGCGGTGCACCAGAAAATATTCAGCGCACCGGAGGCGGTGCACCTGAAAATTTTCAGCACACCACCCTCCTAGAATTCTTCTTAATTCAATGGTGTGGTGGTATAATAGACCACAATGTTGACTATGGACCGTGTTGGGAGGGCGGTGCGCTGAATACACTCTACGCCCTGGGGTGTATAGTTCAGTCAATGCACTACCCTTCTGATATCATTCATAGTCAACGGTGCGATCTTTTACTAGGCCGCATCGTTGACCCTGTTGAAATCCGGAATGCAGTTTGCTGAAAAAAATAAGTGTCCTGGGGTGGATATATAAGTCAATGCACCACATTTCCGCTATTCCAGATGGTCAATGGTGCGACTGGGTAACTGAACGCACCACACTTTTTTTAAAATTTTAAAATAACACGGTGCGCCTTTCGGTACCACCCTGTAACCAGTGTAGATACCATTACACCGGTTGTGGTGCAGCTTGTAAATTTATTGGCAACACCGCACACCGGTGCAAGCCAAACGGCTCGAGCGCACCGCACGACATTTTTTTTTTCTTTTAAATGGTTAATTTTAAGGTAATTTGAAATTCTTATACGCTAAAAGGATTAATTATGGAAAAACAAGAAAAATACCTGTACATTTCGCTGTCGAGGAGGCATACTGGCTGTAGAATTTTCAAAAGTAAATTTTCTCACAATTTTGGAAAATTCAAGATGGAGATCGGTGGGCAATGCACAGCAGCAGTGCGTGCAATGGGTGCAATGGGAGCATTGATGTGAGGGTGGCTCAGACAAGGATAACATGCACTGGTGCTTAAGAGCTCTAGAGCACTAAGAAAAGTGAAAAATGCAGTTTTTTTGCCATAATTTTTTTATTTAACCTTGTTTCTGTGCGCGGGGTTTTATAGGCGCACCAGTGCAGTTTCTTAAGACCGCACGGGGTGGTTTCTGTTTTGGAGCGGGGTTTTATGCTGCACCGGTGCAGACTCTTTATAAAGCCCCAGTGCGCTATAGGTATAAGATGCACCAGGCGGGTGTGTATGGAGCGCATGGTGTCTAGTGTGCCAAAGTTTTGTGTGCACCGATGCTTTCCCTTGTTGAACGCACCGGTGCGGTTTAGGATGATAAGCGCACTGGATGAAAAACATCTACAAAAACCTCCACCCTCCAAAATTTTCTAGTAACCTCTACTAGAAACGAATGTCTGGGGTATTTTTATAAGGGGTTCCTAAAAAACATCCGCTAGAGGATCTTTTCCTTGTAGTGAGTGGTGTCATCAAGTGGTGGTGGGTTTACATTACATAAATTCAATACCCCATTTGGCGAGTGGTCTTGTTAGTTCCCAAATCCACCTCAGGCTGAAATAAGGCAGAAGAAGGACAACACCAAACCACGCTCAGCCTCATAGCTAGCCCTAGGCGCAATTCTCTTAGCATTCAGCTTTCTAAGAATCTTTAGGCCAGCAATCAGAGCTTCATACTCAGCCTCATTGTTTGAACAATCAAATGCTAATTTGTAAGAAGATACCCGTACATTTCTTGGTACCTTATTTGGAGCGAAAAAAGGACTGTGTACCCAAATACCAATCCCAGAACCATCATTGTCCACTGCACCATCGAAATCCATGGTCCATAGACCCTCTTCATCATCCTCTAAGTGCTGAAATTGTGCTAGCTCTATTTTTTCTGCTTGCTGTCCACTATCTTTAGCTGATTGCTCAACTGTGCTTTCCGGATTTTGCCTTTCTTTCTTCAAAACTTCTCTAAAATTCTCGGTAATCTCTGGAATATCTTCTGCTTCAACTAATTTACTATCTACATCATTGAAACTATCGGCAAACAAAACAAAAGACTCTATATCTGTATGTACATAATTAATCAAATGATTGATTGATTTCTCCTTGGTTTTAATCATATACTTCATTTTTTGTTCCCAGTACAATTTTCTCATTTGGCCAAACATGGGAATTGTCACATAGGAGAAATCTAATTGTAATGTCCCTTTCAATTTTTCTCCCCAAGATCTGGAAAGCAACATACCAAATCTCGGAGGAATTTCTGCTACAACAACATCCATCAAAACATTCTTTGTAGGAATCTGATCCAAACTTACAACCAAGTCTTTAATGAGCCCAATACATCTCACTCTACTAGAATCAAATGAATGAAGATCAAGGTACTTCCTGGCAATTTCGAAACCCAACTTTTCCATGATTTCTTTCAGCATAAGATTATGGGAAGCACCGGAATCGAACATGGCATTATGCAATACAAACTCATGCAAGCGAAGACTGATATAAAAAGGAGGCACTGTGTTTTCCGGAGACTCACCATTTAAATCTGGTCCAAATATCAGTTCCGGTTGATCATCTTCAATATTCACTATATCAGACATGGGATCGAAATTCAAAATTTTGGAAACTTGACCTTTATAGTTGTTGTTCCTCATTAGTTCGGTCAAGGGAATGGATACCTTTAATTTAGAAATCTCATTCTCCAAACTAAAGGCTGAAGTCTTTTCAATCTCTTTGGATGGAACATATTTCTTCTCAACCTTCTCCCTCGATGTAATTAGTTGATTTGATTTTTCTGCTGATGATGACTTGGTGGCAGTGGGATCAACTATCTCTTTTTCTTTCTTTTGTGCAATAGGTGAATCATTTTTAGGTGCTGAAACTTCCTTTCTCTTCTGAATTGGATTAACTGGTACATCTCTGCTTTTGAGAGAATATTGCTTCTGCTGGGCTGAAAATTCATTCATATAACCTCTCTGATACTCATCCGACTCTTCTTCAAGAGCAGCATCATTAGCCAAGATAAAATCCTCATATTTTTGTACTACTGAACTTTCTGCATACTCATCATCTTCATTGACATAAATGGGAAAATCATAAGGAGTAAAGAAATGATTTTCCTCCCCTACTACATCATCTTCATCATCTGAATCCTGACCAACAAAATTATACTGAAGAGGTTTCTTTACTTGTTGTTGGACTGCTGGTTCTTGTGTTCATTGTTCTCGTTGCTTAATCCTGAATTATGGCTGCTGCTGACCACGGAAATTGGGATTTTGAATCTGCGGTTCGGGCTTATCAAGAGTGAACCTTTTGAACATTTTTTCCACTTTGCGAAGTATCTGATCTGTAGATGTAGAAGCTTCTTCCTTTATCACAACTTTCTTCTCTGCTTTCAATCTAGCTCTCTTGTCATTCAAATTCGCCTCAACACTCACAGAAATCTTCTGTATGTCCTCTAAAGTGGGTGGATCTCTATCTTGTAATGAATAGGCCATCTCCAGATCAAAACCATCCGGGAATTTTAACAAAGCTGATTTCTTAGAAGGCCTCAAGTCATCAGGAATTGCATTATAAACTGCATTAAATCTGATAATATAGACTTGGACGGACTCACCCAGATTGCACTTGATCTTGGTATACTCATAAGTGATTTGAAGCAGATCTTTTTTCATTTCCCACTGATCTAGAAACTTTCTCTGAAGTTGTTCCAATGTATTAATACTTTTGGGCTACAAAGCTCTGAACCACTTGCGTACCTCACCTCCGAAAGTTTGCACAAATAATCTCATGGAGACATTCTCTTCATCGATTTCATGGAGGTCCAAAAAGTTTGTCATTTCGTCAATATGCTGCTGAGCAGGCACACTTTGAGGAGTACCATCAAAGAAAGGAATTTTACTCTGATAATCAGCGGGCATGGGATCTAAGTTTGCTGGCAAAACAAGAGGTGCGAATCTAGCAGCCATTGCTCTTAGTGGATTTATGATCTGTCTTGGAGAAACGGGTGGAGAAGGAGCAGTAGGTGTACGAGGTGTATGTGGTGGAGATGGAGGAGGAAATACTGCTGATTGCTGATTAGAAATGGATGGTTGTAGGGGAATGGTAGGAATGAAAGAAGGTTCAACGCGAACTTGTGAATCAGATGTAACTACTGATGGACCAAGAGTTTCAGAAGCAGACTCTATGAATTCAGGGATATTCGTTGTCACAATAGAGTTCTGAAGATTCAAAATGTAATTATCAATGGATGTATTAGCATTTTCAACCTCAAGATACGTGATGAACTCAGTATTTATGACGGTAGAACTAGTAGCACTTTCAGATTTAGTTTCAAACTACGACAACTCGAACCGATCATCAAACTCAATATCTTCAATGAATTTAAATACAGTAGGGTATGAATGAGATTTAAACAAAGGGATCACGGGACTTTCTCGATGGAGGATTCTTGAAATCAGATTAGGATTCTCATACAATGGAGGCGGATCAGGATCGGGATGTGATCTAGTATGTCTTCTGGAAGCCAGTGTGTTGATCTATTAAAAAATCAAAGGACAAAACCAATCTATTCAGCCTATAAAATTCTAGAATCAATCACCCAAAAGTCTAGAAATATGTAATATACTGGGGTAATTCACAAATAAAATGTCACACTCACAAGCTAAACCGGAGATCGATTGAAGAAGCGTTTATCTACTTCCGCTAATGCAAGGCAAAAGAATTTCGAAAGCTACCTAGTGTGAATTCAGACTCCATCTGTAACTTATGAAACAAATAACATCAACAAGCAAACAATTTGCTTCCCCAGTATGGTCGCCACTATGTTAGTTCCCAAATCCACCTTAGGATGAAATAAGGCAGAAGAAGGACAACACCAAACCACGCTCAGCCTCGTAGCTAGCCTTACGAGGACAGGAGAGGGCTCTCTCCGGGTCAATCTCAATGAAAATATTCAAAAGGGCTTGAGGTGACTAAAAAAAAAGCTGATCTTAGGCTAGATAAACAAATAGGAGGGTTTTATTTTGATTTTTAGGGGTTTTTGTTGAAAAAAGGGAAAAACAATTTTGGGCTTGGGGATGAGGCCAAATTCTTGCAGAGTTCAAGTTGGGGCAGGGTAGGCAGTGGCTTTGATGTATGATATCAAATAAATGGATTGAAAAGACTTCTGAGGAGCTGAAGAGGGCAAGAGGGTGCAGGGATCCTCCTCAAACTGACGAAAAACATGTAAAACTAAACAAAAGTCTAAGGCAGAGCACCAACAAATCAATGAATTCTACCTCAATTACTCATTTGTTTAATTTAGAGGCAAAGAGAAGGGAAATGGCATACATATAACATTAATGAAACTTAAAATAACATGAGAAGAACATCATCAAAACTCAGAATCCCCAAGGATCCCAACAAGTGCTGCAAAACTCTGGTCATTCCTTTGCCAAAATCTGAAATGAAAGTATAATGAGCTGCCAAACTTTTCCCAAGTATCCAACCCTGAAAATGTCTCAGAAAATACAATATATATACCATCCTAACCCCTTCCCATGCCTCTAGGGGTCGATCTCATCCTTCTAGGAGTTGTCTCAACCAATTCTAAACATGGAGCTAAAATCTAGGCAGCCAAACAACTTGCCTCTATATGCTAGGAAACTGATCCATTCACTTAATTTTCACTTTTTAGTGAATGAATCATCTAGAACAAGTAAAAAAATGCCAAATTTACATCATATTTACCAAATTACATCGAGATAGATCAATTATCACATGAAAAAGTAAAACTAGTCAAAACTGGGCGAATTTCTAGGCTGAAAAGTGAAATTTGGGCAAAAATCCTCTATGCGCCGCGCCCAAATTCTCTATGCGTCGCACCAGTTTGACCCTATTTTTGGGGCACTTTCCAAAGTCCAAATTGAGCTTATGATAGCTCG
Source organism: Pinus albicaulis (assembly GCA_034641835.2). NCBI lineage: Eukaryota > Viridiplantae > Streptophyta > Pinopsida > Pinales > Pinaceae > Pinus > Pinus albicaulis. Next base: position 42,766,159 of record CM076581.1, on the reverse strand, counting down.
TTGGAAAGCCTTGGATGTATACTATCCAATCCAAGTGGAATTTTTCATTTTGAATGTCATTTTCCCCTCCAAAACTGCAATCTCCCAATACTGGTGTCTGCTGGTGCAAAAAGTGACAAAAAGGCCATTTTTGGAGTGTTTTTGGCTCTTTAGGCAGCCCAGAATTTGATGAAATTATTTGGCCATTCTTGAACATACATAATATATCATGAAAAACCAAAAAATGAAAATTTTTCCTCCAGAAGATGTCCCAATCATAAGCGCGCGTTGGGTGGCGCGACGCGTCGGGCAGAAAAACCTGTTTTGCAACAAAAATTTTCAAAATGACAAAATCTTCTCCAAATTTGCTGAAATTTGGATTGAAGGTCTCCCATCATGTCTCATGCTCAGCCAAGGAAGCTTCGGCCAAGATTCAGAGTGGATCCGGCCTTTTCTGACGTTTCAGTGCTCTTCTCAACCTCGCCTTCAAGATCTTCATCTTAGCTCTGCAAACGTGTGTGCGGGCCCAATAGTGATTATTCATGTGTCTGAGCATGTCTTTGTCCCTATTGGCCTTTTCCAACAACTTCTCTAGATGAATGTTGATGTGCGTAAGGCAATTCTCTCGCTCAACTGGTGTCATTTCACCTGGTCTCTTTCGGGCCAATCCACGGTCTTCACGGATTTGCCGCAACTCTATGAGTGTCTGTTGATCCTCTAGTTGTTTATTCCATTGCTCCAAATAATTTATAACCCACTGAGCTCTCTGAAATTTATTGGTCAGTGTGTCAATCTCATTTTTCTGCTCCTGGATTATCTCTTTCAGCTTTGAGCTGGGAGAGCTCGCATCAACATCGATGAGTATAAAATCAGTGTCTTGGCCTCCTGAAGGGCCCTCATCGTGCATAGGCCTCTTGCCTCTGTCCTGAACCTGTACCTGTGTTGATGTTGAAGGCGAGACCCCTCCCACGCCATGTGGAGATAGTACTTGTGCTGCTGATGAAGATAACGAGACCCCTTCCACCCCTGGTGGAGATAGTACTCGTCGTGCTGCTGCAAATAAGGCTCTGTGGCCTCTCTGATATGTCACACACACTGGAGCAGTGATAGGCTCAGTCTCAGGAACCTCAAACTGATGTGAAGGCTCCGCCTCATCATGAAAAATCTCGAGAGGAGGCTGGGGGGCTACAAAGAAGTCACGGGAAATGAACTCATCTCATGTGATGCCCTGCAAACCAAGCTGATGTACCACAATAATTTTGATGAGCGCGTAATGATAGATGCTGTTATGCTGCTGCTCTGGAGTCTTCTTCTGCACAAGGGTAGTCATACGCTCTATGTTTCGGCACATGAAGTATGGAACATTCATCATTCGCACTCTCATGAAGTGCATCAAAAGTCTGATATGGTATGCATAAAGGCGCAAGAATCTACCCTCATAGCTGAAATATCTAATGATGAGCTTCATTAATGGCGCATAGGATTCCATCAGAAACCGGAACGGGAATACTCTACTCAACTGCCTCAAATATCCAGGCCTAATGTAAGGTTCATAATATGCTCTATCCAGCTGCGGTCTCTTATTCCACTCGTCACCAATGTTCGGTATCCCGGTCGCTTCAGAAATGGTCTATGGTGTCAAAGTGAAGTTCACTCCAGCAAGGTTTACATGACCATCACACAAATGCAGGACAAATAAGCGAACCAACTCCGGATGGTGCTGAATCTGAGATATCATTTCACAATACTGAAAACATGAATGTTGCTGAAAACATGTCATTGCAAGCGGGCATGCCTGCAATTGAGCCAAAGAAGTGCGCTCCTCCCTAACGTGCCTGCCACTCTTATGAGACCTCCTCGGTACATTTAACTCGGTGGTTGAATCATTGTCCTGCTCATATCCCTGCTCATATGATGAATTTGTTTCTGACATGGTGCTGAAAACAAGGTGTTTGACAAGTATATGCTGATATATGTATGGTGAAAACAATAGTTTGGTGTATTCTCTAATGCCAAATGTGTCACATATAATAAGGTGCTATGAAGAGATGTCACAATGGGAAAAAGGACTGTCAAATGACTTTAAGTGTGAGGACAGTCACTGTTTAGGGGACTTAGGGATTTGGGGATTTATAGGTGATGTAGGAATAGGTGATAGTAATGAGGGTAGTTTTTAGGGATAGGAGTGCAATGACAAAGTATACTTGGGTTAAAGTGAAATCAAGGATATTGAAATAGTCCTTGAATCTTTGGTAATCAGGATTTTATCAATGATATGAAGTGGTGGCAAGTGATAGGGTTTGGGAATTTAAAACATGGGACAAAGGGTATAGGGATAAGGGACAGTGGATATAGGAGAGGGATTGTGGTGTAATAATGTGACAATAATGACAGCACGAATGAAAGTAGAATGATAGTTAAACACCAAACAACATCCAACACCTCTTTTCAAAACCCTATGGAGAAAATTTCAATATGGGTATAGGGTTTATTCTTGCACCAATTAAACTCTTTGAACACCTCCTTCAAATGACACCCAAGAGGAATTAAACTTAGATAGCAAGCACACACAACTTACTTGGAGGCAACAAGTTTGAAATCATTTGAATTTGGAGCAACAATGACGATTTTTAAGCCTGTCGAGCCTGTGCATCGCACGCAAGCCCAATGCACCGTGGCCTTTGGGTGCGCCGCACCAGAAGAAAATAACACAGATTTTTTCGGCTCTATGCACCGCGTCGTGTGGGTGCGCCACGTGCAAGCCCAATGCACCGCGCTGCCTTCAACACACACAGTCGGCCTTCTAAAACGCAGTTTGGTCTCTCAACTTCCAACTTCGACTTCTCCCTTGGATTTTTTGAATACCTCTTGATGCAAATGAACAACTAACTTTGAGAAATATCTTGAAAAGAGATGGTTTTAATTTTTTCTTCTCAGAACCCATTTTGTAATGTTTTTTGACTTTGGCACTTTTTCATTAAATACAACTTTTGTCTTTTGTTTCCTCGTTGACTTTCTGGACTTGAAATGATGAAATTGGTTGATTTTTGTAGGGATGTTGGCTTTGAACCTTGGCAAAGGATGACCAGAGTTTGCATGGTGAAGTACATCATGGTGAAAAGATACATTTTATTACAAAAACAAATTTTGACAATTTCTTATTCGAAACAGAGTTTTGAACAAGAAATGTCCTTGAGCATGTTTGATGATAAAAATTTTGAACTGAAAACTTATTGAAAACCTCCTCATGGCCTGCAGGCATTATTCAACATTTCAAAAGACCAAACCCTATACCTAGAAACTAAAATGACTCTTTTTGACCAAAACAGCTTCTATGATTGTAAATGACATGAACTGATCTTTGATGAATTTTGAGAAATTTGACCAACCCAGCAGGTACAATCATGAGGAAAAATGATTGAACAAAACCCTTCCGTTAGACAATGGCATGCCCCTAATGAAATGCAGATGAATGAGTGGAATGAGACACCTAAACAATGAAATGCAATAAGAGAAATGATCTCTGACAGAGGGCTGTAGAGACCGACTCTAACATTGGCTCCAATGGGGATGGTAGCTCCTTGGAGGTGCCAAGAACGACAGATCTTTGGGAGAGCAGACCAGTTCCTTCGTCCATTGGGCTATGGAGTCCATTATTTTGACAAAACAACTCAAAACCTTTGACTGAATTTATTTGACTAAAAACTGAATCAAACTTTAAAACAGAAATGACTGAACCAAACCGACTAAACAGCCTCAAACGAAAACTGAAATCCTTCTTAAGAATTATAGCCGTCACTTCAGGCCCCAGACTGAAGAAAAGACTACAGTGCACACTTATAATGAAATTGAAATACATGATATGTACAATGACAATGATCAACATAAAACATCTTAGAAATGGTACCGCTTGAGCAGTCAGCCATTTACCGGCCCTCCTGTATAGTCTTCACCATTCATCTCCTTCAAAAGAAAGGCGTTCTGACCTCGGTATGCTGCAATCTTTAATGGACCTTTCCAGAGGTTTTCAAACTTACCGTGTTTACCTTTGTCCTCGTTCCTAGCATCCCACTTCAGTACCACTTCCTCCTACTGGAATTTATCCGCCTTCGCTTTCCTGTCATAGATCTTTTTTATTCTCTCCTGCAACTTAAATGTATTCTGGAAAACCTCTTCTCTCGTTTGCTGCAAATGAATCATCTGATTTATCCTTCTCTGCATATGGCTTTCTTCACTACTAGCCTCCTGAAGAAGCTTGATCACCGGAACAACAAGTGATGTAGGAAAGACTGTATCTACTCCATTAACTAATTCGAAGGGGGACATACCAATAGAATTCTTTTGACTTACCCGATCAGCCCACATCGCATTCACCAGCTTCTTATGCCAACTCTTCTTATTGATGTCCAGCAAATTTTTAATGATATTGACTAGGGACTTATTGGAAGATTCCACCTAACCATTGCCTTGCGGATGATAGGCGGTTGAATGTCCCAAAATAATTTTATACTTAGCACAAAACTCAATCATCTTTCTTGATTTAAAAGCCGCTGCATTATCTCTGATCAATTTACTCGAGCAACAAAAACGAGACAAAATGTTGTTCTCAAGGAAAGAAATAATTATCGAATCGGTGGCTTGTCTTGTAGGAACTGCTTCGATCCATTTCGTAAAGTAATCGGTGGCTGTTAGAATCCATCTATGCTATCCTGAGGAAGGAGGATGGATTTCCCCAATGAAATCCAAACCCCATTGCTGGAAAGGGGTTCTTACCTCAATAGGCTTGAGTGGCAATGGCTGTAATTTCTGTCTTCCTTCGAAAATTTGGCACTCATGGCAGTCTTTGACTGTTTTATAGACATCAGCAAACAATGTCGACCAATAGTACCCTGCTCTCAAAATCTTATTGGCAGTTGTCTTCCAAAAATGATGACTGCCACAATCTCCTTTGTGCAAATCTTCCATTACCTTCTTTGCTTCATCCTCCACCAAACAATTCAATAACACACCACCCGGATCTTTCCAAAAAAGTGCAGAATTCAAAATGCAAAATTTTGCAGCTTTGAGTTTCAATGTTCTACCTTTGTTTCTAGTCATGCCGGGCAGTGATGACAAATTTTTAAGAACATAGACGATATCTGAATACCATGGGGAATCAACAAACATTTCCGATACCTGAAGTGGCGAATTCTCCTCATCCTCATCGAACATAGTAGCAATCAGATTTATGTCTAATGCGTGCAAATTCGATTCAGCCATAAGCTTCACCAGCCCCTGTCCCTTGATCAGTTTCATGGGCCTTATTTCCACATCATATTCCAGCAAAGCTGCAATCCACTTACCATGTCTTCCTTCCGGATTAGTCTATACTAAAACATCTTTCACGGCAGTGTTAGGAACATAAGCTAAAATATGGGAATGTAAAATGTATACCCAGAAATCCTTCAATGCCTTTACAGTGCCAAAGCTTGCTTCTCAATGATGTTGTATTTCAAGGCTGCGTCTCTAATAGTTCAACTGAAAAATTCTATAGGCTTCTCATGTCCATCTCTTTTCTACATTAACACAACTACCATGGCATGTTCCGAAGTGAAGGAAAACAAAATAAAGTCTTGGGTGTAATCCGGGCTGATTAACACCGGAGCTGAAGATAGTGCCAACTTCACCAAATTAAAGGACTTTACTGCATCTTCAGTCCACTTCACTTGGCTGTAATTTTTCAACACATTTGTTATTTCTCTCAAATGTTCAACAAGGTTTGGGACAAAATGACGCAAAAATTTCATCTTACCATTAAAAGACTGAATCTCTTTCTTGTTCCTGGGAGGGTCAATTTTCTGGATTGCTTCAACACGTGTTGGATCAATACGAATGCCATATTTGTAAATAATGTGACCAAGTAATTTACCTTCATCCATGGCGAATAAGCTCTTGTTAGGATTAAGCGAGACACCATATTTTCTGCACTTCTGAAAAACAACCTTCAAGTGATACATATGCTCTTCATATGAATTGCAAAAAACCATCAAATCATCAAGGTATATAACAAGGAAAACATCTTTTTCATTCGCAAAAGCCATTTCCATCGCCTGCTGGAAAGTTGCACCAGCATTCTTCAAACCGAATGGCATCTTGGCATAGTGGAATGTTCCCCACGGAGTTGTGAATGTTGTTTTGTCGCGGTCGTCCTCATGAACCAAAATTTGGTTATATCCAGAATAACCATCGAGTAGTGACATCCGAGATGCACCCACTACTCGCTGCAATATATGATCCATCTTAGGCAATGGATAATTGTCCTTCAATGACACCTTGTTCAAATTTCTGAAGTCAATACACAATCAAATCTCACCTGTCGTTTTCCGCACTGGCACTAAATTGGAAATCCAATCAGAAAATCTGATGGGATAAATGATTCCTGCTTTGTACAACCTGTTTACCTCCTTCTCAATCAATGGAAGCAATTTCGGATTGATTTTTCTTAGCTTTTGTCTAAAAGGCTTCTGATTAGGCTTGATAGGGATAGTATTATGGATTATATTGGTGTCATACGTCTTTAAATCTAAGTAATCCCAAGAAAAAGCATCAGCAAATGAAGACAACAAACTCACATATTCAGCTCTTACCTCCGGTGACAATGATTTGGATAACTTCACCATTTTGGGGTGTTCGGCTGTCCCAATATTTACATCCTCAACTCCTTTTTCAATTGGTCGTAAAGTTGGATTCTTGGCCACATGATCCTGATCGAAGAGTTCTTCTAAAGGTATCAAACCTTTAGGAATAATGTTATCTTTCAGCTGCAACACCTCCATTTGATTTACTTGAACATCATCACCATTATCATATTCTACATCGATTGAGGTATCTTTGAACTTACCTTTACTTTGCAGAAAATCATTAATCTCATCATCATCTTGGAAAACTTGCCAACATCTCTGATTATCCGGGACAGTAGGACAGTGTTTCACATGGATTTCGAACTTATTACTTAAATTCATTGGGATATTCAAGTTACTTGCTGCCTTAGCAAGTGCATCTGCAATTCCATTTTGAATGCGAGGAATACAAGTCAAGGTATAATATGAAAACTGCTTCAAAATATCAAGGACAACGTTCCGGTAAGCTCGCATCCGGGGATGTTTCTTTTCATATTCACCCTTTACCTGCTTAATCACCAATTTGGAGTCACCATAGACTACAATTCTCTTCGCATTCAACTTTCTAAGAATCTTTAGGCCATCAATCAGAGCTTCATACTCAGCCTCATTGTTTGAACAATCAAATGCTAATTTGTAAGAGCATGCCCGTACATTTCTTGGTACCTTATTTGGAGTGGAAAAAGGACTGCGTACCCAAATACCAATCCCAGCACCATCATTGTCCACTGCACCATCGAAATCCATGGTCCATAGACCCTCTTCATCATCCTCTAAGTGCTGAAATTGTGCTAGCTATATTTTTTCTGCTTGCTGTCCACTATCTTTAGCTGATTGCTCAACTGTGATTTCCGGCTTTTGCCTTTCTTTCTGCAAAACTTCTCTAAAATTCTTGGTAATATCTGGAATATCTTCTGCTTGAACTAATTGACTATCTACATCATTGACACTATCAGCAAACAAAAGAAAAGACTCTAGATCTGTATGTACATAATTAATCGGATGATTGATCAGTTTCTCCTTGGTTGTAATCATATACTTCATTTTTTTTTCCCGGTACAATTTTCTCATTTGGCCAAACATGGGAATCGTCGCATAGGAGAAATATAATTTTAATGTCCCTTTCAATTTTTCTCCCCAAGATCTGGAAAGCAACATACCAAATCTCGGATGAATGTCTGCTACAACAACATCCATCAAAACATTCTTTGTAGGAATCTGATCCAAACTTACAACCAAGTCTTTAATGAGCCCAATAAATCTCACTCTACTAGAATCAAATGAATAAAGATCATGGTACTTCCTGGTAATTTCTAAACCCAACTTTTCCATGATTTCTTTCGGCATAAGATTATGGGAAGTGTTAGACTCCTATACCAATACGTGTCATTTTTCATGATTGTCTTGATTGAACTATGGAATATGTTCAAACCTTTTTCTTAAGCAAAGGTGTTCCATATTCTTTCTTGAAAAACCAAAAAATAAAAAAATAAAAAAATGGTAAAGAGGGTATACCCTAAAAGAAAAATCAAAGGGTAAGAAAAATAAATTGGTCAAAAAATGAAGAAATGAACCCCAAGGAAAAAATAGACCAAGGAAAGTGTGCAAATCCAAATGCCACTACTATTTTATTTTTGTAATAAAGCAATTGTGTGCAGCTTGTCAAAATTTTGCCACAATTTATGAAGAGTCAAACTATTTAAACTTGACTCATTCATTTTTCAATTTCATGTTGTAGAATAGAGAATAAATATCTGACAAAACAGTTTAATCTTGGCAGATAAGTAGATAGATAGAGTTAATAAAAGGTGCTCAACAGTTTAATCTAATCCCTTGGATGTAATAAGGGTAGAAATAGATAGATTTATCATGTAAAAAGAAAAAGAAGATTGCTAAGGGTTTGCAAGTCTAAATGAACCCTAATAAAAGAAGAGAAAATGGTAGTGTCAAGTAGATAGGGTAGGTAGATGGTGTTGCAAAGTTTTATGTGATGAATGATGCTGCTAAATGTGTTTAATCCTTTACTTTCATCACAAGTACTGAAGCAGAAAATACACTGGAAAATCACAGCAAGCAAAGTCAAAATCATTAACTTCCCACATCACTTTCCCCTTAAGTTTTACTAATTTCCCCCAAAGTGCTAAGGTATTTGGAGATCAAAGGGGCTCAAGGCATTTCCTTGACTTTTGGAGGGACCGAACCCTCGGCCTAATGATCAAAAAGACCTAAGTACTTGACATTATTTGCCATTATAATCATTCACTTTTAACCTTTTCCTAAGTAAAATCCAATTTTACTTAGGAAAATCATGCCATATTTCATAAAATACCCTCAAAATCACTTGCTATGCTATCTTTAAGTGTTGAAGTTAGGATGATATAATTTACTTTAAAGATCTTCACTTTCTTAGTGATAGTTAAGTATTTTGAGTTTGCCTTGCCCTTCATCATATTAACTTCTGATTTATTTACTAAATCCCTAGTGAAAATGCCTTATCCTAAGTATATAACTCCTTTTATATAAATATCCAAAAAACCCATCTTATTATAACGTTTAACCAAAGTATTTATTTCCCAATTATTCATTAAAAACCCGCATTATGCGCCCTTTGGTTAAAATATATCATTATATAATACTCCCGCCCCTATGGTAAGTCAATCATATTGATTTATTTATCATATAATAAAATAAACAAAATACCAAAGTTTAAACATATATTTTATGTTTAAAACAAAAAATAAATAAAGCCGAAGTTTTTAATTCAAACTAAAAACTTCGGAAAAAAACCCCCAAGCCATCGTGGCCCATCCACTTGGCATTTAAAAAAAAACCCCACTCGAGACGTCAACCATAGTCGAAACCCTACCGCAACCCCAATTTTCATTAAACCCAGGGATTAATTAATTATCAGGATTAATTAATAACCTTTTCCTCCACCAATTAAAACGCCCCTGGGATATTTAATTAAGTTAAATTACATTTTAAAACCCCGCCGGGTCCACACATTAAACCTCCGCCAACGCCACGTTCCCTCCACCATCGGATCATCCTCCGGCAGATCGACGCTCCATAGCGACTCTGCTAGCCATCCCTCGACAGAACTTTAACGTGCGGGGGCACGGTGGTTTTGAAATAGTCCACCGTCCACGCGTCCATTGATCAGTGGAATCGCTGCCTCCCCATTCAATACCACCATTGCCCATAAGAAGTGCGGGAATTACCGCTTACCGCCCGACCCCTGCCACACGTCATCCCATACTTTCATGACGTCATTCCTCGATAAACTAAAAACCCCTTTTTGACTTTGGAAATAAAATAAATTTTCGTGTTTTTTATGTCATTTTCATTGCTGAAAGCAACTGCGCCTCCCACTGCGAAATTCAAATTTCTACTGAAAATTACTATTTTATCCAATTTTGGTCGAGAATTCTGCTGGACCAGTGTTCGAGCATCTTCTTGCCACCACTTGATACCTGTTAAATCCCAGTTTGCCTCCGAAAACAGGTATTTATTCTATTGCGCTCCGAACTTCAAAAGAAACTATGTGTTCCGTGTTTTTTCAGTGGATTAGTGTTAAAATCTTATCGCTAAGATCATTCCCTGAGCTGTAAAACTGTGAATTGTTCCCCCAAACCTGCAACTGTGCCAATTTCCCTCATTAAAACTGAAATCACGACATTTCTGTGAAGAAAACCCAGAAAATTCCATTTTGAACACACAAGAACCAAAATGGAAGCCCCGACAGCCCTGAATGTAACCCCATTGAATGCCCCCCACAGAGAATTAGAATATTTTCCCTTAGTGGATAAGGACTTCCAAATTAAAAACTTAGTGTTTGATGAAAGCCCCCTTCGAAGTTATTGTCGCTGCAGAGACGATTATTCGAAGGGATTAGATGTCATTGGGTTGTGGGAATCCAATTTCCCGAGATATCTCATCCCCTCAGTCCTCATTTTCCCAGAAATTATCCACTACTACCATTCTAACTATGATCCAACTCAAAGAGCAGTAATGTCCCCTGACCAGAGTGTTCTTTTCCCCATTACTCCCCAAGCCATTAATGCAATGCTACATTTTGAACCTGATCAAGAGCTAACTCCCTTGTCTATGGAAGAACTGATTGAAAAGTCTAATCAATTGTCTCCAGAAAAATTGAAATCCATTTTCCAAACTTTTATGTTGCCTGAACATCAACCTAAGATGCCACCTCCATATGGTTTTGCTCACTTTAACAAGTTGGGCAGACTTATCCTCAATATGATATCCTTTGTTATGGGTTTCAATACAAGTGAATATGTTGATGAAATAACCTTGGTATTGTTGTCTATCTTTACTCCTGGGCAACCTCCTGCAGTAAAATATGATTTTGCATCCTTCATTTCCAATAAAATCCATGACCAGTTCATGAGGTTAGATAATGAGAAAGTGTTCAAATATTCCTCAGTTATTTATCATCTCCTCATCTATTATCAATCAGAGAAGTTCCCCTTCCATGTTAAAAAGCTTGATGCCAAGGGAAATCCTAGATCAGTTATTTTTTGGTCTGCCATAACTCATTCTTCCTATGATTCTCCCTATTCCTATGCTGAGTTCATCGATCTTTTTGTATATCCTGCAACTACCTTGTTGACAGGAATTCCTCCTCCAAGGCTTAGTAATGAAATCAAGAAGACTTTGCAGCTTTCAAGGACATATAAAGTTGGAGTCTGGTATTTATATCAAAACCATTCAGTCATCAGAATCTATGGATATGAATTGCATCCATTCAAGTTACCAAAATATGTGCCCATGAGACTTTTTGCCTTGGAATATTTCAGGAAAATGAATAATTCTGATATGATTCATTTTTGTAGTGTGAAAAAGAAAGCCCAACTAAGGATCAAAAGTCAATTAGGTCCTTTCATCTGCAACTCTAGGGAGGCCGAGCGAGAAGCAGAAGATATACTACAAAACCATTGCAAGTTCCAAAGAAGTTTCCGTTGGGTCCCTTATGATCCATTTGGTTTTATCTGTGATAAAAGAATGAATAACAAATCTTCCCCTTATATTCACCACAGGATTCCTGATATAGAACAATATGCTAACCAAGATGAATGGGTGGAAGAAACACTAGTTGAGGAAGAAAGTGAAGAAGACAAAATGAACAAAATTATGAAAGACCTTGAGAAAAGCTTTGACTTAGAATCTTTTGCAAAGGTGCAGGTACCTCACATTGGCACTTCTTCAGCAGGAAATCTACAATAGGGATTACAGGAAAGCAGTCCATCTATTGCAGTAGAGCCAAAAGGCAAAGGAAAGGAACCTGAAATACAGGTCATTGAAACTTTTATCATGGCAGAGAAAACTCAAACCTCCAGAGCACCTGATCAATCACAAGTTTCTCCCACTCAGGTAAAACATCCTGAAGTTTCAGAATTACAAACTCCATCCAATATGGAAATAGGAAAGAAAAGGCAGGTTCCAGATACTACTCCTCCCAATGAGTCCTCAGAGATACATCAAGCCAAAAAACAGAAACCAGATCCACTTCCAGATGTGGAAATCATTGATGAAATGTTTGATGATGGAAGGGAAGACAGTCAACTAACTGGCACAGTTAGTGAAACAAACACATAATGAAGGTTTATGATCAATATATGAAAATGGCTCCACATAATCAGGAAAGGTTAATGTCAGCATTTGACATTTCACAAGGCAAAATGATGATGAGCCACTTCAAGTCCAAGGTGCCAAAACCCATGACAGCAGCTGATTATATTAGGACCAATTTTGAGGTCCTCTCTAAAGACATTAATCCCTTGGACCAGATAGAGCTGCATAAAAAAACTGGGGAAATGGTGTATTCCACTCTTACTGATAAGGCCATGGCAGCCTTAAGGCTGCAAGATTCTTTAAATAACACAAGCACCCAATTGCAAGTTGAAAAGGCCTCTTCCTAGGCCAAAGATAATAGAATAAAGTCTCTGGAAGACATAATTATTAGTTTGGGTCACAACCCCAAAGATATCAAAAGCATTGAGGCACTAATAAAAAAGAAAGATGATGATATTGCTGCCCTAAGAAAGCAGCTGAAATTACCACCCTCAAGACATCCCCAGACCCAAGAAGTTTTGAAGGAGAATTCGCAGGAAGAGATAATGGAGTTGCTCTTAAAAATGACTGAGAAACTAAGTGAAACAGAGAAAGAATCTGAACAAGCTTTACAAGAGAAGGAAGCTATCATGCAGGCATCAATCACAGAAGCTACTACAACTACAGGTACTACAACAAAAGATCAACAAACAGAGCCAGCGTAGGTAAACACTTATGGTTTGAGTTCTGATGAATTGGTAAAAGAAATGGAAACTCTAAAACTCAGAGTCACAGAACTTCAAACCACAAAATTGCAGTTAGAAAATTTGGAGCAGAAATATGATACGTCTAAAAAGACCGTTGCTGATAACACCAGGGAAATTAAAAGATTGGAAAGATTGGTTAAGGCTTTAGAAAAAGATCTTTCATTAGAGAAGCCTTTGAGAGAAATAAATGAAATTATTTGGGATAATATAATTGAGTTAATAAAAAGTATTTGGCCCTCTGTTCAAGCAATTTTTGAACAAAATGACTTGATCAAAGTAGCTTAGGAAGAAATAAACAGAACAAGAGATGAATTAAGGGGCGGACCTGAGCAAGCCAATCAACTTATACAGTTTTTGAACACCCGGACTAAGCAACAGCTTGCAATATTAGGAATTGAAGACAGGACCGACACTATTTTGGAGATAAAAAGAGTTTTTACCAAAAGAAATTTTATGCAGAATTTGGAAAGGAAGTGCTCAGATATTCTGGCAGAAATTAATGCTTTCAAAGGAAAATTTCAGGTTTTATTGGATAGTGGGTTACCCAGTCCTATGCTCTCAGAGGACCAGATAATGGACCTGGAAACCTATGTTAAGAAAATAGATACCCATGCTCATAATACAACTGCTCATTCTATCAGTTTGCCAGAAGCAGCGTTGCCAACAGGGAGAAATCTCTATGACAGGTTGAAGAATTTATTTCATCTTGAGCATGAATTAAAGTATTTGTTCCCTAGTCAGCACAGGTACACAGAGGCCGATGAGACATTGAGAAAACTTAAAAGAACTATAATAGCAGAAGATCAATGGTGGAATGACTTATTGGAAATTCTATGAAATTTATATTCAGGTTGAGAATTTTATATTTTTACTATCATGTAAAAAATAAATAAGGAGCACAGGTTAAAGAGTAGCAGTGGAACAGGTTAAAGAGTATCCGTAGAAACAAAGAGTATCAGACAAGAAAAGGAATTACTCAAAGAGATAGCATCGAGCCCTATTATAGCACCTGCCTCCAGCACATCCGCAAAATGAGGAAACATCACATCAGCATTTACTTGCTATTCTATCTATGAGACCATTTATCTCCTTTTTATTTGTAAATTACTCCTTAGTCACCCTAGATTATTGGCTAGGTTAGTGTGAGATATTTTCAATTATTTTTTGTATAAATAAACCCTCAAAGAGAGTATTGAGGGTGGATTCTAATACTTTGCTGTGACATTGATGTTTTTGGAATAAAAAGTGTTTTGGAGAAATTTATTTGTGGCTTACTGGATGACAATTTGAAGCTCAGGAATTTTGCAGGATTCATGTGTCGGACTGCAGTTCAATAATTTTTTCTATCCTATGTCTTAAGTTTTATATCTGTTTATAATATCATTGTGTCCATTTCTTAATAATTTACATAAAGGATTGAATCAGAATTTACTTAATTGTACTCTGATTTCAGATGTGATTATTCTTAATGTTTTCCTCTAAATTGGTCATAAGCACTAATTCTTAAATGCTCTTGCTTTGCTAATTTAAACATTTTTTATTACTATAATAAATAATTCTTCATTTCTCTTTGTTTGTAGTCATTTCATTTCTTTCTTTTGAACATGGTGAAAGATTCTTAGCTGCCTTTCATCCCTTCAAAATCATCCCATCCACTTTAAATTTTAAGTATTGTTCTTTGTCTGGCTATCTTGCCCTGCAAAGCCATCTTGTGTGTAGAATATAAATCCAGTAAGGTCATCCTTTGACTCCATAGCCCAATGGACTGAAAATCTTCAGCCTTGCCCCTAGTTTGCGGATTCCACCATTTTCAAACAAACTCTTGGATTTATAACTAGCCTAAAAATTTCTAAGAACAAAGATAAATTATAAAGAGAGAGCCCTCTCTGGATGCAGATTGGCTAGATTCTGCATCTGAAGGTTGGTTTGTGGTTACCTCAGGTATACTTTCCTTTTTCACAACTTCAAGGAAAACCTGAGTGATAACATAGTGGCGACCAAAATGGGGACCTGAATCATTTTTATTTGTTAATATTGTTCACGTATAAGCTATAGACAGAGTCTGAAGATCAGCCAGGTAGCCTTTGAAATTGCTTTTGCTCTGCAATTTCAAAAGTAAATAAATGCTGCTTCAGTCAATCTCTGATTTAGCTTATATACTGAACCTTAGTTTCAAAATGTTTAATCAGACTCTCTATTTCAATAAAACTTTGAGAAAATTTTAATCACAAATCATTATTTATTGAAGTATTTATAGAAGTTGTATTTATTTTTCAATTAAAACCAAAAATCCAAAAACACTTAGTCTAGGAAAACTGGCTTTAGAAAGGATTCGTCATACTAGGTCAAATCCTGATCCCAATCCACCAACGATATTTGAAAATCCAAATCTGATTCCTAGGATTCTTAGAAGACAAGGAAGTCAAGAAAGTTCTGAAAGAGGAAGTCAAGAGAGTTCTGGAAGTTCCAGACCTCTTTCTAGATCACAGGCTTGCCCTGTCAAGATAATATATTTTGACGAAATCCCTTTTGATGAACAATTTGAAACATCCTTATTTGTAAATTTTTCTGAAACTGAATTATCTAGATTAGTTCTAGATCCATTTTTTTTTGAAGATTTACAATTCAGATTTGTTTCATATCACCTTGACCGACAGTTACAAAACTCCATTCAATATGAACAAACCTTTGAAGAAAATTCAAACATCTCTGTAATTATCGAAGCTTCCCCAAGTTCAGTTACTTTTTCTCAAGCTCTTCAAACACCTGTTAATCCTTCTACTCCTCCATCCCCTCCTACCAGACCATCAACTCCTGTTACCCCACTATATCTTCCAATGGCCAATCAATATGCCCCTTTAAGGTTTCCCAACAACCCTGTTGCCTTGCCTCAGGATTATCAGAGTAAGATCACACCTTTTGATGGATCAGGTACTTATACAGCTCAACAACATACCAAAAGGATGACTGATTACTTTGAGTTCTATGAAATTGACACTGATGATGTCCGAATGAGAATTTTTGTTCAGAGTCTTACTGGAGAAGTTAGGACATGGTTTAGGGCCCTTGCTCCAAACAGTACTGCTGATTTACCAGCTTTGTATAGGGAATTTTTGAATAGATGGGAGAAGAAGAAAGATCCTCTTCAGATCCTGTCAGAATTCAAAAAATTAAGAAGAAGACCTAACGAAACAGTACAAGATTACATCATTAGATTCAATGAAGCATATAACGGTGTTCCCCAGAACCTCAGACCCCCACCTGACTCTGTATTGGTTAAATTTCCAGATGGTTTTGACTCTGACATAGCTTATTCACTTAGGGAAAGAGCTCCCCAAACATTAGAGGAAATGCAAAGCATAGTGGTTAGTGTGGAAGCAAATCTGATAGAAAAAGGAGCCAGAGATAGGGCAGAAAGAAGAATGCCTCTGAATGAAGAACCTTCAGCTTTTGAAAAGAAGCTGGATGCAATCATTAAAGGTATGGAAATATTAAGAGATAGAGTGGAAACAATCGAAAGAAAATCTATTGGTGATAATATTGTAAGAAACCCAAACTTTAGAAGAAATCAGAACCAAAATATTGGAAAGAATGTCCGTGACCAAAACATTAGGCCACCTTTCCAAGAATACTTTGTTGAAGGTTCAACTTTTGAAGAACCTACAGAATATGTAGAAATAAACAATGTAACTGATGACAAAAATGAACCAGAAGTTTTCCTATCCCAGGATGATCAAGATAATCACATCCTTGAAACATTCCAAACTCATTCAGGTGAAACTTTTGATTTTAAGGAAGGCTATGACACAACAATTTATGAGGTTCATAAACAGTACAATTTGAGAAGCAGATAGATTGATGTGCCAAATAATAGCAAACAGAAAACTACAAAACAAAATGTCAAAGGTAAAGTTAACCCTCCTGTACAAAACATTCCCCCTGTACAAATTCTGTCTAGGACAACTCCTAACCCTTCAAACCCAATAATTGAAGATGTGTCTGACAACCAACCAAACAATAAACAACAATCTAATACTTTTCCTCCTGTAGGAAATGTAGAAGAAACAGTAGAAATTAGTTCAGAAACACCTTCAAAACAAAATTTCACTCACGAAAAAGAGAAAAACGTTGAAGACCCAAAAAATAGAGAAAACACAACTGTGCAAAACACTAAAACTCAAACAGAAAAACCTTTCAATCTAGAGGCTGAAATAGGCAAACTAAAGATAGTTGTTCCTTTATCAGAATTGGCTAAACATGATGTCTATAGAAGTCAAATTAGTAAATCTCTAAACATTAACATTATTGGATTGGATGATTCAGTAAATATTCTTGATGATCAACCCAAACTCCTTTTTGGCCCCGAGGTAAATGGAAAACCAGAAAGTGGAGGAACTCCTCCATTTTATGTAAGCCTGAATGTTCATGACAAGATACTCCACAATGCTATGTTGGATTCTGGAGCATCCCACAATTTGATGCCCAAAGCCGTGATGGAAAGATTAAATCTAGACATTACCAGACCATACAAAGATTTGTTTTCTTTTGATTCTAGTCAGGTAAAATGTTTAGGTTTGATTAAAGATTTGTGTGTTACTTTGGTGCAATATCCTGCTAAATCTGTTTTGATGGATATAGTAGTGGCTGATATTCCCCCTAAATATGGTATGTTGTTGTCTAGATCTTGGGGTGCTAAACTTGGAGGATCTATTCAACTGGACATGTCGTATGCCACTATTTCAGTTTTTGGTCAGCCTAAAAGACTTTACAGAGAGACATTGATGAAATATTTAGTCAGTAGCCATGAGAAGCCTGAAAACTTCCCTGTCTATTCTATACATTCTGATATGGACTCTTTTATTTTATACAATGATGAATTGGATCTTCCCACTGAAATAGAAGCTCCAGAATTGGAAACTACAAACAAAACTACTGTGAATATTGAAGAGATTTCTGAAAACAAGGAAACACCAGATGATCAAGAAATATCAGAAAAAACTAAACAACTAGTTCCTATCAAGAAACATTTTAAAACAATTGATGAAGATTATGAACATGAAATTCTATGGCATTTAGAATTTGATGGCTCAGTGAATAAATTAGGAGCAGGAGCTGGTGTTTGGTTACATAATGTTGAGAACAATCATGCTGAAGGTCATGCTTATAGGTTGAATTTCAAATGCACTAACAACATTGCAGAGTACGAAGCTCTTTTATTAGGGCTTAAACATGTAAAAAATTTAGGAGCTATCAGAGTATCAATCATAGGAGATTCTGAGCTAATCATTCAAAAAATTAAAGGAGAATGTTCAACAAAAGACATGAGATTGAAACAATACAGAGAAACAGTTGTAGAAATTCTCAACACCTTTCTACAAGCTCAACTTGCCAAGATTCCCAGGAAACAAAATTTGCATGCTCACAGTCTTGCAATGTTTGCTAGTACATGTAAATTACCTTTTGATCCTAATCATTAGTTTTCAGCTGAGATTAGACATAGGCCTGCTATACCAGATAATCTTTTGAATTGGCAAGTATTTGTAAATAATAATCAAATCAATAGTTTTTTGACACTTCAAAATGAGTTTTCTAACTGTAATATAGATGAGGACATAACAATTAGTGAATCTAATCAAGAAAAAGAACAAAAAATAGATATTTCAAGAGAGAATGCAATTCATATGCTGCACCCAACCACATTCACAGAAAAAGACATGCAGGATTTGAAAAACATGGAATCTGATGAGATCATAGAAGATGAAACTGAAATCATCAATTTGAAAGACAATCATTTGCCCAAAGGCTTAACTCCTTTGGAAGATCTCTTTGATTCAAATGACATTCCATTCAGACCTAAAATGGAACCTGTTAAGGCTGATATCGAAGAGTGTAACTTAGGAACCCCAGAAAATCCCAAAATGGTTAAATTATCCAAATCTCTACCAGAAGATCAAAAGGTTAAATATGTTGAACTCTTAAAGGAATTCTAGGACGTTTTTTCCTGGAGTTATGAAGACCTTAAAGCATATGATACATCCATAATTCAACACACTATACCTTTGAAACCAGATCAGAAACCTTTTAAACAAAAACTTAGAAGGATTAATCATGTTTTACTACCTTCAATTGAAAAAGAAATTAAAAGGATGTTTGAAGCAGGGATTATAGCTCCTATTAGGTTCTCTGAATGGGTTTCGAATCTAGTACCAACAAGGAAGAAGATTGGAGAAATTAGATTGTGTCGATTTGAGAAATTTGAATAAAGTTTCTTTAAAAGATAACTATCCGTTGCCTAAAATGGACCATATTCTACAGAGGGTAGTGGGATCTTCTAGGATATCTCTACTGGATGGATTTTCAGGGTATAACCAGATTTTGGTTCATCCTGATGATCAAGATAAAACAACATTTACAACACCATGGGGTAATTTTAAATATGTCAAGATGCCATTTGGACTCAAGAATGCAGGAGCTACATTTCAGAGAGCAATGGATATTGCTTTTGCTAAGGAAATACATGATTTTCTGGTAATTTATCTAGATGATTTAACAATTTTTTCCAAAATAGATTAGCAACATTTAGATCATCTAAGGCAAGTGTTTATAAAGTGCAGAAAATATGGCATTTCTTTAAACCCTAAAAATTCATTGTTTGGTTTAGAAGAAGGAAAGCTCTTAGGTCACATTATTTCTAAAGATGGCATTAGGATTGATCCAGAAAGAATACAAGCAATTTTGCAGATACCTCATCCCAGAAACATAAAAGAATTGCAAGCCTTCATAGGAAATATTAATTTGTTGAGAAGATTTATTTCTAGCTTAGTGGAATTACTTAGATTGATTACTAACATGCTTAAAAAAGATTCAAACATTGACTGGACTGTAGAAGCCAAGCAATCATTTGAGGAAATTAAAATGGCTTTAACTAGGACACCAGTTCTTACCAGTCCAAAGTTTGATAGAGATTTCATTATTTTTTCATTTGCTTCTGAACATACAATTGCAGCTGTTTTACTACAAAAAGATGATCAGGGATGTGAAAAACCAATTTCCTTTTTTAGTAAAGCACTTAGAGATGCATCTTTGAAATACAATATCATGGAGAAACAGGCGTTTGCATTAGTAAAAGCAATTAAAGATTTCAGAGTTTACATATTATATTCTCATGTGATAGCTTATGTGCCTAATGTTGTAGTTAAAGACATCTTGACTCAAGATGGCATTGAAGGAAAAAGAGGTAAGTGGATAGCTACCATTTTGGAATATGATATTGAAATTAAACCAACAAAACTCATAAAAGGTCAAGGTTTGGCTCAACTCATGACTGAAACTAATTGCCAAGCTTTAGACATTAACGAACTGGATGACGAACAAGAGATGGCGACTCCACAGATCAGTCAAGCTTTCTTAGATTCACCCTGGTACACTGATATCATTCATGTTTTATTAAACCTGCAAGCTCCTCCAGGGTTGTCCAGAACGAAAAGAAGATTTTTGAAAATGACATCTTTGAAATATTGTATTTTAGATAGCACTCTATTTTGGAAAAATCATAAAGGGATCTTATTGAATTGTCTATTGAAAGATGAAGCTGATAAAATTCTTAATGAATTTCATGCAGGGGATTGTGGTGGACATCTATACTGGAAATCAACTGTAGACAAAATTTTAAGGGCTGGTTTTTATTGGCCAACCTTATTTTCTGGTGTTAAGAAATTTGTAACAACTTGTCATAAGTGTCAGATATTTGAGGGTAAAAGAAAGTTGTTACCTTTACCATTAAGACCAATTTCCACAGAAAGACCCTTTCAACAATGGGGATTAGATTTTATTGGAGAAATTCATTCCTCTTCCTCTGGGCAACACAGATGGATTTTAACTGCCACAGATTACTTTACCAAATTGATTGAAGCTATCCCATGCAGACAAGCCAATGATTCTGTAATTATAGAGTTTTTGGAAACCAACATACTTTCTAGATTTGGTTGTCCAGAAAAAATCATAACAGATAATGCTGCTGCATTTAAATCAAATAAAATGATTAGTTTCTGTAATAAATATCATATTACTTTAGGACATTCGACGGCCTATTACCCTCAGGGTAATGGACTGGCAGAATCTTCCAATAAAAGTCTTATTAATATCATTAAAAAGTTACTGGAAGAAAACAAAAAGAATTGGCACAAGAAACTGACCAATGCATTGTTGGCAGACAGACTTACAACTAAGAAATCAATTGGGACTAGTCCATATGAATTAGTTTATGGCATTGAAGCAAGATTCCCATCGTCTTTAGGAATTCTTGTTATGAAATTACTTCAGGAAGCTCAAGTGGAACCAAATGATATTCAAAGGAGAATTAACCAAACAATTCACTTGCAGCAAACCAGAGAAGAAGTGTATCAATGATCCCAAGTCTTGCAGGAAAAGTTAAAGAAAATGTTTGATAAAAATACTAAAGCAGAATATTTTCAACTAGGTGATAAAGTCCTAAGATGGGATTCTAGAAGAGAAGAAAAAGGGAAACATGGGAAATTTGATTTCTTGTGGAAAGGGCCTTATATCATTCATGCCTTGCAGGGAAACAACACATACTTTTTGAAGAATTTGGACAATTTAGAAGCTGAGGAAGGACCAGTCAATGGTCGAATGCTGAAGCATTATTTTGATCCTATTTACTAGGATGTTTTGATTTTTCTAACTTGTACATAATATATCCTTTTTTAATGCAGTTTTGATTGGATGGTGACTTCTTGGAGTTGAAGCCCGAAGCGAAGGCCCTAAGCTTCAAAAGTTCCACTATCATATATACAAATAAAGCTACCAGAAGAAGGAGATTACATGGTTTAGTTTGAAGACATTTTGAGGCATCTGATCTGTTGTTCTTGACTTTTCACAAGAAAAAGCCATCCCCAAGTGGAGCCAGTGTTAGACTCCTATACCAATAGGTGTCATTTTTCATGATTGTCTTCATTGAACTATGGAATATGTTCAAACCTTTTTCTGAAGAAAAGGTGTTCCATATTCTTGAAAAACCAAAAAATAAAAAAATAAAAAAAACGTAAAGAGGGTATACGCTAAAAGAAAAATCAAAGGGTAAGAAAAATAAATTGGTCAAAAAATGAAGAAATTAACCCCAAGGAAAAAATAGACCAAGGAAAGTGTGCAAATCCAAATGCCACTACTATTTTATTTTTGTAATAAAGCAATTGTGTGCAGCTTGTCAAACTTTTGCCACAATTTATGAAGAGTCAAACTGTTTAAACTTGACTCATTCATGTTTCAATTTCATGTTGTAGAATAGAGAATCAATATCTGACCAAACAGTTTAATCTTGGCAGATAAGTACCCCAAACAAAATTAGACCAAGGAAAGTGTGCAAATCCAAGTGCCACTATTATTTCATGTTCTGTAATAAAGCAATTGTGTGCAGCTTGTTAAACTTTGCCACAATTTATGAAGAGTCAAACTGTATAAACTTGACTCATTCATTTTTCAATTTCATGTTGTAGAATAGAGAATAAATATCTGACCAAACAGTTTAATCTTGGCAGATAAGTAGATAGGTAGAGTTAATAAAAGGTGCTCAACAGTTTAATCCGAGCCCTTGGATGTAATAAGGGTAGAATTAGATAGATTTTCCTTGTAAAAAGAAAAAGATTGATAAGGGTTTGCAAGTCTAAATGCACCCTAATAAAGAAGAGAAAATGGTAGTGTCAAGTAGATAAGGTAGGTAGATGGTGTTGCAAAGTTTTATGTGATGAATGATGCTGCTAAATGTGTTTAATCCTTTACTTTCATCACAAGTACTGAAGTAGGAAATACACTGGAAAATCACAGCAAGCAAAGTCAAAATCATTAACTTCCCTCATCACTTTCCCCTTAAGTTTTACTAATTTCCCCTAAAGTGCTAAGGTATTTGGAGATCAAAGGGGCTCAAGGCATTTCCTTGACTTTTGGAGGGACCGGACCCTCGGCCTAATGATCAAAAAGACCTAAGTACTTGACATTATTTTCCATTATAATCATTCACTTTTAACCTTTTCCTAAGTAAAATCCAATTTTACTTAGGAAAATCATGCCATATTTCATAAAATACCCTCAAAATCACTTGCTATGCTATGTTTAAGTGTTGAAGTTAGGATGATATAATTTACTTTAAAGATCTTCACTTTCTTAGTGATAGTTAAGTATTTTGAGTTTGCCTTGCCCTTCATCATATTAACTTCTGATTTATTTACTAAATCCCTAGTGAAAATGTCTTATCCTAAGTATATAGCTCATTTTACATAAATATCCCAAAAAACCCCTCTATTATTAAAGTTTAACCAAAGTATTTATTTCCCAATTAATTATTAAAAGACCCACATTATGTGCCCTTTGGTTAAAATATATCATTATGTAATATTCCCGCCCTTATGATAAGTTAATTATATTGGTTAATTTATCATATAATAAAAAAAAAACATATATGAGAAAAGCTTTAAACATATGATATATATGTTTAACACAAAAAATAATAAACCCGAAGTTTTATTTTAAACCAAAACTTTGGAAATAATCCCATTTCCTCCCGCATCCGACGCTTTAACTCAAGTTAAAATCCCGCTATATATCCCATTCCCCAACCCTAACTCGAGTTAAAAACTAAGTCTCGCTGCAACCCCGACCCTTTATAACCATGGGATTAATTAATCAATTGGATTAATTAATAACCAACCTTTCCTCCAATCGAAAGCCGCCCGGGATAAATAATGAAATGTTAATATCTGTCGGGCCCGTGCATTAAACCCCCACCATCTCCCTGTCCCTTCAACCGTCGGATCATCCGCCTGCAGATCAACGTTCCGCAGCGATTCCGCTAGCCGTCCCTCGACAGAACTTTAACGCGCGGGGGCACGGTGGTTTTGAAACCATCCTCCGACCACGTGTCACTTCCTCAATGGAATCGCTGCCCTCGCATTCAATACCACCATTGCCCATAAGCGGTGCGGGAATTACCGCTTACCGCCCGACCCATGCCACACGTCAGCCCGTACTGAAATGACATCATTCCTCGATTAAATAAAAATCTCTTTTTGACTTTGGAAATAAAACAAAATTCGTGTTTTTTTCAGTCATTTTCATTGTTGAAAGCGATTGCGCCTCCCACTGCGAAATTCAAATTTCTACTGAAAATTACTATTTTATCCAATTTCGGTCGAGAATTCCGCTGGACCAGTGTTCGAGCATCTTCTTGCCACCACTTGATACCTGTTAAATCCCAGTTTGCCTCCGAAAATAGGTATTTATTCTATTGCGCTCTGAAATTCAAAAGAAACTCTGTGTTCCGTGTTTTTTCACTGGATTAGTGTTAAAATCTTATCGCTAAGATCATTCCCTGAGCTGTAAAACTGTGAATTGTTCCCCCCAACCTGCAACTGTGCCAATTTCCCTCATTAAAACTGAAATCACGACATTTCTGTGAAGAAAACCCAGAAACTTCCATTTTGAACACACAAGAACCAAAATGGAAGCCCCAGCAGCCTTGAATGTAACCCCATTGAATGCCCCCCACAGAGAATTAGAATATTTGCCCTTAGTGGATAAGGACTTCCAAATTAAAGACTTAGTGTTTGATGAAAGCCCCCTTCGAAGTTATTGTCGCTGTAGAGACGATTATTCGAAGGGATTGGATGTCATTGGGTTGTGGGAATCCAATTTCCCGAGATATCTCATCCCCTCAGTCCTCATTTTCCCAGAAATTATCCACTACTGCCATTCTAACTATGATCCAACTCAAAGATCAGTAATGTCCCCTGACCAGAGTGTTCTTTTCCCCATTACTCCCCAAGCCATTAATGCAATGCTACATTTTGAACCTGATCAAGAGCTAACTCCCTTGTCTATGGAAGAACTGATTGAAAAGTCTAATCAACTGTCTCCAGAAAAATTGAAATCCATTTGCCAAACTTTTATCTTTCCTGAACATCAACCTAAGAGGCCACCTCCATATGGTTTTGCTTACTTTAACAAGTTGGGCAGACTTATCCTCAATATGATATCCTTTGTTATGGGTTTCAATACAAGTGAATATGTTGATGAAATAACCTTGGTATTGTTGTCTATCTTTACTCCTAGGCAACCTCCTGCAGTAAAATATGATTTTGCATCCTTCATTTCCAATAAAATCCATGACCAGTTCATGAGGCTAGATAATGAGAAAGTGTTCAAATATTCCTCATTTATTTATCATCTCCTCATCTATTATCAATCAGAGAAGTTCCTCTTCCCTGTTAAAAAGCTTGATGCCAAGGGAAATCCTAGATCAGTTATTTTTTGGTCTGCCATAACTCATTCTTCCTATGAGTCTCCCTATTCCTATGCTGAGTTCATCGATCTTTTTGTATATCCTACAACTACCTTGTTGACAGGAATTCCTCCTCCAAGGCTCAGTAATGAAATCAAGAAGACTTTGCAGCTTTCAAGGACATATAAAGTTGGAGACTGGTATTTATATCAAAACCATTCAGTCATCATAATCTATGGATGTGAATTGCATCCATTCAAGTTACCAAAATATGTGCCCATGAGACTTTTTGCCTTGGAATATTTCAGGCAAATGAATAATTCTGATATGATTCATTTTTGTAGTGTGAAAAAGAAAGCCCAACTAAGGATCAAAAGTCAATTAGTTCCTTTCATCTGCAACTCTAGGGAGGCCGAGCGAGAAGTAGAAGATATACTACAAAGCCATTGCAAGTTCCAAAGAAGTTTCCGTTGGGTCCCTTATGATCCATTTAGTTTTATCTGTGATAAAAGAATGAAGAACAAATCTTCCCCTTATATTCACCACAGGATTCCTGATATAGAACAATATGCTAACCAAGATGAATGGGTGGAAGAAACACTAGTTGAGGAAGAAAGTGAAGAAGGACAAAATCAACAAAATTATGAAAGACCTTGAGAAAATCTTTGACTTAGAATCTTTTGCACAAAGAGTGCAGTACCTCACATTGGCACTTCTTCGACAGGGGAAATCTACAACAAAGGGACTACAGGGAAAGCAATCCATCTATTGCGGTGAGAGCCAAAAGGCAAAGGAAAGGAACTCGAAATACGAGTCATTGAAACTTTTATCATGGCAGAGAAACCTCAAACCTCCAGAGCACCCTGATCAATCACAAGTTTCTCCCACTTAGGTAAAACATCCTCGAAGTTTCAGAATTAAAAACTCCATCCAATATGGAAATAGGAAAGAAAAGGCGGTGTTCCGGATACTACTCCTCCCAAAGAGTCCTCGAGAGATACATCAAGCCAAAAAACGTAAACCGGATCCACTTCCCGGGATGTGGAAATCATTGATGAAATGTTTGATGATGGAAGGGAATATAGTCAAATAAATCGGCACGCTTAGTGAAACAAACACAAGCCACAAAGGAAAAGCATTGCAAAAGCAATTGAGTACCGAAGTATCTTCTTTTAAGCCACCAAAAAATAGATACAGGTGATATAAAAAGAAATTTCATTAATATAAAGGCAAAGAATGATCCATTGAGAATGAAGGTTTATGATCAATATTTGAAAATGGCTCCACATAATCGGGAAAGTTTAATGTCGACATTTGACATTTCACAAGGCAAAATGATGATGAGCCACTTCAAGTCCAAGGTGCCAAAACCCATGACAGGCACTGATTATATTAGGACCAATTTTGAGGTCCCTGGCTAAAGACATTCATCCCTTGGACCATATAGAGCTGCATAAAAAAGCGGGGAAATGGTGTATTCCACTCTTACTCGATAAGGCCATGGCAGCCTTAAGGCTGCAAGATTCTTTAAATAACACAAGCACCCAATTGCAAGTTGAAAAGGCCTCTTCTCAGGCCAAAGATAATAGAATAAAATCTCTGGAAGACATAATTATTAGTTTGGGTCACAACCCAAAATATATCAAAAGAATTGAGGCACTAATCAAAAATAAAGATGATGATATTGCTGCCCTAAGAAAGCAATTTGAAATTACCAGACCTCAAGACATCCCCGGACCCAAGAAGTTTTGAAGGAGAATTCGCGAGAAGAGATAATGGAGTTGCTCTTAAAAATGACTCGAGCAACTAAGTGAAACGAGAGAAAGAATTGGAACAAGCTTTACAAGAGAAGGAAGCTATCATGCGAGGCATCAATCACGGAAGCTACTACAACTACGGGTACTACAACAACGGATCAACAAACAGATCCAGCAACGAGTAAACACTTCCGGGTTTGAGTTCGATGAATTGGTAAAACAAATGGAAAGTCTAAAACTCGTAGTCACGAACTTCAAACCACAAAATTGCAGTTAGAAAATTTGGAGCAGAAATATGATATGTCTAAAAAAGACTGCATGTGATAACACCAGGGAAATTAAAAGATTGGAAAGATTGGTTAAGGCTTTAGAAAAAGATCTTTCATTAGAGAAGCCTTTGAGGGAAATAAATAAAATTCTTTGGGATAATATAATATAGTTAATAAAAATTATTTGGCCGTCTGTTCAAGCAATTTTTGAACAAAATGACTTGATCAAAGTAGCTCAGGAAGAAATAAACAGAACAAGAGATGAATTAAGGGCGGACTCGAGCAAGCCAATCAACTTATACAGCTTTTTGAACACTCGGACTAAGCAACAAATACGGTATTAGGAATTGAGGACAGGACCGACACTATTTTGGAGATAAAAAGAGTTTTTACCAAAAGAACTTTTATGCGAGAATTTGGAAAGGAAGTGCTCGGATATTCGCGAGAAATTAATGCTTTCAAAGGAAAAATTTCAGGTTTTATTGGACGATGGGTTACCCAGTCCTATTCTCTCGAGAGGACCAGATAATGGACCCGGAAACCTATGTTAAGAAAATAGATACCCATGCTCATAATACAACTCGCTCATTCTATCGGTTTGCCGAAGCAATGTTGCCAACGGAAGAAATCTCTATGACAGGGTTGAAGAATTTATTTCATCTTGAGCATGAATTAAAGTATTTGTTCCACGGTCGAGCATAGGTACACAGAGGTCGATGAGACATTGAGAAAACTTAAAAGAACTATAATAGCAGAAGATCAATGGTGGAATGACTTATTGGAAATTCTATGAAATTTATCTTCGAGGTTGAGAATTTTATCTTTTACTATCATGCAAAAAAATAAATAAGGAGCACAGAGTTAAAGAGTAGCGAGTGGAACAGAGTTAAAGAGTATCCCAGTAGAAAACAAAGAGTATCGGACAATCAAAGGAATTACTCAAAGAGACATCATCGAGCCCTATTATAGCACTTTTCGCCTCCAAAGCACATCCGCAAAATGAGGAAACATCACATCACGAGTTACTTGTTATTCTATCTACGAGACCATTTATCTCCTTTTTATTTGTAAATTACTCCTTAGTCACCCTAGATTATTGGCTAGGTTAGTGTGAGATATTTTCAATTATTTTTTTGTATAAATAAATGCTCAAAGAGAGTATTGAGGGTGGATTCTAATACATTGCTCTGTGACATTGATGTTTTTGGAATAAAAAGTGTTTTGGATAAATTTATTTGTGGCTTACTTTGGATGACAATTTGAAGCTCGGGACTTTTTGCGGGATTCATGTGTCGTGATGCAGCTCAATAATTTTTCTATCCTATGTCTTAAGTTTTATATCCGTTTATAATATCATTGTGTCCATTTCCGAATAATTTACATAAAGGATTGAATCGAATTTACTTAATTGTACTCCGATTTCGGATGTGATTATTCTTAATGTTTTCCTCTAAATTGGTCATAAGCACTAATTCTTAAATGCTCTTGCTTTGCTAATTTAAACATTTTTTATTACTATAATAAAGAATTCTTCATTGCTCTTTGTTTGTAGTCATTTCATTTCTTTCTTTTGAACATGGTCAAAGATTCTTAGCTACCTTTCATCCCTTCAAAATCATCCCATCCACTTTAAATTTTAAGGATTGTTCTCCGTCCGGCTATCTTTCCCTGCAAAGCCATCTTGTGTGTAGAATAGAAATCCAGGGTAAGGTCATCCTTTGACTCCATAGCCCAATGGACCGAAAATCTTCAACCTTGCCCCTAGTTTGCGGATTCCACCATTTTCAAACAAACTCTTGCATTTATAACTAGCCTAAAACTTTCTAAGAACAAAGATAAATTATAAAGAGAGAGCCCTCTCTAGATGCAAATTGGCTAGATTCTCGCATCCGAAGGTTGGTTTGTGGTTACCTCGGGTATACTTTCCTTTTCCACAACTTCAAGGAAAACCCGAGTGATAACAGAAGCACCCAGAATCGAACATGGCATTATGTAATACAAGCTCATGCAATCGAAGGTCGATATAAAAAGGAGGCACTTCGCTCTCTAGAGACTCACCATCTAAAAGCTGGTCCAAATATCAGCTACGGTTGATCATCTTCAATATTCACCATATCGGACATGGGATTGAAATTTAAAATTTTGGAAACTTGACCTTTATAACTATTGTTCCTCATTAGTTCGGTCAAGGGAATGGATACCTTTAATTTAGAAATCTCATTGTCCAAACTAAAGGTTGAAGTCTTTTTCGATCTCTTTGGTTGGAAAATCTTTCTTCTCAACCTTCTCCTCGATGTAATTGGCTGATTTGATTTTTTCTCATCGATGATGACTTGGTGGCGGTGGGATCAACTATCTCTTTTGCTTTCTTTTGTGCAATAGGTGAATCGTTTTTTAGGTGCTGAAACTTCCTTTCTCTTCTGAATTGGATTGATCTGGTACATCTATGTTTCGATAGAATATTTCTTCTGCTGGGCTGAAAATGCATTCATATAACCTCTCCGATACTCATTCGACTCTTCTTCAAGATCGCATCATTAGCCAAGATAAAATCCTCATATTTTTGTACCGCTGAACTTTCCCGCATATTCATAATCTTCAGGTGATATAAATGGGCAAATCATCGGGGAGTAAAGAAATGATTTTTCCTCCCCCTACTACATCATCTTCATCATCCGAATCCCGACCAAAAAAATTCGCTAAAGAGGTTTCTTTACTTACTGTCTTTGGGACTGTTGGTTCTTGTGCTCGTTGTTCTCATTGCTTAATCTCGAATTGTGGCTCGTTTACTGACCATGGAAATTGGGATTTCAAATCCGTGGTTCGGGCTTATAAAGAGTCAACCTTTCGAACATTTTTTTCCACTTTGCGAAGTATATGATCCGTAGATGTAGAAGCTTCTTCCTTTATCACAAAAATTCTTCTCTGCTTTCAATCTAGCTCTCTTATCATTCAAATTCACCTCAACACTCACGAAATATTCCGCATGTCCTCTAAAGTGGGCGAATCTCTATCTCGTAATGAATAGACCATCTCCGAATCAAAACCATCCAAGAATTTTTAACAAATCTGATTTCTTAGAAGGCCTCAAGTCATCGGGAATTGCATTATAAACCGCATTAAATCCGATAATATAGTCTTGGACGGACTCACCCGAATTGTGCTTGATCTTGGTATACTCGTAAGTGATTTGAAGTGGATATTTTTTCATTTCCCATTGATCTAGAAACTTTCTCTAAAGCTCTTCCAATGTATTAATACTTCGGGTCGCAAAGCTTTGAACCACTTGCGTACCTCACCTCCAAAATTTTGCACAAAAAAATCTCATGGAGACATTCTCTTCATCAATTTCATGGAGGTCCAAAAAAGTTTGTCATTCCCGTTAATATGTCGCCGAGCGGGCACACTTTGAGGAGTACCATCAAACAAAGGAATTTTACTTTGATAATCAGCGGGCATGGGATCCAAGTTTGCTCGGCAAAACAAGAGGTGCGAATCTAGCGACCATTGCTCTTGGTGGATTTATGATCTCGTCTTGGAGAAACGGGTGGAGAAGGAGCAAAGGAGGTGTACGAGGTGTATGTGGTGGATATGGAGGAGGAACTACCGCTGATTACCGATCGGAAATGGATGGTTGTAGTGGAATGGTAGGAATGAAAGAAGGTTCAGCAGCGAACTTGTGAATCGGATGCAACTATCGATGGACCAAGAGTTCCGTAGTGGACTCTATGAATTCGGGGATATTCATTGCCACAATAGAGTTCCGAAGATTCAAAATGTAATTATCAATGGATCTATTAGCTTTTTCAACCTCAAGATACTTGATGAAATCGGGATTTATGACGGTAGAACTAGTAGCACTTTCAAATTTAGTTTCAAACAACGACAACTTAAACCAATCATCAAACTCAATATCTTCAATGAATTTAAATACGATGAGGGTATGAATGAGATTTAAAAAAAATGGATCACGGGACTTTCTCAAAGGAGGATTCTTGAAATCATATTAGGATTCTCATACAATGGAGGCGGATCGGGATCGGGATGTGATCTAGTATGTCTTCCGGAAGCCAGTGTGTTGATCTATTCAAAAAATCAAAGGACAAAACCAATCTATTCAGCTTATCAAATTCTAGACTCAATCACCCAAAAGTCCAAAACAATGTAATATACTCGGGGTAATTCACAAATCAAATGTCACGTTCACAAGCTAAACCGGAGATTGATCGAAGAAGCGTTTATCTACTTCCGCTAATGCAAGGCAAATGCATTTCAAAAGCTACCTAGCGTGACTTGCGACTCCGTCCGTACCTTATGAAACAAATAACATCAACAAGCAAACCATTTTCTTCCCAGTGATGGTCGCCACTATGTTAGTTCCCAAATCCACCTTAGGCTGAAATAAGGCGAAGAAGGACAACACCAAACCACGCTCGGCCTCGTAGCTAGCCCTACGAGGACAGGAGAGGGCTCTCTCCCGGGTCAATATCAATGAAAATATTCAAAAGGGCTTGATATGACTAAAAAAAACAAATCGATATTAGTCTAGATAAACAAATAGGAGGGTTTGATTTTGATTTTTAGGGGTTTTTTGTTGAAAAAAAGGGAAAAAATAGTTTTGGGCTTGGGGATGAGGCCAAATTCTTGCAGAGTTCAAGTTGGGGTAGGGTAGGCAATGGATTTGATGTCTTAGATCAAATGAATGGATTGAAAAGACCGCTCGAGGATCTGAAAGAGGGCAAGAGGGTGCAGGATCCTCTTCAAACCCGACGAAAAAACATGTAAAACTAAACAAAAGTCTAAGGCAGAGCACCGACAAATCAATGAATTCTACCTCAATTACTCATTTTTTTAATTCAGAAGCAAAGAGAAGGGAAATGGAATACATATAACATTAATGAAACTTAAAATAACATGAGAAGAACGTCATCAAAACTCGAAGCCACAAGGATCCCAACAAGTGCTTTGCAAAACTACGGGTCTTTCCTTTGCCAAAATGCGAAATGAAAGTACAATGAGGTGCCAAACTTTTCCCAAGTATCCAACCACTGAAAATGTCTCGAGAAAAATACAATATATAGACCATCCTAACCCCTTCCCATGCCTCTAGGGGTCGAGCTCATCCTTCTAGGAGTTGTTTCAACCAATTCTAAACATGGAGGTAAAATCTAGGTAGCCAAACAACTTGCCTCTATATGCTAGGGAAACCGATCCATTCACTTAATTTTCAATTTTTAGTGAATGAATCCTCTAGAAAAAAGTAAAAAAATTCCAAATTTACATCATAGTTACCAAATTACATCGAGATAGATCAATTATCACATGAAAAAAGTAAAACTAGTCAAAATCGGGGCGAATTCTCGTGTCGAAAAAGTGAAATTTGGGCAAAAATTCCTCTATGCGCCGTGCCCAAATTCTCTATGCGTCGCTCCAATTTGACACTATTTTTGGGGTATTTTTCTAAATTTCAAATTGAGCTCATGATAGCTCGTTGGAAAGCCCCTGGATTTCTCGCTATCCAACCCAAGTGGAATTTTTCAATTTGGATGTCATTTTTCCCTCCAAAAAATGCAATCTCCTAATACCGGGTGCTCGCCCTGGTACAAAAAGTAGCAGAAAAGGCAATTTTTGGAGTGTTTTTTAGCTCTTTAGGCAGCCCGAATTTGATGAAATGCTTCTTCCATTCCCTGAAAATACATAATATATAATGAAAAACCAAAAAAATACAAATTTTTTCCTCTAGAAGATTTCCCAATCATAAGCGCGCGTTGGGCGGAAAAACCCTGTTTTGCAACCAAAATTTTCAAAATGACAAAATCTTCTCCAAATTTGCTCGAAGTTTGGAGTGAAGGTCTCCTATCATGTATCATACTCAGCCAAGGAAGCTTTGGCCAAGATTCATATTAGATCCGGCCTTTTCTACGACGTTTCGGTGCTCTTCTCAACCTCGCCTTCAAGATCTTCATCTTAGCTCGCGAAACATGTGTGCGGGCCCAATAGTGATTCTTCATGTGTCCGAGCATGTATTTTTCCCTATTGGCCTTGGCCAAAAAACTTCTCTAGATTAATGTTAACGTGCGTAAGGCAAAGTCTCTCGCTCAACTGTTGTCATGTCACCTAGTCTCTTTTGGGCCAATTCACGGTCTTCACTGGGATTTGCCGCAACTCTATGAGTGTCTCGTTGATCCTCCAATTTTTTTATTTTGTTGCTCCAAATAATTTATAACCCATTGAGCTCTCTACAATTTCTCGCCAGTATGTTGATCTCATCTTTCTCGCTCCCTCGGATTATCTCTTTCGAGCTTTGAGCCGGGAGAGCTCGCATCAACATCGATGAGTATAAAATCGGTGTCTTGGCCTCCCGAAGGGCCCTCATCATGCATAGGCCTCTTCCCTCCGTCCCGAACACTGTACCCGTGCCGATGTCGAAGGCGAGACCCCACCCACACCATGTGGAGATAGTACTTGCGCTGTCGATGAAGATAACGAGACCCCTTCCACCCTTGGTGGAGATAGTACTCGCCGTGCTATTGCAAATAAGGCTCTGTGGCCTCTCTCGATATGTCACACACACTGGAGCGAGTGATAGGCTCGGTCTCGGGAACCTCAAACCGATGTGAAGGCTGCGCCTCATCATGAACAATCTCGGGAGGAGGTCGGGGGGTACGTAAAGAAGTCACGTGAAATGAACTCATCTCATGTGATGCCACCGCAAACCAAGTTGATGTACCACAATGATTTTGATGAGCGCGTAATGATATATGTTGTTATGCTCGCTGCTTCGAGTCTTCTTATCGCACAAGGGTAGTCATACGCTCTATGTTTCGGCACATGAAGTATGGAACATTCATCATTCACACTCTCGTGAAGTGCATCAAAAGTCCGATATGGTATGCATAAAGGCGCAAGAATCTACCCTCACAGACTGAAATATCTAATTATAAGATTCATTAATGGCACATAGGACTCCTTCGAAACCGGAAGGGGAATACTGCGCTCCAACTTCCTCAAATATCCGGGCCCGATGTAAGGTTCATAATATGCTCTATCCATTTGTTGTCTCTTATTCTACTCCTCACCAATGTCCCAGATATCCCGGTCGCTTCGAGAAATGGTCACGGTGTGGAAAGTGAAGTTCACTCCAGACAAGGTTTACATGACCATCACGCAAATGTAGGACAAATAAGTGAACCAACTCCGGATGGTGCTGAATCCGAGATATCATTTCACAATACCGAAAACATGAATGTTGCTCGAAAACATGTCATTGCAAGCGAGTGAGCCCGCAATTGAGCCAAAGAAGTGGGCTCCTCCTTGATGTGCCCGGCACTCTTATGAGACCTCCTCGGTACATTTAACTCGACGGTTGAATCACCGTCCCTGCTCATATCCCTCGCTCATATGATGAATTTGTTTCTCGACATGGTGCTTTGAAAACAAGGTGTTTGACAAGTATATGCTTGATATATGTATGGTGAAAACAATAGTTTGGTGTATGCTATAATGCCAAATGTGTCACATATAATAAGGTGATATGAAGAGATGTCACAATGGGAAAAAAGGATTGTCAAATGAATTTAAGTGTGAGGACAATCATTGTTTAGGGGACTTAGGGCTTTGGGGGATTTATAGGTGATGTAGGAATAGGTGATAGTAATGAGGGTAGTTTTTAGGGATAGGAGTGCAATGATAAAGTATACTTGGGTTAAAGTGAAATCAAGGATATTGAAACAAAGTCCTTGAATATTTGGTAATCAGGATTTTATCAATGATATGAAGTGGTGGAAAGTGATACGGTTTGGGAATTTAAAACATGGGACAAAGGGTATAGGGATATGGGGACAGCTGGATATAGGAGAGGGACTCGTGGTGTAATAATGTGACAATGATGACAACACAAATGAAAGTGGAATGGTAGTTTAAATACAAAACAACATCCAACACCTCTTTTCAAAACCCTATGGAGCAAATTTCAATATGGGTATAGGGTTTATTCTTGCACCAATTAAACTTTTTTGAAGACCTCCTTCAAATGACACCCAACAGAATTAAACTCGGATAGCAAGCACACACAACTTACTTGGAGGCAAAAAGTTTGAATCATTTGAATTTGAGCAACAATGACGATTTTTAAGCTCGTCGAGCTTGTGCGCCGCGGCCTTTGGGTGCACCGTGCCGAGAAGAAAATAACACGGAGTTTTTCGGCTCTATGCGCCGCGTCGTGTGGGTGTGCCACGTGCAAGACCAATGCGCCGCACTACCTTCAACGGACACGGTACGGCCTTCTAAAAAGCCGTTTGGTCTCTCAACTTCCAACTTCGACTTCTCCCTTGGATTTTCCGAATACCTTTTGATGCAAATGAACAACTAACTTTGAGAAATATCTTGAAAAAGAGATGGTTTTAATTTTTTTCTTCTCAAAACCCATTTTGTAATGTTTTTTTGACTTTGGAATTTTTTTCATTAAATAAAACTTTTTTGTCTTTTGTTTCCTCATTGACTTTCCGGACTTGAAATGATGAAATTGGTTGATTTTTTGCGGGGATGTTGGTGTTGAACCTTGGAAAAGGGATGACCAGAAGTTTGCATGGTGAAGTACATCATAGTGAAAAGATACATTTTATTACAAAAACAAATTTTGACAATTTCTTATTCAAAACGAGTTTTGAACAAGAAATGTCCTTGAGCATGTTTGATGATAAAAATTTTGAACCGAAAACTTATTGAAAACCTCCTCATGGCTCGCGGCATTATTCAACATTTCAAAAGACCAAACCCTAGACCTAGAAACTAAAATGACTCTTTTTTGACCAAAATAGCTTCTATGACCGTAAATGACATGAACTGATCTTTGATGAATTTTGAGAAATTTGACCAACCCAACAGGTACTATCATGATGGAAAATGAATGAACAAAACCCTTTCGTCGTACAATGGCATGTCCCTAACGAAATGCAAGATGAATGAGCGGAAATGAGACACCTAAACAATGAAATGAAATAAGAGAAATGATCTCTCGACGCAGGGGTCAGAAACAGACCGACTCTAACAGTATTTCATGATCCTAACTCATAAAATTGATCTAGGAGGACAACCTATTATATTATGAAGACCTTGGTTAGCTACGTTGATGCTTTCATTAGCTATATATCCGGTGATATGTACATCTCTTGATGGAAGTTCAACCAAGAAATTCACCTTGTATCCTCTATCAAGAACGATCACGATAATTATATGATACTCAATGGATTGATGATGAAGAAGATATACAACCTCTCTTCACTATTTCGTAAATTAGTGAAGATAGTCGGATTCTGAATACCTTAGAAAATCATGAATCTTCTTCGTAATACAAACGTGAAAAAATTTCAAGAAGAATCCAATATTGAGCTTTTTGTCATCAAGATGTATGTCTCTTTACTCCATGGAAGAATTTGGCAGCTCTACAATTGAAATATTTCCAGTGAAAAACCTTAAACATAAACAAAAACCTAGTGAAATTTCAACAAGAAAATCTAGTCAAAATATGCAGAGACACTCTTCTGCATATGCATGGGAGTACACTAATATGAAAGGGATAAACCCTAAGACTTGAACTCATAATATATACATAGAGGAAAATTGTAAACCAATCAGATAGCCTCGAGAGAAAGACGAATCCAAACCTTAGGGAGAATTTTAAATAAGAGTTGCATAAATTTTTAAATGTCAACTTTATTTATCCCATTTCAGTATAGTCGATGGGTTTATCCTTTGATTTATAGTACCCAAGAAAAAATGGTAAGTGGAGGGTATGCATTGACTACCAATAATTAAACAAAGCTACTCTTAAAAACCATTTTCCCTCACCCTTCATAGATCGTGTGTTAAATACATTAGCAGTGAAAAAAGTACTTTTCATTTTTTGGATGGTTTTAGTGGTTATAACCAAATTCAAGTTGTACTTGAGGATCAATATAAAACCACATTTACCTATCCTTGGGGTACCTATGCCTACCAAGTATTACCTTTTGGATTGTGTAATGCACCCGCAACATTCCAAAGGGAAATATTGGGAATCTTTTTCGAATATAATACGATTGTGTAGAAGTATACATGGATGACTTCACATAGGCATGGAAACACATTTGAAGAAGCCTTTAAAAAACATGGAAAAAGTTCTAAAAATATATAAAGAGGCAAAATTTCATTAAGTCATGAAAAAATGTTTCATGATGTTCACCGAAGGTATTGTCTTAGGACATCATATTTCAGGAGATGGGATTAGAGTTGATGAGTCAAAATTTGAAGTCATCTCCTGAATATTAGTTTCAAGTTTTCATAAAGATGTTAGGAGTTTTTCTAGGATTTACAGGATACTATAGAATATTTATGGAAAAATTAACCAAGATAGCATCTCGACTTTTCAAAACTACTTACCAAGGAATGTGAATTCAATTGGAATCCTGACTGCCAGTTAGCCTTTGAAACCCTAAAAAAAAACCTCTTAAGCACCTATTTTAAGGGGACCTAACTTGAAATTACCTTTTCACATCTCAACAGATGCCTCAGATATAGCTTTAGGAGCTGTGCTGGGACAAAAAGACATGATTCCTTATGCCATCTACTATACAAGTAAAAATTTGACTCCTTCAGAGTTAAATTATACTGTAACTAAAAAAGATTTTTTAGTAGTTGTTCATGCCATAAATAAATTCCAACATTATATAACATAATATAAAACCTTTTTCCACAAAGATCACTCTGTAATTAGGTATTTAATGAACAAATCAATTACTAACGGAAGAGTCACAAGATGGTTATTGATTTTACAAGAATTTAACATCATCATTCTAGATAGGCTTGAAAAAAAAAATACAGTTGTTGATTTCCTATCTAGACTCCAAAAAATTAAATACAATACTCCATTTGAAGATCAATTCCCAGATGAATATCTCTTTGCAATTACTACTCAAACTCCCTAGCTTGTTGATATTTCCAATTATCTAGTTTCAGTAAAATTTCCTTCAATTATGAATGCAAGAGACAAAAGGAAAATCATTTTTTACAGTGAAAAATATTCATGGATTGCTAATGAGTTATACAAAATAGGTATAGACTTTATTATCTGAAGACGTGTTCGAGAAGACGAGATGCCTGAGATTCTCAAGGAATGTCATGATCACCCTTGTGGTGGACACTTTGTTAATAAGAGGAAAACTTATAAGATCCTTCACCTAAGATATTATTGTCCATCCCTCTTTAAATATGCTAAAGAGTATGTCAAAAGGTGTGAAAGTTGCCAAAGGGTAGGGAAACCTTCCCCTTCAGGTGAGATGCCATTGCAACCTCAGGTACATATTGAACCTTTTGAGAAATGGGCTTTGGATTTTGTAGGACCTATTAATCCTCCATCAAAGCGAAATAAATATATATTAGTTTGCACTGATTATGTTACCAAATGGGAAGAGGCCAAGCCATTACTTTATGCTACTGAAGCATCTGCAGTTAATTTTCTTTTTGAGGATATTTTTAGTCATTTTGGTTTCCCAAGAGAAATTGTTATAGATCAAGGAGCTCATTCACATAAAAAATCGTGGAACAAATGGTAGAGAAGTACAAAATCAGACACAGGAAATCCACTTCCTACCATCCACGAGCAAATGGCCAAGTAGAATCTACCAATAAGGTGATTGAAGGGATCCTGACAAAGACTATTCATTTACATAGAAGAGATTGGGCAGAAAAGCTTCCTAAAGCCTTATGGGCCTACAGAACTACATGGAGAAACACAACAGGTCACACCCCTTATGAACCTGTTTATGGAAAAAAAGGCTTGTTTCCCATAGAGTTTCATATCCAAAATTTCAAAATGGTAGTCTAGTTAGGACTTGATTTCACAGCAGCACAAAAGCACAGACTGGAGTAGATTAATGAATTGGATGAGATCATACAAGATGCAGTCCAGAGAACAAGCATAGTCTAACAGCAAAGGACTAGATGGCATGATAAGTACATCAAAGAAAAGAAATTTAAATAAGGTGACTAGGCCCTCTTATTTGATTCAAAGTTCAAGTATTTTCAAGGTAAATTCCAAACTCATTGGCTTGGGCCATCTGAAATTGTGAAAATCTTTGAAAATGGAGCAATAAAAATCAGGAAAATAGATGAAGGAAAGGTAGATTTTCTTGTAAATGGACACAGACTGAAATTGTATCATAAGCCACTTTCAAGAGAAGAATTTGTCAAGAAATTCCAAGAGAACATTGATATGAAGTTACTGAAGAATAATTCTTCTTCTTCACTAACTTAATTGTATTTTTCTTCAATAATTTGAATAATAATATATATATATATATATATATATATATATATATATATATATATATATAAAACAAAGAAAAAAAGAAAAATAAAAGAAAAAATAAAAATAAAAGTATAAATATGAAAACAAATCATTTATTGGCATGTTTATAGAGAAATTATAAGGTGAAAATCAGAATTCTTCTGACACTTTAGACTTTCAAAATTGATTTTTTTTCTGCAATTAAGTATCATAAAATCATAAGTTGCAGATTCACTTTTCATACTTCACTTCATACTTCTTTCCATTCCATATTCCATGATCCATATCATTCCATTCCATATTTCACTTCATCCATATTTCATTCCATCCCATACTCAAAATCCATTTCATTCCATTCCATTCCATATTTCAGAGTTTTAACAAGTACATTCTGCAGCTATCTGTTCTATAGCGAAGCCTGTGTGAAAATTATATTTGATAGCAAAACATGAAAGATATAATATGGTTAAATCATATGTTTCCTAAGGTTATTTTATCATTCGAATTGACCCTTGACTATCATAAAAACTCCTGGACAAAATCCTTTACATCCCGCTCCATAACAATTCATCATTAATTAAAATATGAGTGGAAAAAGCTTAGATGTGATTTATTAGGACACGTCCTTAGATCGTATCATTTATTGATGAATTTTGAAAATCATCATAATATCTCTTCACGGTCTTTTATCCCATATCAAACTCTTAACCCGATCATTTTCATGATTTACCATTACCTTATTTTCATCTGTATCCACTCACTGCCATTACATTTCGTAGCCAGTTTTCATCTGCAGAAATAGAGAAGTCATTTTTGGGCAAAAAAACCTTCCACAACTACTCTTTCTTCAGACAGAAGATCAGAAATAGAGCAGTGGATATAAGCCAAAGAAAGGAGGAAATTTGTATCAAGGAGAAATGGGGCTTATTGTGAGATCAAAGCCAATTGGGACCAAATATTTAGAAGGATACCCTCAGATTTAGGGATTATTACAGCAGGTTGAATGGCTGAGCTTTATAGAGAAGTTCAATGGATTCCACAAAGAAATCAGGAAGTCATTTTCCAGGTCATTCGATGGATCAGAGGTAGAAATTGGGGATATTAATTTCACCATCACGGAGCCATTCATAGCAGAAGCAACTGAATTTCCAAGAAAGGGAGAACGTTGGTTTAAAAACAAAGAGTTTCATAATGAAACCTAGAAACAAATGCTAAAAAAACTAGGTATGGACATTTCAGTGTTTAGAAAAGGTATTCCTACTACAACTTTGAAAAATAAATGGAGGAATATGTTGTTGATCTTACAAAAATTCATAACCTGTGAGGTTAGATTTGGCACTGTGTATGTCTATCATATTAGACTGATGATGAATTTCTTAGATGATGAGATAAATCTACCCTTCTTCCTACTTAATAATTTGAAAAGGATGGCCTCTAATGTTCAGAAAATACTTCAGTTCCTAGAAACTACTTTGTATCATCATGGCCTAATTAAAATATTAATTGAGTTTCATTTAAAGAAAGTAGGAGATAGTTGGGATGAATTCCTCATAAGAAACCATTTGAAGAACCAGAAGAAACACTATCCAAAGAAGAACCTGTAAGAAGAAGTAGGAGGGGGGGAAATTTTAAATCTGTTGAGATCAAACTTGATACATCAACACAGGAAGATAGTGAAGAAGTAATATCTGAAAATTTGGTAAAGATCAAGAAAAACTCAGGAATAAAAGAAAGGAGAATTTAACAAGTGAATGTGCTAAGATAAAAGATGAAAATCCACCGAAATTGAGGAGAAGATCTAGATTAAAAGGCATAATGAGAAAGACAAGGACCAAGGAAACAGGAGTTACAAATATTGAAGAAGAAGAAACTCCAATCCAATCACCAATTAATAGATATTCTTTACACTATTATGAAAGAAACCCTAACAAAAGAACCCCAGATATAGATCCATCTCAACAACAGATTTATGACTATGTGGAATCACTAGAGAAAAGGGCCTCAGAAAATCGAGAAAGATTTCTCAGTCCACAAGAACCTTCAATAGAAATTTTGAGAAGAGAAAATTATGAATTGGAGATACTGAATAACCATATCAAGCATGAAAATGAAATCTTAAGAGAGCAGGTCAAATTGAAGAGTAGCATGAACAACACTCTCTCTCAGCAAATGGAAACACTATATAAAGCAAACAGTGATCTAGAGAAAAGAAATAAGAAATTGAACAAGGCACTCATTGATCTTAGGTTCAAATCATTCATGAGGAAACCCAAAATGGCATTGCCTACCAGAAGAAGCAGAAAAATGAGGATAGATTTTCTTGTAGAAGTATCAGTGCAAATGGAATAAAGTTTTGATGAAATTTCATGAGGACATGCAAGAGTTTTGCAGTGGGGGTATGTTGAGCCCTGAAATTATCTTCTCTTTTGCCAAAATTCACTTCATTTCATCATTCCTTTATCGTTTCATAAACCTAAAACTCAATGAGAATGACTAAGATTACTTAAAGGTTGCATACAATGATTAACTTATTGTACTTTTGTGATTTTTTCTATATTAATGATTTTTTAACAGTTTTAGCTGCAGAATGCAATCATTCTGTAGTCAGTCAAGCGTTCTGTAGCTGTTTTGGTGTTTACATATGTTACATGTGTTATCTGGAGAAAAGGCACACATAGGTGGATTCCAAATCTTTCCTACATCACTCGTTCCCTTCCACGAGGACTGGATCAATAGCTAGAGGTGCCTATGTACGTGGTCAAATAAAAAGTCAAGCAAGCTGTCTTCTACAGGAATCAGAACTAGCCCTGGTCGATAATTTATGCTATCAATTTAGGACACTAAATTGACTAAACAGTTAGTAGTAAGGTTAAAGGTTAAGGTTAAGTTTAGGTTAAGGTTAAGTTTAAGGTTTAGGTTAAGTTTGGTTAAGGTTAAGGTTATGGTTATGGTTAAGGTTAAGGAGGTT
The DNA here is from genome assembly GCA_034641835.2 of Pinus albicaulis. Taxonomy (NCBI): domain Eukaryota; kingdom Viridiplantae; phylum Streptophyta; class Pinopsida; order Pinales; family Pinaceae; genus Pinus; species Pinus albicaulis. The sequence goes on along the minus strand of CM076581.1, from coordinate 42,723,575 downwards.
AAGGTTAAGGTTCGATTAGGGTTAAGGTTAAGGTTAAGGAAGTTAAGGTTAGGTTAAGGTTAAAGTTAAGGTTAATGTTAAGGTTAAGGTTAGATTAAGGTTAGGTTAAGGTTAAGGTCAATATTAATTTTAGGTCCTTAAGGTTAGGTTAAGGTTTGGTTAGGTTAAGGTTAAGGTTAGTGTTAAGGTTAAGGTTAAGGTTAGGTTAAGGTTAAGATTATGTTTAAGGTTAAGGTTAAGGTTAAGGTTAGGTTAACATTAAGGTTAAGGTTAGGTTAGGTTAATTGTAAGGTTAAGGGTAAGGATAGGGTAAGGTAAGGTAAGGTTAAGGTTAAGGTTAAGGTTAGGTTAAGGTTAAGGTTATCTTAAGGTTAAGGTTAATGTTAAGTTATAATTAGGTTAGGTTAAGGTTAAGGTTAAGGTTACGGTAAGGTTAGGGTTAATGTTTCAGTTAAGGTTAGGATAAGGGTTAATGTTATAGTTATTAAGGAGATTAACATTAAGGTTAAGGTTAGGGTAAAGGTTAAGGTTATGGTTAAGGTTAAGGACGTTAACGTTAAGGTAAGGTTAGGTTATGTTTAAAGTTAAGGGTAAGGTTAGGCTAAGTTTAAGGTTACGGTTAAGGTTAACATTAGTGATAGTGTTAAGGAGGGTAAGGTTAGATTAAGGTTAAGGTTAACATCAAGGCATTCGGTTAAGTTAAGGTTAAGATAAGTTTAAGGTTAGGTTAAGGTTAAAGTTAAAGATAAGGTTGAGGTTAACGTTAGGGTTAGGTTAAGGTTAAGGCTAAGGAGGTTAAGGTTAGGTTAAGGTTATGGTTAAGGTGAAGGTTAAGCGTAAGGATAGGGTAAGGCTAGGTTAATGTTAGGTTAACATTAAAGTCAAGGTTAAGGTTAATGTTAAATTTAAGGTTAAGATTAAGGTTAACATTAAGGTTAAGGTTAATGTTAAGTTCAAGGTTAATGTTAAGGTTAAGGTTAGGATAGGTTAACGGTAAGGTTTAGGTTAAGGGTAATGTTAAGGTTAAGGTTAAGTTAAGGTTAAGGTTATGGATAAGGCTAAGGAGGTTATGGTTAAAGTTAAGGTTAGGTTAAGGTTAAGGTAAGGTTAAGGAGGTTAAGGTTAAATTTAAGGTTAAGGTTACTGTTTAGGTTAAGGTTAAGGTTAGGTTAAGTTTAAGGTTAGGTTTAGGTTAAGATTAAGGTTAAGGAGGGAAAGGTTAGGTTAATTTTAGGGTAACGTTATGGTTAAGGTTAAGGTTAAGTTTAGGTTTAGGTTAACGTTAGTGTTAAGGTCAAGGTTAAGGATAATGTGAAACGTAAGGTTAAGGTTAAGTTAAAGTTAAGTTAAGATTAAGGTTACGGTTAGGGTTAAGGTTAAGGTTAAGTTTAAGGTTAGGTTTAGGTTAAGGTTAAGGTTAATGTTAAGGTTAAGGTTAAGGTTAAGGGTAAGGATAGGTTAAGGTTAAGGTTAGGTTAACGTTAAGGTTAGGGTCAAGGTTAACATTAATGTTAAGGTTAAGGTTAAGGTTAGGGCCAAGGTTAAGGTTAATGTTAAGGGTAAGGTTAAAGTTAAGGTTAAGGTTAAGGTTAAAGTTAAAGTTAAGGAGGTTAAGGTAAATGTTAAGGCTAAGGTTATGTTAAGGTTAAGGTCACGTAAAGTTTAGTGGTAGTGTTAAGGAGGGTAAGGTTAGGTTAAGGTTAAGGTTAAGTTTCTGGTAGGGTAAGGTTAAGGTTAAGGTTAAGTTAAGGCTAAGGTTAAGGTTAAGGCTAAGGTCAGGGTAAGGTTAGGGTTAAGGTTATGTTAAGGTTAAGGTTAGGTTAGGTGTAACGTTAAGGTTAAAGTTAATGTTAAGGTTAGGTTAACGTTAACGTTAAGATTATGGTAAAGTTAAGGTTAAGGTTAAGGTAAAGGTGATAGGGTTAAGTAGGTTAACTTTAGGTTAAGGTCAAGGTTAGGCTAAGTTTAAGGTTAAGGTTAAGGTTAGTGTTAGTTTTAAGGAGGGTATGGTTAAGGCTAGGTTAAGGTTAGGATATGGCTAAGGTTAAGGGTAAGGTTAGGTTAAGGGTAGGGTAAGGTTAAGGCTAAGGTTATGGTTAAGGTTAAGGTTAAGGTTAGTGTAAGGTTAAGGTTAGGTTAATACTAGGTTAGGGTTAGGTTAGGGTTACATTAAGTTTAAGGTTAGGTTAAGGTTAAGGTTAGGTTAGGTTAATGGTAAGGTTAATGTTAAGGTTAAGGTTAGGTTAGGTTAAGGCTAAGGTTAAGGTTAGGTTAAGGTAAGGGTAACGTTACGGTTAATGTTAGGGTTAAGGTTAAGGGTGAGGTTAATGTTAGGTTAGGTTTAGGGTAAGGTTAAGGGTAAGGTTAGGGTAAGGTTAAGGTTAGGTTAGGTTTAGGAGGGTAAGGTTAGGTTAAGGGTATGGTAAGGTTAAGGTTAAGGTTAATGTTAAGGTCAGGTTAAGGTTAGGTTAAGGTTTAGGTTAAGGGTAAGTTTAGGGTTAAGGTAAGGTTAGGTTAAGGGTAAGGTCAGGTTAAGGTTAACTTTAAGGTTAAGGGTAATGTTAGGTTAAGGTTAAGGTTAAGGTTAGGTTAAGGTTAGGTTAAGGTTTAGTTTAAGGGTAAGGATAGGGTTAGGTTAAGGTTAAGGTTAGGTTATGTTAAGGTTAAGGTTAAAGAGGTTAAGGGTGAGGTTACGGTTAAGGTTAGGTTAATGTTAAGGTTAAGGTTAAGGTTATGTGAACCTAAGGTTAAGGTTAAGTTTAGGTTTAAGTTTAAAGTAAGGTTAAGGTTAAGGCTAAGGTTAAAATTAAGGTAAGGGTTAGGTAAATGTTAAGGTTAGGTTATGTTAAGATTAAGGTTAAAGAGGTTAAGGTTAAGGTTAAGGTTAGGGTTAGGTTAATGTTAATGTTATGGTTAAGGTTAAGGTTAATGTTAAGGTTAAGGGCTTAGGTTAAGGTTAAGGTTAAGGTTAAGGTTAAGGTTCGGTTAGGGTTAAGGTTAAGGTTAAGGAGGTTAAGGTTAGGTTAACGTTAATTTTAAGGTTCAGGTGAAGGTTGGTTAAGGTTAAGGTTATGGTTAAGGTTAAGGAGGTTATGGTTAAGGTCAAGGTTAAGGTTAAGGTTCGGTTAGGGTTAAGGTTAAGGTTAAGGAGGTTAAGGTTAGTTTAAGGTTGAAGGTAAGGTTAATGTTAAGGTTAAGGTTAGGTTAAGGTTTATGTTAAGGTTAAGTTTAGGTCCTTAAGGCTAGGTTAAGGTTAGGTTAGGTTAAGGTTAATGTTAAGGTTAAGGTTAGTGTTAAGGTTAAGCTTAAGGTTAGGTTAAGGTTAAGGTTATGTTTAAGGTTAAGGTTAGGTAAGGTTAAGGGTAAGGTTAGGGTAAGGTAAGGTTAGGTTAAAGTTACTTTAAGCTTAAGGTTATCTCAACGTTAAGGTTAAGTTTAGGTTAGGTTTAGGTTAGGTTAAGGTTAAGGTTAAGGGTAAGGTTAGGTTAAGGGTATGGTTAAGATTAAGGTTAAAGTAAGGTTAGGGTTAATTTTTAGGCTAAGGTTAGGATAAGGGTTAATGTTTTGGTTAAGGTTAAGGAGGTTAAGTTTAAGGTTAAGGTTAGGGTAAAGGTTAATGTTATGGTTAAGGTTAAGGACGTTAAGGTTAAGGTACGGTTAGGTTATGTTTAAGGTTAAGGGTAAGGTTAGGTTAAGTTTAATGTTATGGCTAAGGGTAACATTAGTGATGGTGCTAAGGAGGGTACAATTAGATTAAGGATAAGGTTAAGGTTAAGGTTAACATTAAGGCGTTCGGTTAGGTTAAGTTTAAGTTAAGGTTAAGGTTAGGTTTAGGTTAAGGTTAAATTTAAGGGTAAGTGTAACGTTAAGGTTAGGTTAAGTTTAAGGCTAAGGAGGTTAACGTTAGGTTCAGGTTATAGTTAAGGTTAATTTTAAGTGTAAGGTTAGGGTAAGGTTAGGTTAAGGTTAGGTTAAGATTAAGGTTAAGGTCAAGGTTAAGGTTAATGTTAAAGTTAAGGTTAACATTAAGGTTAACATTAAGCTTAAGGTTAACATTAAGGTTAAGGTTAATGTTAAGTTCAATTTTAAGCTTAAGCTTAAGCTTAAGGTTAAGGTTAAGGTTAGGTTAGCTTAAGGGTAAGGTTAAGGTTAATGGTAATGTTAAGGTTAATGATATGTTAAGGTTAAGGTTATGGATAAGGTTAAGGAGGTTATGGTTAAGGTTAAGGTTAGGTTATGGTTAAGGTTTAGGTTAAGGTTAAGGTTACTATTTAGGTTAGGGTTAAGGTTAGGTTGAGGTTAAGGTTAAGGTTAAGGTTAGGTTTAGGCTAAGGTTAAGGTTAAGGTTAAGGTTAAGGTGGGTAAGGATAGGTTAAGTTTAGGGTAAGGTTAAGGTTAAGGTTAATGTTAAGGGTGAGGTTAAGGTTAAGTTAAGGTTAGGTTAATGTTAAGATTACATTTAGGGTTAAGGTTAAGGTTAGGTTAAGGTTAGGAACTTAAGGTTAAGATTAAGGTAAGGTTAATGTTAATGTTAAGGTTTAGGTTAACGTTTAGGTTAAGGTTAAGGTGAGGTTAAGGTTAATTTTAAGGTTAGTTTTAAGGTTAGGTTTACGTCAAGGTTAAGGTTAATGTTAAGGTTAAGGTTAAGGGTAAGGTTAGGTTAAGGTTAAGGTTAGGTTAAGGCTAATATTACGGTTAATTTTAAGGAGGGTACGGTTAGGTTAACGTTAGGGTAAGGTTAAGGTTAAGGTGAAGGTTAAGTTCAAGGTTAGGTTAACGTAAGTTTAAGGTTAGGTTAAGGTTAAGGATAAGGTTACGGTTAAGGTTAAGGTTAGCGTGATGTTAACATTAAGGTTAAGGTTTAGGTTAAGGTTAAGTTTAAGGTTAGGTTAGGTTAAGGTTAAGGTTAGGGTTAAGGTTAGGTTAAGGTTAAGGTTAATGTTAGGACATTAAGGTTAAGGTTATGTTAGGTTATGGTTAACGTTAAGCTTAGGTTATGTTTAAGGTTAAGGTTAAGGTTATGTTAGGTTAATGTTAAGGCTATGGTTAATGCTAGGGAGGTCAAGGTTAAGGTTAAGGCTTAGGTTAAGGTTAAGGTTAATGTTATTGTTAGTTTAGGTTAAGGTTAATGTTAGGTCCTTAAGCTTAGGTTAAGGTTTAGGTTAAGGTTAAGGTTAGGTTATTGTTAGGTTAGGCTAGGTTAAGGTTAAGGTTAAGGTAATGGTTAAGGTTACGGTGGTTAAGGTTAAGTTTAAGGTTATGGTTAGTGTTAAGGTTAAGGTTAGTATAAGTTTACGTTAGGTTAAAGTTAAGGTTAAGGTTAAGGTTAAGGGGTTTAGGTTAAGGAGGTTAAGGTTAGGTTTAGGTTATGGTTAGTGTTACCTTGAAGGTTAAGGTTAAGGTTAGGTTATGGTTAAGGGTAAGGTTCAGGCTAGGTTAGGTTAAGGTTAAGGTTAGTGTTAATGCTAGGTAGGTTAAGGTTAAGTTTAATGTCTAGGTTAAGGTTTAGGTTAAGCTTAAGGAGGTTAAGGTTAAGGTTAATTCTAGTGTTAGTTTAGGTTAAGGTTAATGTTGGGTCCTTAAGCTTAGGTTAAGGTTAGGTTAGCTTAAGGTTAAGGTTAGGTTAAGGTTAGCTTATGTTAGGTTAAGGTTAAGTTTAAGGTAATGGTTGAGGTTAAGGAGGTTAAGGTTAAGGTTAAGGTTAGGTTAGTGTTGAGGTTAAGGTTAGGCTAAGTTTACGTTAGGTTAAAGTTAAGGTTAAGGTTAATGTTAACATAAGGTTAAGGTTAGGCTATTTTTAATGTTAAGGATAAGGTTAAGGTTAAGGTTATGGTTAACGTTAACCTTTAAGGTTAAGGTTAAGGTTAAAGTTAAGGCAAAGGTTAAGGTTATGTTAGGTTACTGTTAAGGTTAAGGTTAGGTTAAGGGTAAGATAGGTTAAGGTTAGGTTAATTTTAATGTTAAGGATAAGGTTAAGGTTAAGGTTAGGGTTAAGGTTAACCTTTAAGGTTAAGGTTAAGGTTATGGTTAAGGCTAGGTTTAGGGTAAGGTTAAGTTAAGGTTAAGGTTAAGTTAAGGTTAGGGTAAGGTAAGGTTTAGGTTAAGGTTAAGGTTAAGGTTAAGGTTAAGGTTAAGTTAAGATTTTGGTTATGTTTAGGTTAAGGAGGGTAAGGTTAAGGTTAAGGTTAAAGTTACTTTAAGGTTATTATGAAGGTTAAGTTTAATGTTAAGGTTATTGTGAAGGTTAAGGTTAAAGTTAAGGTTAGGTTAAGGTTAAGGTTAGGTTAAGGTTTAAGTTTAAGTTAAGGTTAAGGTTAAGGTTAAGGCTAGGTTAGGTTAAGTGTAAGGTTAGGGTAAGGGTAAGGTTAAGGTTAAGGGGTTAGGTTAAGATAATTTTGGTTAAGGTTAAAGTTAAGGTCAGGAAAATGTTATGGTTAAGGCTATGATTAGGTAAGGTTAGGTTAAGGTTAAGGTTATGGCTAAGGTTAAGCTTTGGTTTTCGGTAAGGTGAGGTTATGGCTAAGGTTAAGTTAAGGTCAAGGCTAGGTTAAGGTTAAGGATGGTAAGGTTAAGGGTAAGGTTAAAGTTATGGTTAAGGTTAAGGTTAAGGTTAAGATTAGGTTAGGTTAAGGCTAAGGGTAAGGTTAAATTAAGGTTGGGTTAAGGTAAGGGTAAGGTTAGGATTATGGTTAAGGAGGTCAAGGTTACGATTAAAGTTAAGGTTAAGATTAAGCTTAAGGTTAAGGTAAGGTTAAGGTTTGTTAAAGTTAAGGCTAAGGTTGAGGTTAGGTTAATGTTAAGGTTAGGTTAAGGGTAAGGTTAGGGTAAGGTTAGCTTAGGTTCCTAAACATTAAGTTTAAGGTTATGGTTAAGGTTAGGTTAGGTTCCTAGACATAAAGGTTAAGTTTAATTTTAAGGTTAAGGTTAAGGTTAGGTTGAGGTTAAGGTTAGGTAAGGTTAAGGTTAATTTTAAGGTTATGGTTAAGGTTAAGAAGTTTCAGGTTAAGGGTAAGGGTAAGGTTAAGTTAAGTTTAAGGGGTTAGTTTAAGGTTAATTTTAAGGTTAGGTTAAGGTTAAGGGTAAGGTTAAGGTTAAAGTTAAGGTTAAGGTTATGGTTAGCTTAAGTGTAAGGTTAAGGTTAGGTTAAGGGTAAGGTTAAGGGTATGTTTAAGGTTTGGTTAAGGGTAAGGTTAAGGGTAAGGTTAACCTTTAAGGTTAAGGTTAAGGTTAAGTTTAGATTAGGTTATGATAGGTTAGGTTAGTTCAGGTTAAGGTTAATGTTAAGGTTAAGGTTTAGGTTAAGGTTAAGGTTAAGGTTAGGTTATTTTTAAAGTTAAGGGTAAGGTTAGGCTAAGTTTAAGGTTATGGTTAAGGTTAACATTATGGCATTCAGTTAGGTTAAGGTTATTTTAATGTTAAGGTTAGATTAAGGTTAAGGTTAAAGTTAAGGTTAAGGTTAACATTAAGGTTAGGTTAAGGTTAAGGCTAAGGAGGTTAAGGTTAGGTTAAGGTTATGGTTAAGGTTAAGGTAAAGTGTAAGGTTAGGGTAAGGTTAGGTTAAGGTTAGGTTAGTGTTAAGGATAAGGTTAGGGTAAGTTTACGTTAGGTTAAAGTTAAGGTTAAGGGGTTAAGGTTAAGGAGGTTAAGGTTAGGTTTAGTTTATGGTTAGTGTTACCTTTAAGTTTAAGGTTAAGGTTAATGTTAGGTTATGGTTAAGGGTAAGGTTAAGGTTAGGTTAGGTAAGGTTAAGGTTAAGGTTAAGTGGTTATGGGTAAGGTTAGGTTTACGTTAAGGTTAGTGTTATCTTTAAGGTTAAGATTAAGGTTAGGTTAAGTTTAAGGTTAATGTTAAGGTGAAGGTTAAGGTTGATCTAAGGTTAATGTTAAGATTAAGGTTAGGTTAAGGTAAAATTAAGGTTAAGGTTAAGATTAGGTTAGGCAAAGGGTAAGGTTTAGTGTAAGGTTAGGTTAGGTTAAGGTAAAGGTTAGGTTTAGGGTAAGGTTAGGTTAGGTTAAGGTTAAGGTTAAGGTTATGGTTATGGGTAAGGTTAGGTTAAGGTTAATGTTATGGTTAAGGTTAAGGTTAAAGTTAAGGTTAAGGGGTTAGGTTAAGGTTAAGATTAATGTTAGTATTGAGCCCTGGAATTGTCTTCTCTTTTACCAAACTTCACTTTATTTGATCATTCCTTTATCATTTCATAAACCTAAAACCCAATGAGAATGACTAAGATTACTTAAAGGTTGCTTACAATGATTAAATTATTGTACTTTTGTGATTTTTGTTGTCTTAATGATTTTTGAACAATTTTAGCTATAGAATGCAGTCATTCTGTAGCCATTCAAGCGTTCCGTAGCTGTTTTGGTGTTTACATATGTTACAGGTGTCATCTGGAGAAAAGACACACATAAGTGGATTCAAAATATTTCCTACATCATTCCTTCCCTTCCACAAGGACTGGATCAATAGTTGGAGGTGCCTATGTACGTGGTCAAAGAAAAAGTCAAGGAAGCTGTCCTCTATAGGAAACATGACTCCTGATTTTTATTTACAAAAAATCAAGAATCCTAAAAGAGTTTAAATTTGATTTTAACTTTAAAGCTACACCTGTACCTACTTTTCTTCAATGTTAGTTATGTAATTGCATATAAATTCAGCTCGGTAATTCTAAGAGAAACAAGTTTGATAGATATTTTATCATTACTGTGATACTTTGTTTACAAGCATTTTGATAATAAAAGGAGTATAAATTTGATGTTTTTATGAATACAACCTTGAGGAGTTAAATATTTAATGTCAAATTGATATTAGAGGGCCCCTGCCATTTGAGGAGGTTTTACATGCTTTGTAGATAAGTAGTTTTCAATTCTTTTTTGTCAAATTTCCTTACTTAGACTGCTTTCTGAAATTATATCTTTTAGAATTATGTTTCATGTCATTTTCTTAGATAAAATATCCTCATGATATTACAATTAGTATTTTTCTCAAGATCTTCCAATATATCTCTATTAAATGAATGGTATTTAATTGTAATATTCTGAGTTAATAACATTTCAGTTTCTATTATTTAGATTAAGAAGATCCTCATTATCTTACAACTATTCTCTTTCTCAAGCTCTTCAAATATATCACTACTATATGAATGAGATTTAGTTGTACTATTTTGAGTTATTAGCATTTTATGTTCTTCAATTACATAGAAGATCCTCATCATACTACAATTAGTCTCTTTCCAAATCTTTTCCAATAAACCTCTAATCCATGAATGAGACTGAGTTGTAATAATGTGGGTTACTGATTGTTTGTTTTTATAGAAGATCCTTATCACATTATGCTTATTCTCTTTCAAAATATCTTCCAATAAACCTCTAGCTCATGAATGAGATATAGTTGTAATGTCATAAGTTGTTTCAACATTTTATAGGAGATCTTTACTACATTATACTGATATTATTCTCAAGCTATTCCAATAAACCACAGTCATATGAATGAGATTTCACTGTAATGTTCTAATTTACTGTTTGTTTTAACACTTTTTTTATGTTTTAGGAAGATCGTCATTGCATTAGAATTTAATCTATTTCACAAGCTATTCCAACAAAACTCTAACTAAATGAATCAAATTGAGTTGTAGTTTTTTGAGTTACCTTTCATTTTCATGAATGTTCATTTGAAAACTATAATATCCATGGATTAGGATTCTTTATTTTCATCATTTTATAATTAGGGACAAAACTTGCAAGTAAACTTTGTTTTAATTCATTTATTAAGATTTCCTTTTTCTTCCTTTTTAACATAGATTCAACTTCATCTTCTTAGCATAGGGTATCAGACTAAGAATCAAACATAAAAATCCAAAAACATCATTAAAACACTGAAAACAATGAAATAAGAAAAGGGATACTTAGGCACATATAGTGCAGTACACTTCATCAGTTTACTAGCCTTGGTCGATAATTTATGCTATCAATTTAGGACACTAAATTGACTAAAAATTTTGGCGCCATTGCCGGGGAAGTGTAACTAGGTAGCATTATTTCCTATTTCCCAAAAAAAATGATATGCATAGATAAAGAGATTCTAGGGGTAGATTTATAAGAGGCAGAAGCTTAATTCCCACTACTCCACTCACTTCACCAAGACCAAGAAGCAGCACACCTCCAACTCAAACCCACATTCCATACTATACTGTTCATAAGCTTCTAGAAGTCTCAAGATCAAATATCCTATCAAGAATATCTCCCACTTCATCCACTGAAGCAATTCTAGATGAAGAAGATCCAAGGACTCCTATAGAAGGGATAACCTTTTTCACATCCACATGGGAATATATTCCAGTAGAAGAATTACAAATTCCTAGTGAAGAGGGAAAAGAGGACTATTTCTTCAATATACCCTTGATATAATAACTAGTAGAACAACTAGATCTTCCAACTGAACCCTATATCAGTTCAGAGGAATCTATCATGGAAAAAGAAGGGGAAGGAGAAGTATTTAATGGAGAACATACACTATTTGGAGGAGGTAGAGGAAGAGGAGGATATAGTGGAAGAGGTAGAGGTACAGAAGAAGGTATAGGAAGAGGAAATGCAGAAGGAGGAAGAGGTAGAAGGGAAACTGAAATTCCTTTTGGATTCTCTATAATAGATGAAGAGACTAATGTAATTATGAAAAATATCTCACCCTCTGTTCTTCCAAACTTTCATGGACTAAAAAGTGAAGATCCTGAAACCTTCTTATTTGAATTTTAAGTTCTATGTAGAACCTATGATTACCTACAAGATTCTTAGAAACTTAAATTGTTCCCTTCAACATTGAAAGGAGCAGCATTAAAATGGTTTATGAGTTTAATCACTAGGTCTATTAGGACATGGGATGAAATGAGGAAAGCATTTCTAGACATATATTTGGATTACTGTATACCAGTCAACCATAAGGAGGAAGTGTTTAAGATGATGCAAAAAGAGGATGAAAATCTAGAAGATTTGTTGGAAAGTTTTAACTATAACATCAAGAGGGAAAAAAATGGAAAACTTAGACCAATATACTTTGAAATATCTTTTGTCGAAGACAATTATGCATGAATGGATAGATATTCTTAATATGATGGGGAAAGGAGACATATCTCAACTTTCATTACCTGATATTGCATAACTATGTATTAATATTTCAAGAGGAAAATTTAAGATTCTAAAAGGACCAAGAGACCCTGCTCTTGAAGGTCAAGAAAATCTGCAACTGGAATAGTAAGTAGTGCAGATATAGGAAATATTCTTGATGAATTAAAAACTAACATTCTAGGGAGTCTTAGTGAGAGAATAGACACCTATAAGTTACAAAAAAAGCAGAAATCTGAAACTGATGCCTTAGCTATATTTTGTCCCAAATGTAGGAAGAGGAACGCCTTAAGAGAGTGTCCTTTGGATGCAAAAGTAATAGAGACTTGTGCAATTTATTCATAAAATCATGAGACTAAGAATTGTACCTCAATCCATGGCCTTAAAGCCGTATTTTAAGAAGAAACAACCTCAAATTCCACAGAATCTCTTAATTCTGTCTCTAGAAGACCTTGGTAGGCACCTCAAACACAAGGGTTTAGTAATAAAATGTATAATCAACCCCCACCTAATTCGAACTCTTGGCAGCAACCTTGGCCCCAATTTCAAAATAAATCTCAAACTTGGGCTCAAGGAGCACAAAACCATTATGGAAGGTTCTCCCAGTATTATCAATATCCACCCTCTTATCCCTCATATCCAACATATCCAAACTTTCCTCCTCAAAAAAATCCTCAGCAGAATCCACAACATCAAAACCAACATCAAAATCAAAATCAAAATCCACCACTTCCATTACCATTTCCTCAAAAATCAAATCAATTTCCTGCCCAGCCAATACCAAACCCAAACAATAAAAAACCTTAGAATACATATATGATATAAGCTCAACAATTTCCAACCTATTTGATTACTCCTTTAGATCTTAATGATGTTCAACTTAGGTCTGAAAGAATACAGGAAAGAAAGAAACCTTCTGTAGTTATACAAGAACAAAACAATTCTGAGGAAGATTCTCTACAGGTAAATAAAAGTTTTGAAGAAAACACATCTCTTGAAGACCAAAACATTGGGAAATAAAAATAGAAAGAACCAATAATTTCAACTCCTATGCTAGATCAACCATCAACATCTACTACTACACCTCCTTTTCCTTAGAGATTACAAATTGACATAGGTGTAGAGAAAAAAATTATGATGCCTAACTATGATTTCCTAGATGAGTTAAGAAATTTTTGTATTAATATTCCATTATTACAGGCCATCAAGGAAATCCCAATTCTAGCAAAGACAATAAAAGAGTTGAGTATGAAAAAAACAGGAAAAAGAATAAAAGATATAAAGAAAATACATCTGGTAAGAAAAATAACAAACATAATGATCGAAAAGATTTCCATTCCAAAATATCTAGATCTCGGAAATCCAGTTGTTAAGATACATATCAATGGAATATAAATTCCAAACACACTTATTGATGTAAGAGCAACAATCAATATCATGAGTAGGCAAATCATGGAAAAACTAAAAATTCATAATATTTTTTTTACACCCACAATACTACAATTAGCAGATAGATCTGTAATTAAACCAGATGGGGTATTAGAAGACATTTCAGTGTCCTTATATTCTTGGGAATATCCTGTGCATTTTATTAGTTCCCAAATCCACCTTAGGCTGAATAAGGCAGAAGAAGGACAACACCAAACCACACTCAGCCTCGTACCTAGCCCTACGAGGACAGGAGAGGGCTCTCTCCGGGTCAATCTCAATGAAAATATTCAAAAGGGATTGAGATGACTAAAAAAAAAACTGATCTTAGGCTAGATAAACAAAGAGGAGGGTTTGATTTTGATTTTTAGGGGTTTTTGTTGAAAAAAGGGAAAAACAATTTTGGGCTTGGGGATGAGGCCAAATTCTTGCAGCGTTCAAGTTGGGGCAGGGTAGGTAGTGGCTTTGATGTCTGAGATCAAATGACTGAATTGAAAAGACTTTTGAGGAGCTGAAGAGGGCAAGAGGGTGTAGGGATCCTCTTCAAACTGATGAAAAACATGTAAAACTAAACAAAAGTCTAAGGCAGAGCACCAGCAAATCAATGAATTCTACCTCAATTACTCATTTGTTTAATTTAGAAGAAAAGAGAAGGGAAATGGCATACATATAACATTAATGAAACTTAAAATAACATAAGAATAACATCATCAAAACTCAGAAGCCACAAGGATCCCAACAAGTGCTGCAAAACTCTGGTCTTTCCTTTGCCAAAATCTGAAATGAAAGTACAATGAGGTGCCAAACTTTTCCCAAGTATCCAACCCTAAAAATGTCTCAGAAAATACAATATATAGACCATCCTAACCCCTTCCCATGCCTCTAGGGTTCGAGCTCATCCTTCTAGGAGCTATTTCAACCAATTCTAAACATGGAGCTAAAATCCAGGCAGCCAAACAACTTGCCTCTATATGCTAGGAAACTGATCCATTCACTTAATTTTCACTTTTTAGTGAATGAATCCTCTAGAAAAAGTAAAAAAATGCCAAATTTACATCATATTTGACAAATTACATCGATATAGATCAATTATCACATGAAAAAGTAAAACTAGTCAAAAATGGGCAAATTTCTGGGCTGAAAAGTGAAATTTGGGCATAATTCCTCTATGCGTCGCGCCACTTTGACCCTATTTTTGGGGAACTTTAGGAAGTCAAAATTGAGCTCATGATAGCTTGTTGGAAAACCCTGGATGTCTGCTATCCAACCCAAGTGAAAATTTTCAATTTGGATGTCACTTGCCCCTCCAAAGCTGCAATCTCCCAAGACTGGTTCCTACTGGTGCAAAAAGTGGCAGAAAGGCCACTTTTGGAGTGTTTTTGGCTCTTTAGGAAGCCTAGAATTTCCGATACCTGAAGTGGAAAATTCTCCTCATCCTCATCGGACATAGCAGCAATCAGATTTATGTCTAATGCGTGCAAATTCGATTCAGCCATAAGCTTCGCTAGCCCCTGTCCCTTGATTAGTTTCATGGGCCTTATTTCCACATCATATTCCAGCAAAGCTGCGATCCACTTACCATGTCTTCCTTCCAGATCAGTCTGTACTAAAACATCTTTCACGGCAGTGTTAGGAACATAAGCTAAAATATGGGAATGTAAAATGTATACCCAGAAATCCTTCAATGCCTTTACAGTGACAAAGCTTGCTTCTCAATGATGTTGTATTTCAAGGTTGCGTCTCTAATAGTTTGACGGAAAAATTCTATAGGCTTCTCATGTCCATCTCTTTTATGCATTAACACAGCTGCCATGGTATGTTTCGAAGTGAAGGAAAACAAAATAAGGTCTTGGGTGTAATCCGGGCTGATTAACACCGGAGCTGAAGATAGTGCCAACTTCACCAAATTAAAGGACTTTACCGCATCTTCAGTCCACTTCACTTGGCTGTCATTTTTCAACATATTTGTTATTTCTCTCAAATGTTCAGCAAGGTTTGGGACAAAACGGTGCAAAATTTCATCTTACCATTAAAAGACTGAATCTCTTTCTTGTTCCTGGGAGGGTCAATTTTCTGGATTGCTTCAACATGTGCTAGATCAATACGAATGCCATCTTTGGAAATAATGTGACCAAGTAATTTACCTTCATCCATGGCGAATATGCTATTCTTAGGATTAAGCAAGACACCATATTTTCTGCACTTGTGAAAAACAACCTTCAAGTGATGCATATGCTCTTCATCTGAATTGGAAAAAACCATCAAATCATCAAGGTATATAACAAGGAAAACATCTTTTTCATTCGCAAAAGCCATGTCCATCGCCCGCTGGAAAGTTGCACCAGCATTCTTCAAACCAAATGGCATCTTGGCATAGTGAAATGTTCCCCACAGAGTTGTGAATGTTGTTTTTTCGTGGTCGTCCTCATGAACCAAAATTTGGTTATATCCAGAATAACCGTCGAGTAGTGACATCCGAGATGCACCCACTACTCGCTACAATATATGATCCATCTTAAGAAATGGATAATTGTCCTTCAATGACACCTTGTTCAAATTTCTGAAATCAATACACAATCAAATCTCACCTGTCTTTTTCCGCACTAGCACTAAATTGGAAATCCAATCAGAAAATCTGATGGGAACAATGATTCCTGCTTTGTACAACCTGTTTACCTCCTTCTCAATCGATGGCATCAATTTCGGATTGATTCTTCTTAGCTTTTGTCTGAAAGGCTTCTGATTAGGCTTAATAGGGATAGTATGCTGGATTATATTGGTGTCATACGTCTTTAAATCTGAGTAATCCCAAGCGAAAGCATCAGCAAATGAAGACAACAAACTCACATATTCAGCTCTTACCTCCAGTGACAATGATTTGGATAACTTCACCATTTTGGGGTGTTCGGCTGTCCCAATATTTACATCCTCAACTCCTTTTTCAATTGGTCGTAAAGTTGGCTTCTTGGCCACATCATCCTGATCGAAGAGTTCTTCTAAACGTATCAAACCTTTAGGAATAATGTTATCTTTTAGCAGCAACACCTTCATTTGATTTACTTGAACATCATCACCATTATCATATTCTACATCGATTGAGGTATCTTTGAACTTACCTTTACTTTACAGAAAATCATTAATCTCATCATCACCTTGGAAAACTTGCCAACATCTTTGATTATCCGGGATGGTAGGACGGTGCTTCACATGGATTTCGAAATTATTACTTGAATTCATTGGGATCTTCAAGTTACTTGCTGCCTTAGCAAGTGCATCTGCAATTCCATTTTGAATGCGAGGAATACAAGTCAAGGTATAATCTGAAAACTGCTTCAAAATATAAGGGACAACGTTCTGGTAAGCTCGCATCCGGGGATGTTTCGTTTGATATTCACCCTTTACCTGCTTAATCACCGATTTAGAGTCACCATAGACTACAATTCTCTTAGCATTCAACTTTCTAAGAATCTTTAGGCCAGCAATCAGAGCTTCATACTCAGCCTCATTGTTTGAACAATCAAATGCTAATTTGTAAGAACATGCCCGTACATTGCTTGGTACCTTATTTGGAGAAGAAAAAGGACTGCGTACCCAAATACCAATACCAGCACCATCATTTCCCACTGCACCATTGAACTCCATGGTCCATAGACCCTCTTCATCATCCTCTAAGTGCTGAAATTGTGCTAGCTTTGTTTTTTCTGCTTGCTGTCCAGTATCTTTAGTTGATTGCTCAACTGTGCTTTCCGGCTTTTTCCTTTCTTTCTTCAAAACTTCTCTAAAATTCTCGGTAATCTCTGGAATATATTCTGCTTGAACTAATTGACTATCTACATCATTGAAACTATCGGAAAACAAAACAAAAGACTCTAGATCTATATGTACATAATTAATCGGATGATTGATCCGTTTCTCCTTGGTTGTAATCATATACTTCATTTTTTGTTCCCGGTACAATTTTCTCATTTGGCCAAACACGGGAATCGTCGCATAGGAGAAATCTAATTGTAATGTCCCTTTCAATTTTTCTCTCCAAGATCTGGAAAGCAACATACGAAATCTCGGAGGAATGTCTGCTACAACAACATCCATCAAAAAATTCTTTGTAGGAATCTGATCCAAACTTACAACCGAGTCTTTAATGAGCCCAATACATCTCACTCTACTAGAATCAAATGAATAAAGATCATGGTACTTCCTGGTAATTTCTAAACCCAACTTTTCCATGATTTCTTTCGGCATAAGATTATGGGAAGCACCGGAATCGAACATGGCATTATGCAATACAAACTCATGCAATCGAAGACTGATATAAAAAGGAGGCACTTCGATGTCCGGAGAGTCACCATCTAAAGCTGGTCCAAATATCAGTTCCGGTTGATCATCTTCAATATTCACCATATCAGACATGGGATCGAAATTCAAAATTTTGGAAACTTGACCTTTATAATTGTTGTTCCTCATTAGTTCGTTCAAGGGAATGGATACCTTTAATTTAGAAATCTCATTCTCCAAACTAAAGGCTGAAGTCTGTTATATCTCTTTGGCTGGAACATATTTCTTCTCAACCTTCTCCCTCGATGTAATTGGATGATTTGATTTTTCTGCTAATGATGACTTGGTGGCAGCAGGATCAACTATCTCTTTTGCTTTCTTTTGTGCAACAGGTGAATCATTTTTAGGTGTTGAAACTTCCTTTCTCTTCTGAATTGGATTGACTGGTACATCTCTGTTTCTGAGAGAATATTGCTTCTGCTGGGCTGAAAATGCATTCATATAACCTCTCTGATACTCATCCGAATCTTCTTCAAGACCAGCATCATTAGCCAAGATAAAATCCTCATATTTTTGTACCGCTGAACTTTCTGCATACTCATCATCTTTATTGATATAAATGGGCAAATAATCAGGAGTAAAGAAATGATTTTCCTCCCCTACTACATCATCTGCATCATCTGAATCCTGACCAACAAAATTCTACTGAAGAGGTGTCTTTACTTGCTGTTGGACTGCTGGTTCTTGTGCTCGTTGTTCTCGTTGCTTAATCCTGAATTGTGGCTACTGCTGACCACGGAAATTGGGATTTCGAATCTGTGGTTCGGGCTTATCAAGAGTGAACCTTTCAAACATTTTTTCCACTTTGCGAAGTATCTGATCTGTAGATGTAGAAGCTTCTTCCTTTATGAAAAATTTCTTCTCTGCTTTCAATCTAGCTCTCTTATCATTCAAATTCACCTCAACACTCATGGAAATCTTCTGCATGTCCTCTAAAGTGGGTGGATCTCTATCTCGTAATGAATAGGCCATCTCCGGATCAAAACCATCCGGGAATTTTAACAAAGCTGATTTCTTAGAAGGCCTCAAGTCATCAGGAATTGCATTATAAATCGCATTAAATCTGATAATGTAGTCTTGGATGGACTAATCCGGATTTTGCTTGATCTTGGTATACTAAGAAGTGATTTGAAGCGGATATTTTTTCATTTCGCACCGATATAGAAACTATCTCTGAATCTCTTCCAATGTATTAATACTTTTGGGATGCAAAGCTCTGAACCACTTGCGTACCTCACCTCCAAAAGTTTGCACAAATAATCTCATGGAGACATTCTCTTCATCAATTTCATGGAGGTCCAAAAATTATATCATTCTGTCAATATGCTGCTGAGCGGGCACACTTTGAGGAGTACCATCAAACAAAGGAATTTTACTCTGATAATCAGCGGGCATGGGATCCAAGTTTGCTGGAAAAACAAGAGGTGCGAATCTAGCAGCCATTGCTCTTGGTGGATTTATGATCTGTCTTGGAGAAACGGGTGGAGAAGGAGCAGTAGGTGTATGAGGTGTATGTGGTGGAGATGGAGGAGGAACTACTGCTGATTGCTGATCAGAAATGGATGGTTGTAGAGGAATGGTAGGAATGAAAGAAGGTTCAGTACGAACTTGTGAATCAGATGTAACTACTGATGGACCAAGAGTTTCAGAAGCGGACTCTATGAATTCAGGGATATTCATTGCCACAATAGAGTTCTGAAGATTCAAAATGTAATTATCAATGGATCTATTATCTTATTCAACCTCAAGATACTTGATGAACTCAGGATTTACGACGGTAGAACTAGTAGCACTTTCAGATTTAGTTTCAAACAACAACAACTTGAACTGATCATCAAACTCAATATCTTCAATGAATTTAAATACAGTAGGGTATGAATGAGATTTAAACAAAGGGATCACGAGACTTTCTCGATGGAGGATTCTTGAAATTAGATTAGGATTCTCATACACTGGAGGCAGATCAGGATCGGGATGTGATCTAGTATGTCTTCTGGAAGCTAGTGTGTTGATCCATTCAAAAATCAAAGGACAAAACCAATCTATTCAGCCTATCAAATTCTAGACTCAATCACCCAAAAGTCCAGAATGATGTAATATACTGGGGTAATTCACAAATCAAATGTCACGTTCACAAGATAAACCGGAGATCGACTGAAGAAGCGTTTATCTACTTCCGCTAATGCAAGGCAAAAGCGTTTCGAAAGCTACCTGGCGTGACTTCAGACTCCGTCTGTAACTTATGAAACAAATAACATCAACAAGCAAACCATTTTCTTCCCCAGTATGGTCGCCACTATGTTAGTTCCCAAATCCACCTTAGGATGAAATAAGGTAGAAGAAGGACAACACCAAACCACGCTCAGCCTCATAGCTAGCCCTACGAGGACAGGAGAGGGCTCTCTCTGGGTCAATCTCAATGAAAATATTCAAAAGGGCTTGAGATGAATAAAAAATCAAATGATCTTAGGATAGATAAACAAATAGGAGGGTTTGATTTTGATTTTTAGGGGTTTTTGTTGAAAAAAGGGAAAAACAATTTTGGGCTTGGGGATGAGGCAAAATTCTTGCAGAGTTCAAGTTGGGGAAGGGTAGGCAGCAGCTTTGATGTCTGAGATCAAATGAATGGATTGAAAATACTATTGAGAAGTTGAAGAGGGCAAGAGGGTGCAGGGATCCTCTTCAAACTGACGAAAAACATGTAAAACTAAACAAAAGTCTAAGGCAGAGCACCAGCGAATCAATGAATTCTACCTCAATTACTCATTTGTTTAATTCAGAAGCAAAGAGAACGGAAATGGCATACATATAACATTAATGAAACTTAAAATAACATGAGAATAACATCATAAAAACTCAGAAGCCACAAGGATCCCAACAAGTGCTGCAAAACTCTAGTCTTTCCTTTGCCAAAATCTGAAATGAAAGTACAATGAGGTGCCAAAATTTTCCCAAGTATCCAACCCTGAAAATGTCTCAGAAAATACAATATATAGACCATCCTAACCCCTTCCCATGCCTCTAGGGGTCAATTTCATCCTTCTAGGAGCTGTTTCAACCAATTCTAGACATGGAGCTAAAATCTAGGCAGCCAAACAACTTGCCTCTATATGCTAGGAAACTGATCCATTCACTTAATTTTCACTTTTTAGTGAATGAATCCTCTAGAAAAAGTAAAAAAATGCCAAATTTACATCATAGTTACCAAATTACATCGAGATAGATCAATTATCACATGAAAGAGTAAAACTAGTCAAAACTGGGCGAATTTCTGTGTTGAAAAGTGAAATTTGGGCAAACTTCCTCTATGCGCCACGCCCAAATTCTCTATGCATCACACCACTTTGACCCTATTTCTGGGGTACTCTCTGAAGTCCAAATTGAGCTCATGATAGCTCGTTGGAAAGCCTTGGATGTATACTATCCAACCCAAGTGGAAGTTTTCAATTTGGATGTCATTTTCCCCTCCAAAACTGCAATCTCCCAATACTGGTGCCTGCTGGTGCAAAAAGAGGCAGAAATGCCATTTTTGGAGTGTTTTTCTCTCTTTAGGCAGCCCAGAATTTGATGAAATGCTTCTACCATTCGTGAACATACATAATACATCATGAAAAACCCAAAAATGCAAATTTTTCCTCCTAAAGATGTCCCAATCATAAGCGCACGTCGGGTGGCGCGACGCGTCGGGCGGAAAAACCTTTTTTGCAACCAAAATTTTCAAAATGACAAAATATTCTCCAAATTTGCTGAAATTTGGAGTGAAGGTCTCCCATCATGTCTCATGCTCAGCCAAGGAAGCTTTAGAAAAGATTCGGAGTGGATCCGACCTTTTATGACGTTTCAGTGCTCTTCTCAACCTCACCTTCAAGATCTTCATCTTAGCTCTGCTAACGTGTGTGCGGGCCCAATAGTGATTATTCATGTGTCTTAGCATGTCTTTGTCCCTATTGGCCTTTTCCAACAACTTCTTTAGATGAATGTTGACGTGCGTAAGGCATGTCTCTCGCTCAACTGGTGTCATGTCACTTGGTCTCTTTCGGGCCAATTCACAGTCTTCACGGATTTGCCACAATTATATGAGTGTCTGCTGATCCTCCAGTTGTTAATTCTATTGCTCCAAATAATTTATAACCCACTGAGCTCTCTTCAATTTCTCGTTCAGTGTGCCAATCTCAGCTTTCTGCTCCCGGATTATCTCTTTCAGCTTTGAGCTGGGAGAGCTTGCATCAACATCGATGAGTATAAAATCAGTGTCTTGGCCTCCTGAAGGGCCCTCATCATGCATAGGCCTCTTGCCTCTGTCCTGAACCTGTACTTGTTCTGATGTCGAAGGCGAGACCCCTCCCACGCCATGTGGAGATAGTACTCGTGCTGTTGATGAAGATAACAAGACCCCTTCCACCCCTGGTGGAGATGGTACTCGTCGTGCTGCTACAAATAAGGCTCTGTGGCCTCTCTGATATGTCACACACACTGGAGCAGTGATAGGCTCAGTCTCAGAAACCTCAAACTGATGTGAAGGCTCTGCCTCATCATGAACAATCTCGAGAGGAGGCTGGGGGGATGCAAAGAAGTCATGGGAAATGATCTCATCCCATGTGATGCCCTGCAAACCAAGCTGATGTACCACAGTGATTTTGATGAGCGCGTAATGATATATGTTGTTATGTTGCTACTCTGGAGTCTTCTTTTGCACAAGGGTAGTCATACGCTCTATGTTTCAGCACATGAAGTAAGGAAAATTCATCATTCTGCACTCTCGTGAAGTGCATCAAAAGTCTGATATGGTATGCATAAAGGCACAAGAATCTACCCTCACAGCTGAAATATCTAATGATGAGCTTCATTAATGGCGCATAGGACTCCTTCAGAAATCGGAACGGGAATACTCTGCTCAACTACCTCAAATATCCAGGTCTGATGTAAGGTTCATAATATGCTCTATCCTGCTACTGTCTCTTATTCCACTCCTCACCAATGTTCGGTATCCCGGTCGCTTCAGAAATGGTCTCTGGTGTCAAAGTGAAGTTCACTCCAGCAAGGTTTACGTGACCATCACACAAATGTAGGATAAATAAGCGAACCAACTGTTGAGTCTCAAATCTGCATCTTTTCCATACACTTTTCTATACCTTTTTCACTCACCTGAACCTCCCAAGTTGTCAATATCATTTGCAAAAGAGCATCTAACATGGCTCTGGGCTAAAATTCGCCCCTAAAATTATCCCTGTACGAAATATCAGCTCACAATACCGAAAACATGAATGTTGCTGAAAGCATGTCATTGCGAGCGGGCAGGCCTACAATTGAGCCAAAGAAGTGGGCTCCTCTCTGACGTGCCTGCCACTTTTATGAGACCTCCTCGGTACATTTAGCTCTACGGTTGAATCACTGTCCTGCTCATATCCCTGCTCATATGATGAATTTGTCTCTGACATGATGCTGAAAACAAGGTGTTTAACAAGTATGTGCTGATATATGTATGGTGAAAACAAGAGTTTGTTTTTCAAGACCAAGTGTGCCACATATACAATAAGGTGCTGTGGAGAAATGTCACAAGGAATACAATAGACTGTCAAGTGAATTTAAGTGTGAGGAAAGTCACCGTTTGAGGGACTTAGGGATTTGGAAAATTTACAAGTGATATAGGAAAAAGTGATAGTGATGGGGGTATGATTAGGCAATAGAGACAGCCTTTGAATGCTTCGGAAATTAGGATTTCACCAATGATAGGAAGGGAGGGAGATGATGGAAAATGATAGGGTTTGAGGGTTAACACATGGGCATAAAAGGGTATAAGGAATATGGGACAACGCGTATAGGAGAAGGGATCATGATATAATAGTGTGACAGTACTAGTAGTGATAACAATGATAGCAATGACAACAGCACAAATGAAAATGGAATGAGATTTTAAGCACCAAAGTTCAAGTTTTAATCACCTCTTTTTAAACACTTGGGAACAGATTTCAATATGGGTATATGGTTTATTCTTTCACCAATTAAACTCTTGAATTTCACCTTTCAAATAGCACCCAACAAGAGTTAACATCAAATGGTAAGGGCACACACTTACTTGGAGACTAAAGAACTGAACCAAATTGAGTTTTGATGAATCGATGATGAGTTTCAGCCTTTGGGGCTCTGTGCGCCGCACACAAACCCAATGCGCCGCATTCAATGGGTGCGTCGCGCACTTAGAAATTTGCACGGTGTGTTTTGGCTCTACGCGTCGCGCTCTGTGGATGCGCCACGGCCTATCCCAATGCGCCGCGCTCAAATTAACACATAGTCGGCCCTTTCATAAAATCACAGTTTTGCTCTTCAACTTCAAACTCGACTTTCTCTCTGAGATTTTCTCGATAACTCTTGTTGCAAATGAATTAATAATCTTGGGAAATATCTCATATAGGCATGGTTTTAATTTTTTCTTCTTCAAAACCCATTTTGTAATGTTTTTGACTTTGGCACTTTTTCATTTAATACAAATTTTGTCCTTTTGTTTCCTAACTGACTTTCTGGAGCTTGAATTATGAAATTGGTTGATTTTACAGGGATGTTGGCATTGAACCTTGGCAAAGGATAACCAAAGTCTGCTTTGAAGTCTTCATGGCAGAAAAATACACATTTATTACAAAAACAATTTTGACAATTTCTTCTTCAAAATAGAGTTTTGAAGAAGAAACATCCTCGAGCATATTTGACGATGTAAATCCTGAAATGACACTTGTTGAAAACATCCTCATGGCCTGCGGGCATTATTTAACATTTCGGTAGACCACACCCTAGACCTAGAAACTAAAATAACTCTTTTTGACCAAAATAGCATCTATGAATATAAATGAAATGAATTGAACTTTGATGAATTTTGATAAATTTTGACCAACCCAGCAAGTACAAGCATGAGGAAAAATGAAAGAACAAAACCCTTCCGTCAGACAATGGCATGCGCCTAACAGAATGCAGATGAATGAGCAGAATGAGACACCTAAACAATGAAATTCAATAACAAAAATAATCTCTGACGGAGGGATGTAAAGACCGACTCTAACATTTCACACTACTTGTTTTTGGATATGATTTTTCAACATGACTCAACATTGGCTGCTTGTGCCCCATAAGCTTCACTGAATCAAATTAATCATCTTCATCTTCATATTTAGACTCATCTTCATCATAACTGATATTTAATGCTTGGATACCAGAGGATTTAGAGCCTCTTTTGTTCAACATGTCACCTTCTCCTTGGTTGCCTCTTGCAGAGACCCCATTACCTCTAGAAGTTCTAGATAATCCATCATTATCATTATTTCTACCACGCTTCATCCAACCAAACATAGATATATCCCGCTTATTAAACTAGTTATCCATATCCAATTCCTCTTCAAACAGACGTTTGAATTGGTCCTGCCTTCTATTACTACTTATTTTGTTAAAATCCTTTGTTTTAGGGAAGTTTTGTGGAGAAGAAGAGGTTTCGTTCTCCCAATCATCTTCAAATCTGCAACCTTCATGACTTCTTGCATGACTCTCACTCTTCCGAGATTGCATAATCTCAAGTGATATGTAAAAAGGTGAACCACATAATGTTTCTACTATCCTTTGGGGTTGCAGGGTCATGGATTCTGCAATATTTAGTACCACATTCTTGTCATTTGTTGAAAGGATAATTATGTGGTTTTCAGTCCATATGTATAAGATTGTTTTCACATAGAAATTTTAGTCCAACAACAAGTTGGATCATTATTTGTCTCACAATATATTTTTAAAACCTTCCATAGTGTTGAATATATGCAACTAAATCACCACTATACATAAAATTTGTTACTATGCACTATGGTGGCATTGTGAAAGCACCAATAAACTGGACTATATTTTTATGCCATACTTTCCTCGAATTGAACACCTCTTGGATTGTTGAAAAATGTGCTATAGTACACAACGAAGTTATTGTGACTGAATAGGCTATTGTGGTTAACATTGTAGAAGATGCTTTGAACAAGTACTACTCCCTATTTCTTGCAGTGTTGCTACAACCATTGCCTTGTACATATATGGTTGGATTCCCACCATAGAAGAATCAAATCTATCTAGCATATGCATCCAAGGATCCATGCCTAGCCTTTGAAATTTCAAGCCCTAAAGATGTTTCTATTTAAGAACAACACAAACAATGTCAAAATTCTTCTCACGGGAAGCAATAATTGCTGACTAACAAATCTTTTAGTCAGTTTCCTCAATGCCCTCTTCAACTATATTAATAAATTTGTCATCCTATTTTAAATAAATCCAAGAAACTTTGTGAACTTCTTTTGAAAATGTAGCTTAAAATAGGTGTTTGCCTCTCTTTAAGCACACCAAAAATTATCTTATCAATATCCCTATGGAACCTCATATCTATAAAATGGTCGACTTCAACAAAGTATGAGCACTTTCACACCCATTAAATGACTTGAGACAACTGGGGTATTATTTATATGGTCCCAAAGCCTTCCAAGGGTGGCCATTAATATTTGGCAAGGATTTTTTTATAGCCATTTATGTTCTCTTGTTAATTTAGTGCCCCCACTAACTACTTGTACACCAATATTTGCATGGAATATAAACAAAACATTGGCCTCCACAACAAATTGACTTGCAAGTTTCCCAGTGGGACAAATGACAAGAACAATAATAAGTGACCTTTAATGATCTTGGAGGAATGGTGACTTTACTATCACCTCAATAGCACGAAACATAAATGCTACTGTCTTGCCGGTGCAAGTTTTAGCCTTGGCCAGCACATCCTTTCTTTGAGAATAGATGGAAGAGTTGCTTCTTGCACAATGGTAATACATTCATATCCCACTGTGTTGGTTTCCTTGGGTGTCAATGGTGAGATATTGTGCTGGTCAAATATTGATTGGCTCAAATAATTAGCATCCCCAGTATCCTTCACACTACTTGTTTTTGGATCTTATTTTTCAGCAAGACTCAAAATTGGCTGCATGTGCCCCACAAGCTTCACTGAATCAAATTCACCATCTTCATCTTCATCTTTAGACTAATATTCATCAACACTGATATTCAGTGCTTGGATACCAGAGGATTTAGAGCCTCTTTTGTTCAACAAGTCACCTTCTCCTTGGTTGCCTCTTGCAGAGACCCCGTTACCTCTAGATGTTCTAGAGAGTCCACCATTATGATTATTTCTACCGTGATTCATCCAACAAAACATAGATACACCTTGCTTATTAAACTAGTTATCCATATCCAGCTCTGCTTCAAACAGACGTTTGAATTGGGCTTGCCTTCGATTGCTTGGGTTTACTTAAAGAAATCCAAGGACGAAGTTTTACCAAATTTCAGGAATTCAATGTTGAAGTAGAGAACCTTACAGAAAGGAAAATCAAGATATTAAGGTATGATAATGGAGGAGAATACACATCCAAGGAAATGATAGCCTTCTGCAAGGAATCTAGGATTAAGAGGGAGCTGATAGTCCCATAAAATCTTGAACAAAATGTAGTTGCAGTACGGAAGAATCAGTGCATTGAAGAAAGTGTAAAGTTATGCTCCATGATAGAAATTATACTATAGAAAGGGAAACTAAGATGCAAGGCTCTCTCATCCACTCAACTTGACCTTTAGTCGAATCAATTATCAAAATGATTTAGTTGTCTTTACTAGTGGGTGACAGAAATCATTTCAATCTACAAATTTTGAATTCCAAATTATTGTAGCTTTGGCCTTATAGTAGTGAGACACTCTTAGCCTTGAAAGTTGCTATCATGTATAAGAGTTTTGGTTAATCTGGAATGTTTGGAACTTTAAAGTCTCAACATATTCCTTTGGGGAGAAACCTTGAAAATGTGTTCCTTGGCTCAGGATTAGCATCAATAATTACTAGCCACCCTAGTCAGTCAGACATTAAATACGTTGAATATGCCGTAACTAGGTGAACTCCAACAACTGTGTCATTGCTAATAATGGAGGGCCACATTGCATATCAACACCAATACTATTTATCTAAAGTAAACATTGGAGCTCTAGTTGCAATTATTCCTAGTAAACATAAGAAACAAGTGTCACAACTCATTCCTTGGCATGTAGATATTACTCAAGCTTGAGGGCATCTTCCCACTACAAGGTTTTGAGCTACTACCTAGCAAATCCACTTCTTGTTTTGTTGTCAGTATTTTGTGAATTTATATCAATGGTTTCCTTTTTGTTTATTCCTTATAGTTTGAAATGGTTTATGTTCATTTATGAAGAGTAAGTCAATGTTCATGCTAGGGGAAACAATTTTAATTATTGTTGACCATTTATTTTCAATGATGTTGTGCTAGCATGGGGATCTGCAACATACTGCTTCACATAAAAACTATGGTTATATTTAAGGTCTTCTTATCACTATTTTACTAGTAGTTAAATAATAAAAATGCATACTTTCAAATTTGAAGACATCATCTAAATATCTTTATTCTTCTTGAACCCAAATTATTCCTATGTTGGCTACATGAGAAAGATGAGATTGATAACCAAGAAGGGGAAGGATCAATACCTCGAGTAAAGAGAAGGTTAATGTTGACAACACAGCTGATGTAGCAACTAATTCCTCTAATACCTACTTCGATTTTTCATGGAAACGAAAGTGTGGAATATGAGAATGCAACATATACTCTTGCTAAAACAGTGTTGCGAGATGCATGCAAGTTAGCTTCCACTTCTAATAAATATATGGGAAAGAAAAATGAGAATGAAAACTTGTATGTATCTAGTTGGCTTCATTTAGAATAATCAATCAACTGTATTACAATTAGGATTTTGTTAGTTCTACCTGTAGTTTTATATTCAGTCTATTGTTTTGTAATATTGATCATCTCTGTTAATTTTTTTTTTCTATTCGAATTATGAAAGTTTTCCTTTCAACATGAAGTCTTCTAAGAAATATTGTACACAAATTTTTACTTGCTTGAATTGTCTATCACATGGCCAAACTATATTTTTTTAGTATCAGAAGCATTTTATGAAAATCAATGAAAATCACTGTTCATTTGGCAAGGCCATTGGGCAGCTTCAAAAACCTAAAAGATTGAATGCAGATTCTGTTTTGAGGATAGAAAAAAGTTTCATGGATAAAGAAAAGAATTTGGAAGATGAGTTCTCTAGGTAGTATTTCTCTTTGAACAACACCACTAGTTGTAGTGGATTTCCAATATTTATAGTTGTTTATCAAACTTCAACAAAAATATTATCATTTTTTGATTGATTATTAATTGATGGATTTATTATTTATACTTGTAGCTCTTTCTTGAAGTTTTTGTACTAAATATTTTGAAATAATTTAGGATCAAACATTGGTGGTATTGTCGTAATATGTTAAATTCTTGTTTGTATTGAATTAAGTATTTTCTGTAAAATATCAATTAATGTGTTATTTCTTTGAAATTACAAGTATGTTAAATATGGGAATATTATTGGTGCTTTGTTGGTAAATTTGCAAAACATATCAAAACTACTCTTATTTTGTCTTTTCATTATAATGAAAGTTACATCCCAAAATAATCCTTTTCGAGGGATTACTAGTGGTGATTGCTACATTTTTTATGCTGGAAATTTTCTCCAAATCACAACTACTATATTGTACAACAAGTGACGAAAACAATGGGAAGGGAATTGTCTTCGCAATTTATCCACTTATATTGTAGTGATTCATAAATATAAGAAAATCATTAATAATTTGATATAGACTAGTTGGCTTATTCATATGTGATAATGGACCCAAATAGTAGTTCTTATATGAAGAAATTCTCATTATACTTGGGCATTCTTGACATCATCGACCTCTAGCCTTGGACTTATTCACTATGCCTTCTACATTATCTGGTTATCTACATGTATACGAGGCTATCCTATTATTGTATCCTTTTTTACTTCATTTCATTTTATCCTATCTTTTATCCAAACCGAGGTAACTCCTCAAATCGAGAATGTATTAGCTAAAGAATGTACATGAATTTATACATGGAGGTGAGGCTATTGGGATTCATCTCCTAATGACTCTTGGCCTTCATATTTCCTAATATTAAAATAATACAATATTACATATACACCCAACCCATAGGATCGGTGTTCAACATTCCCCCCTTTAATTCGAAGGGATGTTGGTGAGTCCAAGCATCGATCTGAACTTTTCAAACTTTTCTCTTCCAAGTGCTTTGGTGAAGATGTCAGCGGTTTGCTCATTTGTGGAACAATGATGTAGATGGATGGTTTTGGCCTGAACATGATGTCGAATGAGATGGTACTTTGTATTGATGTGCTTTGTTCGATCATGGAACTTTGGGTTCTTGGCCAACTTTATTACAGAAGTGTTGTCGATCATGAGTGGAGTGGAATACATCTGTTTCATCTGCAAATCTTCCAGGATTTTCCGGAGCCACACAATTTCCTTTGTTGCTTCAGCTGCTGCCACATATTCTGCCTCGGTCGTGGAATCTGCTGGAATTGACTGTTTGCGTGATCTCCATGAGACAGCTCCTGATCCAAGACTCATGGTGTAACTTGTAGTAGACACCCCTGTTTCTTTGTCGCCATCAAAGTCTGAATCAGAGTATCCGGTCAAGTTGAAGTCGCCTACCTGTGTATATTTGAGTCCAAAGTCTTGAGTCCCCTTGAAGTACCTTAGCACTCTTTTTGCAGCAGACCAATGTCCTTCACAAGGTTTTTGCATGAACCTTGAGAGGATTCCAACAGCAAATGAAATGTCAGGTCTGGTGGTGGTCAGGTAGATAAGACTTCCTATAAGTTGTCTATACTTAGTTGCATCCTCAAATTCCCTCCCTTCAATAGATGTGAGCTTCAAGTTTTGTTCCATTGGAGTGGTTAAGGGATTACATTCATCCATGCCAAACTTGTTCAAGAGATCTCCAATGTACTTCTTTTGAGAAAGAAATATGAATTTAGGATTTTGAATTACTTCAATACCCAAATAGTAATGAACATGACCCAAATCAGTCATTTCAAAACCTTTCTTCAACTCTTTCTTCATGGATGCAATATAGCTCTCATTGTTTCCTATTATCAAAAGATCATCTACATATACCACAAGATATACAACTGTTTTTCCAACTTTCTTAACAAAAAAAGTTGCATCATCAAGATCAAAATGTTTGAAATCAAGTTTCAGAAGATGCTCGGTCAATTTCTCATACCAGGCTCGTGGTGCTTGCTTAAGGCCATACAAGGATTTTACAAGTTTGCAAACTTTGTGTTCTTGACCCTTTATCACAAATCCTTCTGGCTGGGACATATAAAATTTCTCCTTTAGATCTCCATTCAAGAAGGCTGTTTTTACATCCATCTGATGGAATTTCCATCGATTCTGAGCTGCTAAGGCAAAGAGAGTCCGGATGGTGGTCCATTTTGCTGTGGGAGCAAAAGTTTCTTCATAATCGACTCCTTCTTTATGTGCGAATCCTTTTGCCACAAGCCTGGCCTTGTGCTTGTCAAGTGAGCCATCTGCTTTGTACTTGTTCTTGTAGACCCACTTACAGCCAATTGGTTTCGTTCCCAAAGGCGGATCAACCAACTTCCAAGTGCCATTCTTTATCAAGGCATCATACTCCTTCTGCATCGCTTCTTTCCATTCATCATGAGAAGCAGCTTCTTTGAAGGAAGTTGGTTCATGATATGTAGACAAACTCAATTCACAGTTATAAGCAATATCCATATCAACAGGGGAATCAGAATTATCTACATCACCTTCGATTTCTTGAGTGGAACTTCTTGTTCCTGTTTTTCCAACCTCATCGGGATGAACATCCTCCAGTGTCTTTGTCAGCCATTTGGGGGGACCTTTCTGAGATGGCCCTGGCTGGTCACTTGACTGAGTTGGGATTGATTCAAGATTCAATCTCCCAATTCTGTCGATCACATCATCCAATGTGTCATTCGTGGTTGTTTCTTCATGTGGGGGAGAGTGTGGTTCAGGAAATGATTCCACAGTTTGATTCAATATCGGAATCCCCCCTTCAAGGTGTGGAATCACATTATCAAATTCTTGGAAAGACTTTGCATGTGTGAATCTATCCAGGCGATCAAGTTGCCGCTCAACAACCTTGCCACTCTTGGAAGATTCAAGAAATATGACATCTCTTGCTATTACAAATTTCTTATTTGCTTCATCATAGAGACGATATCCTTTGGAGGTATTGGAGTACCCCAAGAAGATACATTTTCTGCTTCTAGCACCAAGTTTGTTCCTTTGACCCTTGGGTATCAAGGCATAACAGGTGGACCCAAGGACCCTGAAATGCTTTACCGAAGGAATGTGGCCATGCCACATTTCAAAAGGAGTTTTGTTTCTAATTGAACTTGAAGGACACCTATTCTTTATGTAAAAAACACATAGAACTGCATCAGCCCAAAACATCAATTTTACATTCTTGAAAAATAACATGGAGCGGACCATATTTAAAATAGTTCTGTTCATTCTTTCAGCTACACCATTCTGTTGTGGATTATATGGCACAGTTGTTTGATGTTTGATTCCATGTTGACGAAGATAATTTTCAAATTCGTTTGAAGTGTATTCTTTCCCATTATCAGTACGTAGAGAGCCAATATGTGTTTGTGCATCATTTTCAATCCATGCATGAAAATTCTTGAAAGTTTGAAAAGCATCAGACTTATTCTTCGGTAAGTAAATCCAACACATTCTGGTGTAGTCATCAATAAATGTCATCATGTATTTGTTTCCATTTGCAGAAGCAATAGGCATAGGGCCACATAAATCTGAATGAACAAGTTCAAGTTTTCTATGTGCTCTAGAGTGTGAATCATGAAATGGCTGTTTGCTATGCTTTCCTAGAATACATGCATCACATTCCTTAGGTTTTCTAGGAATTGTAGGCAGTCCATCAACACCATTTTCTTCAACAAACGAAGGCTGTCATAATTTAAGTGTCCAAATCTAGCATGCCATAAAAGACTTGATGGAAATGTACCTTCATCATGATATGAACTGAATGCAAAGTTTTGAGCATGAGCAGATGAACCTTTCAGCTTCAAGAGTCTCCCTTCTTCTATTCCCTCCATGACAGGTGAGTGATCTGATGCTGATCTGACCTCTGCCTTGCCATCAAACAAGTGAACTGAGTGTCCTTGCTGCCGGATTTCGATCAGGGACAGCAAGTTTCTCTTCAACTCCGGGAGGTATAGAACCTCATGTAGGATATGGTCAGGAAGACCAGGCAGTTTAAGCCTGACTGTGCCAAGCCCTGATGGCTTGAGTTTGGATTTATCTGCGAAATATACTGCTCCATCAACTTTGTCGGTGAAATCTTCAAAAAAATCTTTTCTAAATGTCATGTGACATGTTGCTCCTGAATCTAGCAACCAATCATCTCTCCATGAAGTAAATGAAACATCAAATAGGTTTTCAGTTACTCCATTGTTACAATGTGCTAGAACATAATGAGCTGATTTAGTTGGTTTACCTTTGTCTTTGTCATCAGTTTTACCTCTGTCTTGATTTGTTTGCTGCTGAGCTTTAGATTGTCTGCCCCCCTTTTCTCTGAAGTTTCTTCTTCGTCTTCTGTCTGCTCTTCCTTTGGATGAACCTGAAGCATGTCTCTTTTCTCTCTGTGCCAAGTAGGCAGCCTCTTTAGAAGATGAAGGGACTGTCATCTTCTTTTGAAGGAGGAGAGAAAAACCAAAACTTTGCTGGAAAAAAAAATCTGAAGAGGAAAAATTTCTGCTATACTTTGCTGGAAAAAAAAATCTGAAGAGGAAAAATTTCTGCTATACAAACTTTCAATTCTTGAAATCTGCTCAATTAGAGGGGACAAAAAAACTTGCTGGAAAAATATTCTGAGTTTTTTTTAAAAAACTCTTTCTGGAAACTAAATCTGCTCAAAAACTCTTGCTGAAGACTGAATTTTAAAAAAATACTCTTTGCTATAAACTGAATTCTGCATTAAAAAAATGTATTTTTTTTTGTTTGGGGAAAAAAAATTTGTGAAATGTCGATATGGAAGGGAAGGGAGGGCGATATGGTGAAATGGTGGTGTTATGAAATGGAAGTGATATTAAATATATGACAGTGGGAGGGTATAATATAAAGTGAAGGGGGTGGTATTAAATGATGGGAGGGGCTGAAGTATACAATGCATACCATGTTAAATATACAACGCATACCATGTTAAATGAAATATACAACGCATTACATGTCAAGCGCATACAATACAACAGCGCATAATCTAATGGACACCACAGTGTTTTATATAATGCATGGGCAGTATGTGAATGGTAGTATTACATATGTCGACAGCGTTATATGTAAGGTGGTATTACAAAGGGCACAAACAGTGGTGGAAGGCGGTATTGGTATTGTAAACAGCGTGGTATATAAATGGTAACGTTTAAATATGGAGCACAATACAACGTAGGCATGCAGCGTTAAATATGGGCGGTAATGTGATAGCAACAGCGTTTGAATATGGACAGTGTTTAAAAAAGGGGCGGTAATTATATAACAACGTGGTATTAAATATTGAATAGTGGTATATTGACTGCGCGTGGTATATTGTAAACACAGAGAACTGTATTTAAGAGTCGAGAGCGTAAGGGCGCTGGTGGAGGGCCGACAGGCCACGTATATGGATGTGTGTTGCAGGTATAAGAGAGTATGCAGGCGTTGTTGGAGGGCCAACAGGCCATGTATAATGGATATATATTAAAACACAGCGTAATATGGAGTATGCAGGCGTTGTTGGAGGTCGATATGTAGGGAATGAGGAATGGAGAATGCAGGCAAGGGAAGGGAAGTGTGTGAGGGCGCAGCGATAAATGGAGAGGGAGGTGAGTGAATGGAGAGGAGCGCAGGGATGAATGAGGAGGCCCAAAAGGGCGTTACATAAAAAATTTTGAAATTGAATCTGCAGAAGACAGAGTTGCAGGACTGCTGGAATTGCAGAATGGCAGAGCCTGCAATTTGCAGAATGACAGAGCCTGCAGTCTTCAGGAGCTGCAGGAGCTGGAGCTGCAAATGTCAGTGCTAAATAGGAAAAAAAATGCAGAATAACAGTCTAGCAATTAAGAGCAGCAGAAAACTATTAAAAAATATTGACTGAGCAAAGGATAGGGAGTTACACCACAGGGCAGAAATGCCAATTGTGGGGCTGGCTCTGATACCATGTCAAACCAGGAGGTAACTCCTCAAAACTAGAATTGTCTATTAGCTGAAGAACGTACATGCTCTTATAGATGGGAGGTGAGGCTATTGGGATTCATCTCCCAATGACTCTTGGCCTTCCTTATTTCCTAATATTAAATAATATACAAAAATACAAATGCACACCCATCCATAGGATTAGGTGTCAACATGATCTTCCTGCTTCTCCTCCAGTGAATCTTCCTAAGGTAATACTCTTGGAGAAGCATTGGTGCTGGTTTCGACTGGTCGAAGTGGTTGGACAAGTGGATCATCCTCTTACTGCGTTTCGAAAGGCATCTCCTGAGATTTCCTGAAATCTCTGTCCTCCATGAACTTTACATCCCGTCATACTACAATCTTCCTACTACCAGGAATGTAGATTCTATATGCCTTATCATTTTCGCTATATCCCACTAGATATCACTTTTATACATTATGATCCAATTTCTTCCTCTTTTCTTCGAGTATATGGCAGTATCCCAAACTACCAAAGATCTTGAAATGACTCACTTCTAGCTTTCTGCCAGTGAAGACACTCTTCAGTGTAATCTTACCTAGTGCCTTGTGAGGAATCCTGTTCTTAACATACACGGTTGTACTGTATGCTTCTGCCCATAGAAATTTGGGCATATCTTGATCATACAACATTGCCCTCGTTGCTTCAACAATAGTTCTATTTTTCCTCTCTGCAACCCCATTCTGCTCCGAATTGTATTGAGCGGTCGATTCTCTTTTGATGTCTTCCCTTATGCAAAACTCAGTGAAGTTTTTATCAATATATTCTCCACCATTATCTGAACGCAATATATTTATCCTATTTCCTGTCAGATTCTCAAACAGAGCCTTGAACTCTTTGAATTGATCAAAGACCTCATCCTTGGTCTTTAGAAAATAGATCCAAGTTTTCCTAGAATGGTCATTAATGAAGGTGACGAAGTATTTGGCACCACTAAGAGCTCTGGTGGACATTGGTCTGCAAATGTCTGAGTGTTTTAATCCTAAGACACTCTTAGCCCTACCGCTGCTTTTGGAGTAAGCTGCTTTGGAGTACTTGCCTAGTACGCACCCTCTGGAAGCATCATTCCGTTTGGTGCTCAACTCTGGAACTCCTGTGAGAGTCTTTCTGAGAATTCTTAGAGCCCCATGGTGTAAGTGCCCCATCCTTCTATGCCATAGCTCATGCAAATCCCTCTCACCACTGCTGCCTATCAGTGCCATTGGAAATTCAAGTTGTAGCTTATACAGTTTGTTACTACTTACTCCAATTTGGGCCTTCTTCTTCCAACTTGAGTGTTTGACATATACCTTCTTTCCGATGAAGTATACGTCATAGCCCTTGTTTTGTAGTTGAGATACAAAAAGCAAGTTCATCCCCAACCCTGGCACATGCAGCACATTGGTGGCCTGAAGCTGATCTCCTGCTTCAGTTTGAAAAACTATGGTACTTTTTCCAATAGGGGTACATTTCGCCCTATTTCCCATGGTGATCTTGAAATTCATTTGTTCTTCTTGATAGCTCGAAAAACATTCTCATATTCCTGTCATATGTGCATAAGCTCCACTATCAATATACCAAACCTCTGAAGAAGCAGAGCTTGACAAGCAAGTGAATTCTTCTTCCAATTTGAAAGCCAGTACAGAGATGTCATGATCCATCGCTTCTTTCATGCTTTCCACTTTCTCAGGAGAACTGCGTGAACCCTTTCGAGTTGTTGCTCCAGCAACATCAAGACTACGTTCTATTGCAAAATCTCCAACCTTGTTACCCGATCTCTGCTCTGATACCATGTGAAAATTTCAAATCTGAAATTCTACTGCAGTAACTGATTTATTTCTCCTACTTATTTTCCACAATAAGTTATTTACAAAAACCCTTTAGTAAACATCAAAATAAATTCGACTACAGTTATCACATAATTCTAGAGAGAAAATAACAGTGAAATATAACCACAAGAATCAATCACATCAACACAGTTATTTTTAGACAATTGTCCCCAGAAAAACCCAATGTGGGAAAATTGGTGTAGCAAATGAGGGTTTATTTATTAATCTTCAGCAAAAATCTCTTTACAAGGAATGACTAGCAGAATAACTGAGAAAATTCCAAGAAAACACCTTAGATAATTTTCTCCTAACCTTCGGAGAAATTCTGACACCCACGAGGCTCTCTGACCTCCACTGCGTCACCTCTACATGATCCTCTGCGCAGGGATTACGTGAGGATTGCATCCTAGCTGCGTTGCCTTTCTGCACTGTCCCTCTGCGTTTCCCTCTGCTGCTCTGCATCCTTCTTCCTCAAGCTTTGAATAATGCTGAAACCCTCTTCTTCCTCTGCCCTACAACTCTCCCTCTAAAATCAAATTCTAAATTCTGAAGAATCGACTTCCCTCGAGTTACTGAGATTTGTCTGGTTTGCTTTCCAAATGGCCCTCCCTCGAGCCTTCCTTTATAATCTTCTCGTTGACAAATCAAAGGCCCAGATTAGAAGTCTAATCAATGGCTAAGATTAAAACTTGCCTTGATCTTCGTTCTTTAGAACACTCACACTCTGTTTTATTAATACCCATTTATTAGTTAATTTCCCTAAGTTTAGACTTAGGGTCCCCATTAAAATAATTAATTATTTTAATAAAACATGAACCAAGTGGAATTTCCACAAAAGATTTCTGGGTTCTTTGGAATACTAGTGTCTAAGCCTCCTCAAAAAATTTGAGACTTACATCACTTTTTGATGCTACAAAAATCAAAACTGCGGGTTTTGGTCTAACGGCAATCGTGATTCCCAACAAGTGGTATCAGAGAATAGGTCATGAGTTCGATACACATCCAACTCGTGTTGGGGGGGAGATTGTTGGACATTGGATAAACCAACACTACCCGTGTGTTTCGTGACATGAACTAACCGCCTCTCGTGGGTCCTTATCTCTGGCGATGCGATCATTGCCTAACATCTGCGAGTTTTGGTCTAATGGAAATCGTGATTCCCCACATGAAGTGAAAATCCTACTAAGTGAAATGAAAAATCTTGGTTAATTTTAAGTTATATGCCCATTCACGGTGCAACCTTCCTATTAATTGTTTTGGAACTAGTCTATAGAGTACATTGTGGGATGGAAGCCAACAGGAAACAAGCATAGGCTTGATTAACAGTACTCCCCATGTTTTCCAACCACTCAATGCCTCCGACGTTGTAGAGGTTGTGGCTCTGATGACTGCAAGGTCACTGTGTTAACCACTAAAGAGGAGCTAAATCCCTCAAGCTAAATTTGAGAAAGGGGGTTCTATTGTCTATCAACCAAGCTCATACTTGGAGGTAATTTAATTTATGCAACTAGTACTAAGATGAGATGCAAGGATTATGAGTGGTTCTTTAAGGTAAGATTGTTTAAGTACTTAGTTATGATTTGATATCAAGTTATACAAACAAGTACTTATCAATAGAATACAATCTTAACTACAAGA
Source organism: Pinus albicaulis (assembly GCA_034641835.2). Lineage (NCBI taxonomy): Eukaryota > Viridiplantae > Streptophyta > Pinopsida > Pinales > Pinaceae > Pinus > Pinus albicaulis. The sequence goes on along the minus strand of CM076581.1, from coordinate 42,686,036 downwards.
AAATGTCTCAATTTATCAAGTGCCAACAAGATACAAGATATAACCTCAATAACCACAAGAGATATCAACTTAATAAATGAACAAATGATCCTCAATACAAGATGCCAATGAAAATTACTAAAGACAATTAGAAACCTTCCAAGATATTCCAATGATAATTCCACAACAATATTATTATTGAACTTATGCCAATATTACTCAATGCCAATTATTTGAAAGACGATAAGATTGCAAGAGAAATGATATATATATATATATATATATATATATATATATATATATATATAGTTTTTACAACGATATTGTCGAAAAGAAACATTGTAATATGAAATAAACCTTACTGTACAGTAGTTACTGGGAATTTATGAATGTTCAGCCACACAAAAGAACCACAATTGTGGTAGTGCCTAACAGAGAGAAACTTAAATATACAATGCTATCCAAAAATGAGGAGATATGTTGAATCAAACATCGCATCAAAGAACCAAGAGTGCCCCGTATACAAGATTCATATCTCAGTCTAGAGATAAAAGGGTTAGAGACATTGACATGCAAAGAATTGGGTTGACTCAATGAGACCGAGATAGGTTGACCGACCGAGTGGGCAATGTTCAACCAGTTGCTTAAATATTTATCCCATTGGCTTGATTTATATTCTTGATTATAAAAATTAATTACTGCTAAATTCGGATTAGGCAAGACCGAACCTGAACATGTAGGACTTAGCCAAACGCTCGATATAACTATTAGGGTTCGAGTTTTTTTCCCAAAACCTCAGCGACAGTTCCAATTGGAATTTCACAGATACGAAATTGCTGCTCGGAAAAATTGTTTAAGGAATCAAGACTACAATGAAAACTTCAATAGTGTATTGGTCAGATTTCAGAAAATGTCAGAAATGGTATGGGACAATATCTATAAATCTCTTGAATACATCATTCTAGCAACAAAAATAGTAATATAAAATGGTTGAATATTAACATATATAATTCCAAGAGAGAACACATATACAATACTCAACCAACAACAGTAAGTTTGTAAACCCTAAAGAATACAAAAATATTGTGAATGCAAAATCTAAAAACATTAGTTAACCAAATAAAACTATAACTAAACAAGTAACCACCCGTGGTCTTTGAACAATCATCATAATATGAAGAAAAACACTTGTCAATGACCCCAAAAGAACACAACAACTTAATATCTTTCATTCAAAACCAATTTCGTGTATATATTTAAGTGTATTACACTAAGGACCGAACCCTGCCATGGGGGTTCGCTAGTAAAACAGTCAATACAGAGGGTTTCAACCCTCAAAACCAAACATAAATAATTTTACTTCGATTGTTGCCCTAAGCCCCTCATCTGAAAAATCAGAGAGATGGGTTGTCGGGTATCCATGAAGAAATTGAGACAGGTACCTGGCAAAAATAACTGAAATTGAGTTGGAAGCCATAAGTCCTTGAATGGTGAGACAAAAAATCCGAAGCACAGGAGCATACCTATAATCAAAAGCATGAACAATTAGACAAAGGAACCATATATTCTGAGAGAGCTAGAAATTACACTACAATTACTGTAAGAAAAACAGCATGCCTTAATGGGTAAGTTGTCTGTCGCAACTCCACACCTACACAAGTCAAGGATAAACTATTAGGGTTTTCAAGAACTGAACTATCACATATAAACAAATTTTGGAGAAATGATATCTCAGTCTTCTTACCTAAGCCGTTCCTAATCATGTTAAATCCCTCTAGAACTATCACGAATCGAGCCTGCAAGAGATCTGGGCGCATGATAAACGAAGGAGATTAGTTGTCTGAACTTCCAGGAACCTGGAATCCTAAAAAGAAACAAAAGCACTAAGTGGTAAACTTACTATAGAGATGGTTTGATGCCGATAGGTATGAATGGGAAGCATTTCCTTCTCGCGGATGCAGGTTCGAACCAGGCACAAATCCGCACCAGAAGCAGAACGAGGAGAGAAATGGAAAACAAATAGGGTTTGGTTGAGGGTGTATTACCCTAACAACCCTTAGATCCTCGTAGTTGTTGGATCTTGATGGATCTACGATCCACAAACCTCCACTTGCCCACTCAGATAACTGCCAAGCAACACTTCTAGAAGGTTCGAGGGCACAAGGGAAAGACAACTGTAAAGGTAGTTAGCAATAAGCACCTAGCGCCACAAAGACAGAACACATGATATACCATAGAACCTTAAACATAATGTGAAACTATTCCTCGGTGATATATTAATTAAATGCAATCTATAGTGTATTTAAAACGGATGTATTCGTGGTACAGCAAGTGTTAAATGCGGGGTTACGAAAATAAAACTGTAACAGGTGAACATTGTGAAAATTCCTAAAACTAGAATCCTATTGTAGCAACTAGAAAATATTCACCTAACTATTAATATTTACTTAACAATTTATTTGCAGTTATCTACGAAAAACACTGAATACATCACACTGCAACCTACACAAATATAAAAATGCCGCGGAAACAAAATTCAGCATAGGAAAGAAATAAACACACAATTGGAACCGTTATTTTTGGACAATCTCCCCGAAAAAACCCAATGCGGGAAAACCGATGCAGCTAAGGGTTTGTATTATTATGCAATAGTTTCTGAACACAATTCTATGACTATAGAAACTAACAAGTCTTACAGAGGAAAATATGACAAATAAATCTTGTGAGAAAATCTCACTCTGCCACAGAAATTCAACACTGACCTCAACTCGAGATGAGATGCTTTGTGTTGCCTCTGCGCAGTGACTAAGTCTCCCTATGCAATCTCTACGTCACAACTATATGCAACCTTCCCTCTTGCCGTTGGATCTTCTGCTGACTGGAAATAAGGCTCTATTGCTCTTCGGAAACTCCCTCTGGCTTCTGGCACTGATCCTCAGTTGTTTCCTCAACAAGATTTTGGACTCCCTCTGAAGCTTTGTGCTGCCTCTATGTGGCACTGCGCAATCTTTGTGACTTTTATTGCCTCCTTTGCCTTGCACTCTCTGGATCAAGAAAATCTTCCACCGGACAACTATCCTTGCCCTCACTGCAAGAAATCACCTCAATCACTCTCCGGCAACTGTTGCTCTACTCTCCTAACAATTTGATCTCTTGATTCCTCACTCAATGTGTCCTCAAAGTGCCCATCGAGTTCCTTCTTATAATCTTCTCATAGAACAATCAATGATCCAGATTAGATCATAATCAATGGCTCAGATCATCTTGACTCGATCTCTGTCTTTTCCTAGAAGATTCACACCGAGTTTAATTAATACTCTTTAATTATTTTAATTTCCTAGGTTTAGACTTAGGCATCCATTAAAAATAAATAAGTATTTTAATTAAACTGTCTTCGAATGGAATTTACGAAAACGATTTATGGGTATTGGTAAATGCATATGTCCTAGCCTCCCTGCAAATTCTTGAGGCTAGAGAACATCCAATGCTACCAAAAATCAACACTCCCTCTTAGCGGGGAATGTGCTCTAATAATGCAACTTGCTGATGTCTAACATCACTGCCGATCAACTACTACGTAAATGTTGCATTTGTGCTACTGCTGACTCTACATGTTGTTGCCAACTACATCTACACTGCAACTCTGTTCTTGTTGCAATAGAAAAACATCCAAAATACTAAACCAATTGTGTTCAGTGTGATGCATCTGTTACTGGAGTTCTGACAGTTGCTAGTTTGTGGACTGACCCTCTGAAGCCTCTGCACTGCTGTTGACTCTACACTGTGCCAACTGCACTACTACTAACTATTCTCTGCACTGCTCAGTCTTTGTCACTCTGGCACTTCTTTGCACCAACTAACACTGGTCCATCCTGCTACTTCTGATATGGGCTCCGTAGCCAGGTATTGATCCGAGAGGTGGACTCCTCAAGGATCCTGCCCATCTTCAGCTCTCTGGAACTACAGTACTAGATCGCCCCACATCTCCCATGGTGGTATGTGGGCAATCATGGCAAACTCCTCCTCGATCTCTTATGTTGCAACCTGCTAATCATGTTTCTCCTCCTTGTCCTTATTTCTGAGAGGACACTGCATAGCATAGTTAGCAAGCTCACCACACATGAAACATTTGATCTTCGACACGTCCTCCTTTCGCCTCCGCTGCTCCTACTGCACCTTTGATGCAAGGACTGCATGTTCCTCTTCCTCCTTGGGCTTCACCCTGCTGTTGTTGCTACCATTTAGTTTGCACTTTACTAGATCACGCCTCATCTCTTCTTCTTGAAGCGCAGCCCACATCCCCTCCAAATCCAAAAATATTTTTCTACCTATAATACTTTGGACGAAGACTTACCATTCTTCTGAGATGCTATTCAGGGAAAATCTCACCATCTCCGTAGCCTGAGGCACTAACTGTACAGCTTCCAGCTAATCCGGACTTCTTGAAGCTTCATAAGGAATGTATCTATGTACTCCCCCTTTTACATCCTCATGGATCTCATCTTCTCCTCCAAGTACATCTTCCGCTGCTCGAAAGAGCCCTGATACAACGTGTTCAATGCATCCCACATCTCTTTGGTTGTCCCTTTGCCAGATATGTGAGAAACAATGTGATCTCGAACTCCATCGAGTATCAATCTCGTGGCCTTTGCCATATCCTTCTTGTAGGCTTTCAATGGATCCGTATTTGTGGGGATAGCTACCAAATTATCGATAAAGGCCTTAAGATCATGGTTATCCAGAAGGAAGGAGATCCTGGCCTTCCAGATCACATAGTTGGAGACACCCTCCAATTGATCCTGATCTCTCAACTCGATTGTTGCCATCACACAGAAAAACAAATTCGAAGTCTGCCTCTAACCCTCTGTGTAGATGTTGAATGGCTCTACGCACTCCCTGCTGGAGTGACTAAAACTTTTCTTAGCTACTGTTTCTTCTGCGTGGGAAATTAGAATTTCTAGGCAAGAAATTCTTTGAGGTCAAAATTCCCTCAGTGTGCTCTTCTTCCCTTCTGACGATTTTTTTCACTTGCAACTGCTATAAAAAATCTGCATTCCAGCTGAAGATTTGCTTTGTGCTGAAGTTATTGCGATGCTCCCTCTGCCACTGACAAATTTCAATCTAGAAAATCTTCTTCTCTATAAACTCACTCAGAGAAGGATTTTTCCACGAAAATATTGCCCTCCTGGCACTGGGCTGCGCAAGCCTTCTGGGGATTCGATTAGCTCTTCGAGCTCCCTCTTCAACTCTACTTATGAGCTCTTCTATGCTTCACCTGCGCTCTGATACCGTGTGAAAATTCCTAAAACTGGAATCCTATTGCACCAACTGGAAAATATTCACCTAATTGTTAATCTTAACTTAACAATTTATTTGCAGTTATCTATGACAAACACTGAATTGATCCAAGTGGATATTGGTGGCCACCCACCTATTCCACTTGGACCCCCACCAAAGTTTCTTTCAGTTTTTCAGTTTCCTTAATTGTAGCACAATTTATTATTTTTGGTAGTTTTTCGGGTCCTAAACTTCTGAAGCTGTTTTGAGGCCCTAAACGACGTTTTTTGGGGAAACCACCCGCCGAAAATGAATCAAAGACTCTATATTCATTGTCAACGATTGTAGTCCTCGGATAGATATTTTTAACGATGTCTCATGTGCGTCAAACGAAGATAGTATGCCAAAGTTACGACCCCGAGAAATTGATGTACCAATTTACCTCGACGGGGCCCATAGTCTGGTGTTTCATCTCCTAGGGTTAGGTTTTTGTATGTTTAGGGTTTTACATTGTTTCTCAATAATAAATAGGCATTGGAGCCTCATTGTAACAGTTCAGAGTCATGTAGCTGCCACATCTCTTCTCAAAGATAAGCTACCAACACCCTAGCTAGTTTATTTACATTATGTCTATAAGCATATTTCAGTTATGAGATATTAATGAAATGAAGTCTTATTTCTGCTGCATCTCTGCGTTTATGTGTATTTCTGTATTTTATTACGTTCCTGCATAAGTTTGAATCATGAATACATCACACTTCAACCTACACAAATATAAAAATGTTGTAGAAACAAAATACAACGCAGGAAATAAATAAACACACAATCGACACCGTTATTTTTGGACAATGTCCCTGGAAAAACCCAATGCGGGAAAACTGGTGTAGCAGCTGAGGGTTTGTATTATTATTCAATATTTTTTTAATACAAGTCTATGACTATTGAAACTCACAAGTGATACAGAGTAAAATCTGACAAATAAATCTTGTGAGAAAATCCCACTCTGCCACAAGAATCTAACACTGACCTCAGCTCGAGATGAGATGCTATGCATTGCCTCTTCGCAGTGACTGCCTCACCCTACGTAGTCTCTGCATCACAACTCGATGCAACCTTTCCTCTTTCCATTGGATCTTCTGCTGACTGGAAACGAGGCTCTACTAGCCTCCAGAAACTCCCTCCCACTTTTGGCACTAACCCTCGGCTATTTCCTCAACAAAATTCCACTCCCTCTAAAGCTCTACGTTGCCTTTGCGTAGTATCTCTCTGGATTTTACTGCCTCCTCTGCCTTACACTCTCCAGATCAAGAAAAACTTCCACAAGATAACTATCTCTGCTTCACTGCAAACAATCACATTGATCACTCTCCGGCACCTGTTGCACTGCTCTCTTGGAAATTCGATCTCTTGATTCCTCACTCAATGTGTCCTCCAAGTGCCCATTGAGTTCCTTCTTTAAATTTTCTCTTTGAACAGCCAATGGCCCAAATTAAATCCTAATAAATGGCTTAGATCATCTTGACTCGATCTCTGTCTTTTTCTAAACGATTCACACCCAGTTTAATTAATACCCTTTAATTATTTTAATTTCCTAAGTTTAGACTTAGGCATCCATTAAAAATAAATAATTATTTTATTAAACTCTCTCCGGGTGGAATTTCCCAAAACGATTTCTAGGTCTTGGAGAATGCATATGTCCTAGCCTCCCTACAAATGCTTGAGGCTAGAGCACATCCGATGCTACCAAAAATCAACGCTCCCTCTTAGCAAGGAATGTGCTCTAGTAATGCAACTTGATGAAGCATCACCCTGACTCTATATCATCTTCTTTTGCGCTGCTGATGTCTAACATCACTACCCACCAACTACTGCCCAAACAATGCATTTATGTTGATGCTAACTCTGCATGTTGCTGCCAACTACATCAGCATTGCAACTTTGTTGTTTTTTCAATAGAAAAACATCCAAAATACTAAACCAACTGTGTTCAGTATGATGCATCAGTTACTGGAGTTCTGACTATTGCTAGTTTCTGCACTGACCCTCTGAAGCCTCTGCACTGCTGCTGACTTTGCACTATGCCAATTGCACTTATGCTAAGTCTGCTCTGCGCTGCTTAGTCTCTGGCACTCTTAGCTACTGCAACTATCACTCTGGCACTTCTCTGCAACAACTAACACTGATCCATCCTACTACTTCTGATATGGGCTCTCGTAGCCAAGTATTGATCCGAGAGGTGGACTCCTCAAGGATCTTGCCCCTCTGGAGCTCTCTGGAACTATAGTACTAGATCACCCCACCTCTCCCCTCGAGGTATGTGGGTATTCATGGAAAACTCCTCCTCAATCTCAACTGGTGCAACCTGTTGATCATGTTTCTCCTCCTTGTCCTTTCTAAGAGGACACTGCACAGCGTAGTGACCAAGCTCACCACACTCGAAACATTTGATCTTCGAGATGTCCTTCCGCCTGCACTACTTCTGCTTCCCCTTTGATGCAAGGGCTGCATTCTCCTCTTACTCCTTGGGCTTCACCCCACTGTTGTTTTTTCCATCTAGTTTGCACTTTACTAGATCACACCTCATATCTTCTTGTTGAAGAGCAACCCACATCCCCTCCTAATCCGACAATATTTCTCTGCCCATAATACTTTGGAAAAAGATTTTCCATTCTTCTTAGATTCTATTCAGGGCTAATCTCACCATCTCTATAGCCTGAGGCGCTGACCCTACAGCTGCCAACTGATCCCAGACTTCCTGAAGCTTTGTAACGAAGAGATCTACGTGCTCCCCTTCTGCATCCTCGTGGGTCTCATCTTCTCCTCCAAGTATATCTTTCGCTACTCGGAAGATCCCTGATACAACATGGCCAATGCATCCCACATCTCTTTGGTTTTCCCTTTGCCAGATATGTGAGAAACAATGTGATCTCGAACTCCGTCGAGTATCAATCTCTTAGCCTTTTCCATATCCTTCTTGTAGGATTTCAATGGATCTGGATCTGCGGGGACAACTACCACATTATCGATAAAGACCTTAGATTGTACTCATCTAGAAGGAAGGAGATCCTTTCCTTCCAGATCACATAGTTGGAGGAACCCTCCAGTCGATCCTAATGTCTCAGCTTGGTTGCTGCCATCACGCCCAAAAACAAATTCGAAGTCTGCCTCTAACCCTCTACGCAGTTGCTGACTTGCTCTACACACTCCCTACTAGAGTGACCAAAACTTCTCTTGGCTACTGTTGCTTTTGCGTGGGAAATTAGAATTTCTGGGCAAGAAATTCTCTGAGGTAAAAATTCCCTGAGTGTGCTCTTCTTCCCTTTTGACGCTTTTCTGCACTAGCAAGTGTTGTAGAAAATCTGCATTCCAGCTGAAGATCTGCTCTGCGCTAAAGCTGTTGTGCTACTCCCTCTGCCATTATCAAATTTCGATCTGGAAAATATTCTTCTTTTCGACTCACTCAGAAAAGGATTTTTCCACGAAAATCTTGCCCTCCTGGCACTGGACTGCACAAGCCTTATGGGGATTCGATATGATGCCTATGCAGCTCTTTGAGCTCCATCTTCAGCTCTGCTTCTGAGCTCTTCTCTGCTACACTTGTGCACTGATACCATGTGAAAAATCCTAAAACTGGAATCCTATTGCAGCAATTGGAAAATATTCACCTAATTGTTAATCTTTACTTAACAATTTATTTATAGTTATCTACAAAAAACATTGAATACATCACACTGCAACCTACACAAATATAAAAATGTTGTGAAAACAAAATAAAGTGTAGGAAATAAATTAACACACAATCGACATCGTTATTTTTTAACAATGTCCCCGCAAAAACCCAATGCGGGAAAACCAGTGCAGCAGATGAGGGTTTGTATTATTATGCAGTAGTTTTTTAATACAAGTCTATGGCTGTCGAAACTAACAAATCATATAGGGGAAAATTTGACAAATAAATCTCATGAGAAAATCTCACTCTACCACGAAAATCTAGCACTGACCTCAGCTCGAGATGAGCTGCTCTGCGTTGCCTCTACGCAGTGACTACGTCACCCTACGTAGTCTTTGCGTCACAACTCGATGCAGCCTTCCCTCTTGCTGTTGGATCTTTTGATGACTGGAAATGAGGCTCTACTGGCCTTCGAAAACTCCCTTCGGCTTCTAGCACTGACCCTCGATGGTTTTCTCAACAAAATTCTGGACTCCCTTTGAAGCTTTGCGTTGCCTCTATGTTGCACTGCGCAATCTCTCTGTGGCTTTTACTACCTCCTCTTCCCTGCATTCTCGGGATCAGGAAAATATTCCACCAGACAACTATCCATCCCCCTCACTACAAGAAATCACCTCGATCACTCTCCGGCAACTACTGCGCTGCTCTATTGACAATTCAATATCTTGATTCCTTACTCGATGTGTCCTCCAAGTTCACATTGAGTTCCTTCTTATAATCTTCTTGTTGAAAAATCAACGGCCCAGATTAGATCATAATCAATGGCTCATATCATCTTGACTCGATCTCTTTCTTTTTCTAGAAGATTCACACCCAGTTTAATTAATACCCTTTAATTATTTTAATTTTAAATATTTTAATTTCCAAATTTTAGACTTGGGCATCCATTAAAAATAATTAATTATTTTCATTAAACTATCTCCGGGTGGAATTTCCCAAAACGATTTATGGGTCTTGGAGAATGCACATGTCCTAGCCTCCCTACAAATTCTAGAGGCTAGAGCACATCCGATGCTACCAAAAATCAACAAACATATCCAAATGCATGTAGTTCGTTCAGATAACCATAGCAATGTATAGTCAAACATTATTGTCATAAATGTACTATTCACAGTTGTACATTAAAAGTAATTAAAAAAAAAATATTTGTTGTATTGTGTAATTTATTTGTGGATAATTGTGACATATTGGTATCAGAGCCAACTACAAAGCTGAGACCTGCATGGGCCATCTAATATTAACAAAAATGTTACTAATGCACAAAGAAAAGTAGCAAGCAACATGAGATGGGGAATTCCCCTACCAGGACGACCAACTGGAGGCAATGGATCTAGACCTCACATGGTTGCAACCCCAGAAATGTGGGTTTAGTTAAGCAAAAATGTATCAAATTCAAATGCGCTTTTGTTGGAAATAGTCCAACAATTGCGGGCAAATATGACAACCTTGAGGGCTAACAATGAAAGATTGAGATTGGAGCGAGAACGGATTACGAAAATCTTATTCGATAGGCAAAACCAGAGATGTCCAAACCCCATCCTCGAGAATGGAAATAGAGCTGATATGCAGTGCCCAGGAGAGGAACATCCAGAGATGGAAGGGGTGCAGATTGAGAATGAAGAAGAGTTGGAAAATGCTTCAGGTGGCAGAGCAAATGAGAAACAAAAAGTGGAAAGTTTAAAAAAATTAAACCACCCATGTTCAACGGGGAAACTGAAGAGGTTACTAAAGTGTGGTTGATCAACATGAATAAATATTTTCAGATCTATGATTATGACAATAATCTGAAAGCTAGGTTGGAAATTTATCAATTACAAGGGAAATCCACTCTATGGTGGGAGAAAATCAAAACCATTCGTGGGATTGATGAACGGGTGGTTACATTGGATAGCTTTCATAAACACTTCAAGGACGCGTATTTAAAGAATTGTTTTTATGGCGAGAAAGCGAAGGAGTTCCATGATCTAAAATTGGGGTAGTTTACTATGGATGAGTTCATTACAAAATTCAGTGAAATGGCAGGAAATTGAATATTTAGCATTTCCCATTATTTTTCCACCTCTGCACGAATATAATTGTACAAGGTGATATCTCTAGGCTCAACAAGGTTTTTCTTTTGTGCATCCTCCTCTATTTGGATCTATTTTCTTCTTTGTTCCATTGAAACCTTACGGCAAACTGTTATCCCTATGGGGCCCTTTTTCTCATCAGTGTCCAACACCCCATAAAGATGCCTCCTCACATGGGTATATGAATCACTATATGGTTTTCATCCATGAAAACCATGGGGGAAAACAAACTTATAGCTTCCACCACCTTCCCCCCTGCCGCCCAAGTTTGGTCACATAATTCCACAAGGGTGTCATTACAGCTTTCCCCTCTTACATTTCAGTGTCCTCTTCAAACCCTTCCTCCTCATCATACATTGGATCACTCATATGGGGAACACTATCCTCTTCTTCTTCTTCCCTTCTATTCCTACTCCCCAATATCATCATGAAAACCATAAGTGGAATGATACACATAAGCCAAAAGAACACCATTTTGGAATATGAATATAGATGGACAACCTGCAATGAAATGTGCAAGAAGAAAGAATGAGAAAGAGTAGGAGAGGGAGGAGAGAATATACAAACACCAATGACAAAAAAATGAGGGATTTTGGGGTTTGCACTTACCTCATTAGCTTATTGTAGATGGTATTGATTTTTGGGTAGCATCAGATGCGCTCTAGCTCTGAAATTTTGTGGAGGGGCTAGACACATGAGATCTCCAAGACCAAGATATCATTTGGAGAAATTCCACCCAGAGTGAAAGTTATTCAAATAATTAATTATTTTAATTGGAGCCTAAGTTAAAACTTACGAAATTTAAATAATTAAAGTGAATTAATTTAAACATGTGGGTGAAAAGCTTCTAAGTGACGAGGATCAAGTCTAATTTAAACTTAACCGTTGATTAAGGATTAAATCACAGTTGTTGATTTATCAACAAGAAAAGTATAAAGGAAGGCTTGAGGGTCATTTGGAGAACACACACAGTGAATCTAGAGATCGAATTCATCTAACAAAGCAGTGCTCGAGTGAAGATCAGATCTGAGTGATTTAGCGAAGCAGTGAGGGGCAGAAGCAGTTGTTGGTCAGAGGACCAAGAGTACATTGCAGAGAGGCATCAGAGACAGCAAAGGAACCAGCGCAGCCACTAGGAGAGGTGACGTAGACCCCAGGAGGGTGATGCAAGTCTACGCAGGGGCTGCACAGTGGCTCCAAGGGACAATCCAGAAATTGCTGGAGATCGGGGCCGACAGGGCTGAAACTCGATTTTCTGAGAGGTAGATCAGCACAGAGAAGGGGTGACCCAGTCCTCAACTAGACCCACACAGGCCTATGCATATATTTCGCAGAGGCAGATGAGGTTTCACCAATTTCTGATCCGGATCAGCCGGGACATGCACTGTGAGGTAAAACTCACTATTTTATGTGTTTGTCGAGGATATTCTCTGTTGGGTGAGCCGAATTATGGAACCATATTTGTACTTAGATTACTGCTGCTTAATAATACAAACCCTAAAAAATGTTGCTTCGGTTTTCCCGCATTGGGTTTTTCCGAGGACATTTGTCCGAAAATAAATGTGTCCTTTGTCTGACTGTCTCATTTATTTTTCAGTTCTTAATCTGTATAGTTGTGTAGGTTGCAGTGTATTTACATTAATATTTTCTTGATGTATTCAGAATATAACTTTTTAAATTAATGAAAACAAGTAGGAAATGTAAATCAGATTTGTGCAATAGAATTTCTGTAATTTAGATTCAAAAATTTTCACATGGTTTCAAAGTTGTTGTAGATCAAGTAGAGTTGAAGCCATCAACGAAAGGACGAAGAAAAATTTGTTGCAGGAAGGCAGCTGTCCCGAGTGACAAAGTTGAACCAAAAAGAGGCAGAGGAAGGGTGACACAGTAACAGAGAGGGTCACACAAAGCCTGCGTCAACCAACTAGGGTGACGGTGTAGCTGCAGGAGGCAACACAGCAGTTGCTAGGCCAGCACAGAGGGTTATGAGCCTAAATGTTTTCGATTGCCGTGACTAGAGTTGCAGTTCGATTTTCTACTGGAGTTAATGTGAAAATTTCTGAAACTACTTAATAGAAATTTCTACTGCAGAAATCTGGTTTACTTCTCCTACTTATGCTTTTAATTATGCAAGTTATTTTCAAAAATATTCAAAAAATAGCGAACTGCAGATCTACACATACTTACAAGTCAAGTACTGAAGCATAAAGTATACATGACAAAGGACACACAATATTTTTTGGACAATGTCCCCAAAAAAACCCAATGCAGGAAAACCGGTCCAGTAGCTCTTAGAGGGTTTTAATATTATGCAGAATATCTGTATACAATCAAGGGCACAAGTAGTGGTTTTCCCAATAGATAAATCATGACAGATGTACCTCTATCACTCGAAGACAGAAAATATGGTTGATTCAACTAAGGCCTCACACCTTCTGTAAATGTTGAATAAGTGCCCTTTCAAGTTTCTGGCCCACTGGAAATCCCAGCGCTGCCTCTCTCAACACTGCATCAGCTCTGCGTCCCTACTAGAGCCTCTACGCAGCACAAGCTACCTCCTACGTCACCCCTCTGGGCTCAGCGCTACCTCTGCATCACCCTGAAGGGCTTGCGTCAGCCTCTGCATTGCCTCTGCGTGATCCTGGATGAGTTGCGTCCCTCTTGCTAGGTCTCTGCGCTACCTGGTACGGATCTGCCTCTCTGCCTATGTATTCTTGGCCTTGGATCTGAATAATCCCTCGCCAATCTGCCCCTCACCAGCACTGCAAGCTTACTAGAAAATTCTCAGCAAATCACACCCTAGAATTTCAACTTAGCTCAAGTGCTACCGCTCTATGTGTCTTCTCCAACTGACCCCAAGCCTTCCTTTAATACTTTTCTCGTTGAACATTCAACGACTGTGATCTAATCTCTAATCGACGACTAAGATTAGAAAAGACTTGATCCACGTCACTTAGAACATTCTCACCCACATGTATAACTTAATTCACTTTAATTATTTAATTTCCCTAAGTTAGACTTAGGGTCTCCATTAAAATAATTAATATTTTGAATAGCTTAGGTTCCAAGTGGAATTTATCCAAATGATTTTTGGGTCCTGGAGATCTCATGTGACGCCCCTCCACAAAGTTTCGGAGCTAAAGCACATCCGATGCTACCCAAAATCTCAACAGTTGTTGGTGGGACATTGTGTCTGTTGGTGCAAAACAATATCTAGTGGGATAGAAGCAAAGTAGAGAGAAGTAGTTCCTCAGAAGATTTCTAGCCCAGAAGTCTAAACTCTGGTAAACTTGAATAAATATATATTATTATTGATAAAAGATGAGATGATAGAATGTTACAACAAGGCCCTGCATATATACCTATGCAGGTGACCTTTCATGAATGGGCATGTCTTTTAGACATGCCCTTTGACTAACTTAATGACTACTTACATAATCCCTATTAACTATTAATAACTATATTAGTTATATCTGTTATGAATTATATTCATAACATTGCCTTCCTCTCGAAAAGCTTTGTCCTCAAAGCTTAATTTTTCGACAATTTCGCCACTTGGGATTATCTGCTTGACATGTCATTGAACACTTGGTACCCGACCTTTGTTGAAGTCTCTCTTGTAATGTTGATTTTGAAACTAAATTCTTTTTTTTTTAATTAATATTAAATTAATTAAATATATATATATATATATATATATATATATATATATATATATATTTAACTATTATTTTTTTTTTAATTTAATTAATTAATTAAATTAACAAATATAACTTTGAATTATGACTATATTTAAAGGTCCACCATTTAAATATTACGAATATATTAAATCCTTCGATACGGTATACCGTATAACCCTTCAATACGATATTTCTTATACGCTTTTAATACCATGCCACTTCACAGCCGAAAGTCACGTTCAACAACCAAGACACATTCAACGGTGTTTAACAGCATTCCCCAAGAGTCTGTATTGACCCTTCGACCAAGATTGTTTTTTCTGTCGTGATCATTCAACTTCACTCTAGAGATAACAGAGACGAGCACAAATTCTTTGCCTTGGGGAACGTGAGACGCAGCAAAAGACCAAAGCACCTGAATGGGGTCTGTAGCAAGGAATTTTCTCTGAATCTTTGCCCAACGAGGCAAACGAATTGCTATTTTTACAATTCCTGGTGTGCCTACTAGAATTCCCTAAGGTTGCCATGTGCCATCAGGGATAGATGTTCGAGAATAAGAAGACAACATCACTGCTTCAGATGATGATGGGGAACTTGCAACTCGATCAACAATGTCCAAAAGAGCTGCATCTTTAGTCATGTCTGTTCTTGCTGCTCCATCTCTAATGACCTTACTAACTTGTTTTGGAACAGCAAAGTTGCCATTCAACATAGAACCAGTAAATTTGGTTGGGAAAGAACTTTGTTGGACTCCAGTATCCCGGTTCCATTCTTCATTCAAGGACAGCCCTATTGATGGTAACCCTTTTTGTCTAGTTTCAGATTTCCTTTCACTCAGAGGGTATATATATACTGGGACACCTTCATAAGATGGGCCATGGTTGGAACTGCTACATACCCCTACATGTGGAGGCATCACAACAGCAGAAATTTGAAGCTTCTTAAAGTTCTCTAACTCCCGACTATGTTCTCTAGTCTGCATTGTACTGGAAAGATTTTGGAGATAGCTTTCCATTGCCTTCATCTTGACAGAATCTTCTTCCTCAGATAAATTTATATTTCGATTGGGAGATCCTACCATGTTTGCATGCAAATCCAACTTCTTACCTGGCCAGCTTTTAGTCAATGCCAGATCAGCAAATGTGGAAGAAATAGAAGATCCCTTTTCAGGAATTCTTATATTTGAAACATCTATATTTGACGAGATTGAAACAAACCCCACTGTTTTGGGTGAAGCTGAAATCTGCCCAAGTTTGCTCTGGCTGTTGTCCTTTTCTGAAATTTCTAAATACTGCAAATTCTTGACTTTTTCTAGGACGTGATGAAAATCCGTATCAAAAGCACGAGTGGAAGTGTTTTGAAGCGCCACCACAGCTTGAACAGCCTTGTTTAACGTCTTCTTCCACTTCTCTGCTGTTTCAATTTCCATGGTCACACGCTTTTGCTCTTTTTTTTCCAAACTCTCAAAGGGCTTGCTGACAATTTTCGATGAGTCAAATGAAACAATCACCTTCTTTGTAGCTGATTTGGAAATGTGAATATCCAACAAATCATATTTTTTTTCACAACGAGAAAAAACGCTGTTTTCTATTAATAGAGACAAAAACAGTCCATAAAACATTACATAATGAGCTAGTTCCCGCAGCACATACAGGGAAATAGTACTAGATAAAACCATATGATCCGTCTGAAAATACAGAGCAGTGATGCGTCCAGGTATGCCCAGACATCAATAAGCATAGAGAAAAGCTTCGAAAGGAGCAGTGAAATAAAAAAAATGTAGAAACATTTGTCCAATGGTACCCAAAAATACTGCAGAGTGCCCAAATCCCTGGACTAGTATATGCCCATAATAAAACATGCCAATACACCAACAGTCCGGTGATAAGAGCCTCCAGAGGATATATATACCCCAAGAACCAGCAAAAAGACCCAGCAGCAAAAATCCGGCGCGTGGAGAAATTCATCTGTAAAAGCAAACAAATAAAAAAAACTCCCAAACTCTCTTCCAGGAGGAAATAGAGCCAAAAGTGCACAACAGGAAAAAGTCAATCTTCTGTATGCAACATGCTGGCCAATGAGAATGTACAGCAGCCCCGCTGAGAGATCCTACAAAGAGATTCTGAAGGAATCCCTTTCCATGTTATCAGTGAAGCGGGTGACAGTTATAAAACCAAAAGCATGCGCCAGTCCCAACTTAGAAAGCCTATCCGCCCTCCCATTATGTTCTCTGTATATATGATGGAGAGGAGCTTTCTGAAA
This sequence comes from Pinus albicaulis, assembly GCA_034641835.2. Lineage (NCBI taxonomy): Eukaryota > Viridiplantae > Streptophyta > Pinopsida > Pinales > Pinaceae > Pinus > Pinus albicaulis. Next base: position 42,669,039 of record CM076581.1, on the reverse strand, counting down.
GAGGGATAGATAACGGTGAACGCGCTCAACCCAGCCAGAGAGATTTGTACACCTGAGGGAGGCCTTGCCCGAGATGCCATCGATGACAATCCGGGAATCCCCGTAGATATCAACACAAGGAAACTTCAATATATGAGCCACTAGGAGCCCGCTCCATAAGGCCATTGTTTCAGCCTTATTGTTTGTGCCAGGGCCCCCATTCCAGATAATATGATAGCGATCATCACCCTCCGTTTGGATCCAAGCTCCACATCCACAAACGCCATCCTGTTGGGCACCATCGAAGAATATGGCCGGAAGCTGAATACAGTGAGGTCTGATCCTGATGGACAGATCCCTACTCACCTTATCCGGGGCAGGACTGCTATGAAGCCAACCCAGGATATTCGAGAACATTCTATAGATATCCAGACATCCCTCATTGAACAGTAAGTTGTTCCTATTGCACCAGATCTCCCAACAAGCATAGTAGGGAAGAGCCTTCTTCTCATCACCCTTCGTAGCCCAAAATTCAAAAGCCTAGCCCAGAGGCAGCGACCTCCAAGGTTGGTTATCAGCCCAGTGAGATAACATATCCCAGAGTTCATAGGCCACCCTGCATTCAAAGAAAAGGTGATTAACTGTTTCCAGCGCCTCTTTGCACATTATGCATCGCCCCGGACCATGTTTCCCTCTTTTCTGGAGATTCTCCCAGGTAAGAATATTGTCTCTTCTGATAAGCCAGATGAAAAGGACAATCTTGTGGGGAATCTTCCATTTCCACATCCTATATGACCCAGGAGAGCCAGTGACAGTATGGCCCTCAGATTTTATGTGAAAGTACAGGTCCTTTACACAGATATTTGATGCCTTGTGAGTCCCTCCCCACACGAAACGATCACCCAGAGGGTCAAAACATAAACCTGTAGCCTGTAGTGAACTGATGAGAGTCTGCCAATTCTCCTTGTCAACCTCCAACAAACCAGATGCCTCAAAGGACATCCACAAAGGGACATCCACTTTGAAGTCTGTTATTAAGTCATAAAGAAGAATTAGTCCGCTATGAGCCAACCGGTGAAAGAAATCCGGGTCAATGTTTGTGGCAGCTTTAACACCCATTATGTTGCTGCACTGGATAGGGATACGCCTCCCATTACCGAACTTCCACACCATTCTGACAGTGATGATCTCTCGGCACTTTGAGATGCTCCGCCATATCATTGAGGCCCTTTTACAAGGTATATTAGGGCTGAGAAAGAAGATCTCCAACGATCTCACGTCCAAGTATTTGTCCAACATGATGTGAGACCATATACCGCATCCAGACACAGCCCTCCACAAAGACTTAGATAAGAGGGCAAACATAAAGGTCCGTAGGTCCAGCAGGCCCCAGCCACCCAGCACCTTAGGGTTGGTAACCTCCGATAATTTACAAAGATGGTATTTCTTTTGTGCGCCAACACCAGACCATAAAAATTGAGACACAACCGCGTTTATCTTACCGCAGATGTGTGCAGGAAGGAGGTACAGGTGGCCCCAATAAACCGTGAGTTGAGACAGAACAGCTTGTATGAGGATGTATCTACCTCCCAGAGTGAGCCATCTGTTTGTCCATTTCGATATTTTATCCCTGTATTTATCGATCATCCATTCCCAGTGTTTGTTGACATATGCACATGGTTTTAAACGGAATCCCAGGTATGATATACCTTCCGAAATGTTGACAGCACTTACCCCAAGGACCTCAGCAATATAATTGACTTCATCTTCCTCACCGTGGTCAAACAGCAACATGGATTTATGTTTGTTGGTAATTAGCCCCGTAGCAGACCCAAATCTATCCATCATCATGTGAAGGTAAAGCCAGTTTTTGCGAGAGATGCAGCCAAATATCAATAAATCATCTACAAAAAGAGAATGAGTAATCCTGACCTGTGGGGAAACCAACATGCCTGTAAAGAGGTCCTCTTGAGCAGCCTTCTTAATCAGACGGCTGAAGCCATCCATGACAAGGAGGAAAATGAGCGGAGACAGTGCGCATCCCTGTCTCAGACCATGACCAGCGCTGAAAAAGGCAGAAGGAATCCCATTGATAATGACACTGTACTGCACCGAACATATACACGCCATGATCCATCTAATAGCGGGTAATTGCAGGCCTATCTTGTATAGAGCAAGTCTAATGAAAGACCAGTCTACCGAGTCGTACGCTTTGTAGAGATCAACCTTGTAAATGATACCAGCCTGCTTCTGTTCATGCATAGTGTGCATGGCTTCTTGTGCAATGGCTACAGCGTCATGAATTGATCTGCCATTAAGGAAGCCATATTGTTCCTCCGAAATCCACCTGGAGAAAGTACCCTTTAGCCGGTTAGCAATCACCTTAGAAGATATCTTGTACAAAACATTGCAGAGAGCAATGGGTCGAAAGTCCAAGAAGGATATAGGCTCCGAAGTCTTGGGGATGAGAGCAATGAAAGTGGAACTTATGTTGCCCGGGATATGGCCCTTTGTCCTGATCAACTCAATCATCGCCAGTAGTTCATCACCCATCAGATCAAAAAAGCTAAGGAAGAATTCAGCCGGCCATCCATCCGGCCCAGGGCTCCTGTCCCTGGCAAAAGATTTTAGCACATCCTGCACTTCTTTCTTGGATACAGGTACCATGAAACTCATTGCAGATTCCTGGTCAAACATCACTGGGATGTGATTTAATACCCACTGTTGATTTTGGGCAGAGATCCCCTCCTGTACCTTATAAAAATCCCTGAAATGTTCAGTAGCTGCATTCCTGATCCCATCTTCGTCATGTATAATGATACCATCCTTATTGCAGATTCTCCAAATTGCATTCTTAGCCTTTCTACCGGACGCACATGCGTGGAAATATTTAGTATTAAGATCACCTTCTTTGAGCCACTGCTGCCTGCTTTTCAATTTCCAAGTGACCTCTTCGATCCTAAGTAGCTCATCCTTCCGGTCCTCCAGGGTTTTTATATGGGCATAGAACTCTGCATCTGGAGATTGGGCACAGGAAGACACATATGCTCGAGCAATAAGGTCCGAGATCTCAGCTAGTTCTTTTCTCTGTGTAAGTTTTTTGTGGCGCTCCCATTTTTTAACAGATTTCTTAAGAGCCCTCAACTTCGCCGCCAATCCAGCAAGAGGGGGGCTCACTTCCCCGGACTCCTTCCAAAAATTGTTAACCAGTGTGATAAATTCAGGATCCGATAACCAAACCCTGTTAAATTTAAAAGGGGCTCCTTTTTGGATGGGTTCATGCCGCCAACTTAAAACAATGGCCATATGGTCCGATAGGGAGGATTGTTGGACCGAAAGGCGCATGTGACCCAGAATTTTTATAATTCCTGTGCTGACCATAGCACGATCCAAAACCTTGGCAATGTAGTCATCACCACATCGGCGATTAGTCCAGGTAGGAACAGCCGGATGGGATTTGATGCTAATCAGATCATGGCAGCCCATAATATGAGAAACCCTGTCAATTCTGGCCTTTTTACCCCAAGACTCCTCCACAGAGAGGGCTACGTTGAAGTCCCCAATCAGAATGAGATGTTTTAGGTCAAGAACCCAACAAATATCCAATCTGTTCCAGAAGTCCAGCTTCCTAACACAGGGTGCATACAAATTGATGAAAGCCACCTGCTCGCTACTTCCTCTGCAAATACCATAGAGAAGGATGCCTCCAAAGAATTTGTACGCCACTAGGTTGTAAGTCTGCACATCCCAGCCAACAGCTACACCTCCAGATCTACCGATAGCGTCCACCCCAGTCGCCTTCCATCCCGGACAGATCTCAATGAGAACATCCACAGCAGATTTTCGAAGAGAGAGAGTCTCCTGTAACATTATGATCGACAGTCGAAGATCCCTAACCAGGTCCCTTAGGCGGTGAGTTTTGGAGGGATCGCCAATCCCTCTGATATTGATGGACAGAATAGACATCATTTCTCACCCCCTGATGGGCGTTTTGCTCTAAGGGCCCAGTTCATCTCCGTGTGCATGATTGGAATATCCTGTAGGTTCAAGATTTCCCCCCTAAAATGCTCTTTCATCTTCTTCGAGCCTCTGAAGTGCCTGGTTCTCGATTCGGTGGTCTTACGTACAGTGATGTTGGCGGCAGACCTCGGCGAGATTGAAGGAGACTGGTCTAGTGCCTTCCTGTCAAAGACAGTCAAGGCCGCAAGGTCCAAGTCAGGATTCCGCAAGAGACCTTCCAGGTCCGTCCCCACTGTGTTCTTAGGAGATTCGAAGTCCCGGTCATTGTCTAGACAGCGATCGTTGTATGGGGAGGCCCATTCCAGGGCAGGCATCGAGGGGGATGCAATGAGAGGGCTGCTAGCAGAAAGGTCGACGTTAATAGGAGAATCGTGTAAGTGGCAAATGGTAGAGGTATTATCAGGTAGGGCATCATCCAGCTGAGGCCGCGATGGAGGGATCTTCGATGTGAGCCGAATTTTGTCACTTCGAGAACGGGAGCCGATGGTAGCAAAGCGACAGCGAGCAGGTTTTTTAGAAAGGGTATCGGATATGGGAGGAGGGGGGGTGGAGACTCCTTGGCCACCCGCCACAGATGAAGACGGGACTTCAAAAACATTAAGAAGGGGATTGACAGAAGCATGTTTATATTCGCGGGAGATGAAATCCTCTAACCGACCAGGAGAGGAGATAAGCTTACCCGAGGATGTCGGCTCGGTGGAGAGTGACATATGGCGTCCAGTCCCCTTTGAAAAATTGTAGTTGCGCCTCCGTCGCGTCCTCGAAAACCTTTTAGGGCATTCTCGTTGCAGGTGGCCCGTTTGGTAGCAGCATAAGCAACGAAAAGGTATGCCCCAGTAGTCGACACGCTGATTGTGCCGTCTTTTGTCCCATATTAGCTCCACGTCCCCCGCCAGCTCACGCATAGATGAAACTTCAATCAGAATCCATGCAATTCGTTTGTCCGGGATGCCGACAGACCTAGGATCAACATATCTCGTCGATCCAATTGCATTTCCGATAGCAGAGAGTGCTTTCTCGGTCCAGTACTCTAGAGGGAGACCAGGCAATTTTTACCAAAAATATTTGCCTCTGGGCACATCCACAAGAGGGTCAAAACCCAGGTACCATGGCATAATCTGTAAATAGCTACGTCCACATACCCAGACCCTATCCATGACCTTGTTGCAATCTTGATCGTGCATGAAGTGAACAGTGAACCAGTTACCCATCAGCATGCTAATCTTTGGCATGTAACCTACTATACTGACCCAGTGTCTTTTAGCCCATTCATACATATCAAAATCCTTTGATTTCGCATATATCCACCTGCCAACTAAAGCACGTTTCTGGAGGCTACATACTCTGTCAAGTATGTCTTTGTTATCAAGCACCACTTCCTTTGAATCCAGTGTTGGCCTGAAGACAGCCCGGTCATTAGCTTTCAGCCTTCGTTGATCTTTCCTACGAACAGCGCGGGAAGGTCCATTGACAGGGAAGAGATTTGTTTCATCCGTACTCGCCTTCGAGTTCCCCGAACCAGCCAGATCTATCAGTAGATCCGGTGGGAGACGAGGAAGTGTACTTGCCGATTGTTTTTTCCTGCCACTAGACTGTTCTGCCAGAAGAGTAGCCGCGATGAAAGCCTCCTGCGCAGACAGGTCAGAGGAGAAGAGGTCCTCCCGCCCGCCCGGACCCCTGGCACTCTGATCCATGTGATCCATCAGAAGTCAGAAAGAAAATCATAAATGGTGACAATAGGAGATAGGTGATAGCGAAATGAATGCAGGCAAGAACAAGCGAGAAGGCCACATTAGGATGTGTAATATCCCCAGAGGGGAATAACCAGTAATATAACAGAAATATGCCAGACAGATATAGAAAATGAAATGCTGAACCAGATCACTGAATCATGACACATGTAATACCAGAAACTGAGCCATTTTATTAATCAGAAAGTACATAGAGAGAAGTACAAATAAATCAGAATCAGTGCACCTATCCTTGCCCTAGGCAAGTGACCCTCATACAAAGAAAACCATTGCCAGTAAAATCGGCGTCCTAGGCCTCTGTGGGAGATGAGCTGGCAAATGGGCGCAGTCTGGCGCAAACCCTCTCTCTGGCTTTCTCTGCTAGTGACCGAGGCGAGGCGCGAGCTGGGTGAGCACCAGGCCTCGTCTCCAGACAGAGGATGAACACCTCAGAGGAGGAATCTGCAAATGACTGATGAGCCCCTCTCACAATAGCACACTCCTATCGGAAGCTGGCGTTTCTCACAGTGGATGCGGAAGGCTCAAGTCGGGATCTCGCGTCCTTCCCTTCACAGTCTGCGTCCTCAATATCAGATGCGATGTAGCACCCTAGGATCTATGCAAATGCAGGAACTGTATCTCCTCAGGATCTCTGACCTCTAAGGGTGCGATCTGGTGTTCCTTGAATCTGGGCAGAATTATCAATATCTCCTGGAGATTATCACTCCTTCAGCTGGATCTAGTGCTAAACCTCCAGATCTGCAACATACAATACTAGATCTGCAACATACAAGACTAGATCTGCAAGATATATCCTTCCCACAACTGGATCTAGCAATAAACCTTCAGATCTGCAACCCTTACCTCCAGAAATGGACGGCGTCCTCACTCTAGGGCTAGACAGCGTCCTTCTGCCTCCCAACCCCGGCGAAATTTTCTTTGCAGAAGGAGGCGGGCCCGTCCTCCTTTGGACCAGGCGTCCTCCTGCGATGAGCACAGGCGTCCTCCTTCCAGATAAGGCGGCGTCCTTTATTCCGGAGTCGGCGTCGCCTCCTCTTCCTCATGACCCACAGAGGCTTCCTCCTCTGAGATATACTTGATGCTGTGCTGCTTCTTTGGGCGAAAAGTGTACTGAACAAACCTTACTAGGGCGGGCACTCGAAGTCCCCCGAAGCTAAGGGTGAAACCAGAAATAACCTTACCAGGGCAGGCACTCGAAGTCCCCGAGGCTAAGGGTGAGATCTCCGACCGGAGACACTCGTGCACTAAACAGTGCTGCAGACCGACTAAACAACCGGCGTGCTGAAGCAGACAGAAGTCCAGCTATCAATAATAATATCAAATCATGAATGATCAAATGAGGTGAGAGCCTCTCCTTTTATAACACCAATCTCCCTCCAAAACTCAACTCACCCTGGATCTGCGCAGTTTACCTTGGGTTAACCTTATGTCTCCTCCATCATATCCACGTGGACCCCCAAGGCCCCCTCTCTAAGTTACAACGTCAAGCTACTAAGAAAAAGAACACTTTATTATAAAGTGAGGTGACTAAAGTGAGGTGACCCCTCTTATTTCTCACTTTATTTATTATTCCTATCTAAAGCAGCAAAATAACACAAAAATGCAATATTCCAATTAGCAAAGCTAATTGGGAATATTACAGTCTCCCCCGGCAAAACGTTGCTTGTCCTCAAGCAACTGACGTGAGGGATGCTGCAAGATCTTCTCATCCTCCCAAGTGGCATCCTCATCTGGCAGATTCTTCCATCTCACCAGGAACTCTCTGATCTTCCTGCTACGCAGCTGTCTCTCCCTGGTGTCAATAATGGCCTCTGGCTGTAATACCAAGTGCCCCTCATATCTGTCGGAGGTAGCTCCCCGGTGACTGTCACATGCTGGCCCAGTGCCTTCTTCAGGCATGATACATGGAAAATGTTATGAATCCGGCTGCCTTGGGGCAACTCCAGCTCATATGCAACCTGTCCGATCCTACGAATCACCCTGTATGGTCCATAAAAACGAGGCTTAAGCTTCTCTGCCCCCTTCTGTTTGAGTGAAGACTGGCGGTATGGCTGCAACCGCAAGTAGACCAAATCCCCTACCTCAAAGTGTCTCTCCACTCGGCCCCTGTCTGCATATAACTTCTGCTGATTTTGGGCGGTGGCTATGTTGTCCTTGAGAGTCAGAAGGATGTCTTGGCTCTCTTGGATCCATAGTTTGGCTCGTGGAGCCCTGCTAACCCCAAACATCACATCCACAAAAGACAAGGAATGATATCCATACAACGCATAAAACGGTGTCATGCCGATAGACATATGATGGGTTGTGTTGTAGCAGTACTCGCCCAGATGTAGCCATTTCAGCCATGCTTGCTGCTGCCCACTGACGTAGTTACGCAAGTAGCCCTCCAGCCACTTGTTAACTATCTCTGTCTGCCCGTCCGTCTGGGGATGATAGCTGGTGCTCGGTGTCAACTCGGTCCCTACTAGTCGAAAGAGCTCCTGCCAAAATCCTCCCATAAAGCGGCTGTCCCTGTCACTAACAATGGTCTTGGGTAGACCGTGCAATCTGAAAACCTCCCGGAAAAACAACTCTGCCACCTGTGCTGCTGTGTAGTGTGCCGAAATGGCAAAGAAGTGAGCATACTTTGTTAGCCGGTCGACTACTACGAAGATGCAGTCCTTGCCCTGCACTGTGGGCAAACCTGTGATGAAGTCCATCGAGACACTCTCCCACTTCCCCTCAGGAATGGGAAGCGGCTGTAACAACCCTGCGGGATGGTTCATCTCCCCTTTGTTCCGCTGGCAAACCTCGCACTCCCTGACGTGCTGGAGTACGTCCTCCTTGAGGCCCTTCCATGCAAATCTCTCCCGGATGGCCCTGTACATCTTGGTGAACCCCTGATGGCTCGCCAATGGTGAATCATGAGAGGCATGGAGTATCTTCCCCTTGAGCTGAGATCCCTCAGTCAAGAAGATCCGATCCCTGTAATAGATGACCTCATCTGCCACCCTGTATCTGATATCTGCTACCTGTCCATCCAACACCTCGCATGCAAATCTATCCTTGGAATACTCAACCAGTAGTCGAGCCTTCCAATCAGCGTCCAAGCTCATGAGGGATAATGTGGCTGGTCTACGGGAAAGGGCATCTGCTACCACATTGTTCTTCCCTTTGACATACTCTATGTCAAAATCGTAAGCCTGGATCTTGCTGATCCACTTCTGCTGTCTCTCCTGTAACTGCTTCTGCTCCAGAAAGTAATTCAGGCTGTTATGATCTGTCCTGACTCTGAATCTTCCGCCTACCAAGTACTGCCGGAATTTGGCCAATGCATGCATGATGGCCAACATCTCCTTATCATAGATAGGATAAAGTCTCTCATGTGGAAGGAGCTTCCGGCTCTCGAATGCAATCGGATGACCCTCCTGCATCAAAACTGCTCCGATCCCTTCCCCTGATGCATCGCACTCCAGGATAAAGAGGCCAAATCTGGCTCCGGGCAATGCTGCCGACACCGGTTCTTCTCATCACCTCCTTGAGCTTATCAAAGCACCTTTCATTGGGCGATATCAGTCAGCCCAGATACCCAGCCCCTATCGTCGCTGCGGCAGAAGTGCGACAGGCTGACGAGAAGCCCTTGACGAACTACCTTAGTAGTACGAGGCCTGATGAGCCCCTCTACCCACTCTGTCCATTCCGCGGCTACGGCCGATCCACAATGCTTGGATCTTTAAATCATGGACTCGCCTCCGTCCACTCCTGCATGTGTCCCAAATACGACATCTCACCTGTCGGCCAAACTCACACTTGGAGAGTTTGGCAAAGAACTGCTGCTCCGCAAGACTGTCTCAATGTGCTGGAGGTGCTCCTCCCAGGTCCTGCTGTATATGAGAATATCATCAAAGAAAACTAGCACGAACTTCCTCAGATGATCCCTGAAGATATGGTTCATGCAAGACTGAAAAGTGGCAGGTGCATTAGTCAGTCCAAATGGCATAACCAGAAACTCAAAGTGCCCATAATGACACCTGAAAGCAGTCTTGGGAATGTCCTGTTCCCTCATGCGTATCTGATGGTACCCGGACCTCAAATCAATCTTTGAGAAGAATCGTGCTCCTCTCAACTCGTCCATCAACTCATCGATCCGGGGAATGGGGTACCTGTTTTTCAAAGTCTTCTTGTTCAGAGCTCTGTAATCAATGCACATGCGTAATGTGCCATCCTTCTTCTTCACCAGCACTACTGAAGAAGCGAAAGGACTGGTGCTGGGTCGAATGTGTCCAAGGGCCAGCAGCTCCTTAATGGCCCGCTCTATCTCATCCAGATAGGCCTTGGGATGCCGATAAGGGGTGGTGATCACGGCCTGTATCCCCTGCTCCAACTCGATCGTGTGCTCAAACCCCCGATCAGGTGGCTGTCCTGGTGGAATGTCTCCAAAAACTACTGCATACCTGTCGAGAAGAGTCTGTAGATCAGGGTGCACCGCCCTACCTGTATCTACTATCTCTGAAGCCCGCGGCTCGACTGCCCACTCTATGTCTCCTCTACGGAATGTCGCATCCATGCTGTGTGCTGATACTGTCTGGGGCGGATATGTGTTCTGGCCTCGGATCTTCTCATGCCTCCCCGTCTTGGGATCATCCCACTCCATTTCCAAGGCTTTCCAATCTGTTGTGACCTTTCCCAGAGTGATAAGCCACTGCACTCCCAATATCACATTGGTGTCTGGAATGTCCACCACAAAGAAGTGATCAGTCAGAGTATAGGTGCCCATCGTCACTGATAACTCTGGTACATATCGAGCACAAGCCATGGTCTGGTCTCCTGGGACCAAAACAGAAAATCCATCAAAGCTCTCCGTGGGTATGCCTCTCCGTGCTACCATCTGGGCATCGATGAAATTGTGGGTGGCCCCACTGTCCACTAGAACTGAGACACGCTGTCCCCGCACTGTCCCACGTACGCGCAATGTCAGATACTTGGGGACTCCTCGTAACGCTGCTAGAGCTCCCCCAGTAGGTGCAAATGATGCCTCTCCTGCATCGGGTGGCGGAGGTGGTAAAGCACTCTGCGCTGCATAACACTCTCCAACCTCCTCATCATCCAACTCATCCTCTTCTCCACTGCCCTCGGAGAAGACCTCTATGAAATGTGCCTTCCCTGCTGTGCACTTGTGTCCTGGTGCCCATGGCTCCTGGCAGGTGAAGCACAATCGCTTCCGTCTCAGCTCTCTCCTAGCCTCATCATCATACTGTTCTCGTCTGGGATTCGCTTTGGGAGGCGGAACCCTCGTGTCCTTACCCTTAGGCTGGAAAGCCTGTCTCTGGGGATAAGGTGGCCGAGTCCTAGGCAAGACATCTTGTAGGTCACGGGCCCTACTGATAGCATCCTGAAGGGTAGCCGGTTTGTTCGACCGGACTAGACCCCGAAGTGGTTCTGACAGCCCATCTACGAACATCGTGATCAATCGAGCTGCTGATATGTCAGGTACCATCACTGAAACCCTCAAAAAGTCTGAGATGTATGCCTCTGCACTACCTGTCTGTTTGAGCTTGGTCAGCTCGAGGAAAGGTTGATCCGGGTCCTTCTGATCAAAACGTTTCACCACCCTCCTGGTGAACTCAGCATATGTAGTCACTGTGGAATGCCCCAGTGTTGTCAACCCATGAAACCACCAGTTCCGGGCCTCACCCTCTAGATGTAATGCAGCCATCTTAATGGCCTCCTTCTCTGGCATCTGGTTAAGCTGAAAATAGAGGTCTAGTTTCTCCACCCAAGACCTGGCTGTGGTCTTTGGTGACCCATCAAACATCGGCAAATGAAATTTGCTGGCTGCACGGTTACTATCACGGTGGGAACCCCGTCCCTTATTTCGATCCTGAGGCTTACTGCCGCTTCGGAACTGCAGATATCGATCGAAAGGGAGAGCATCCATGAATTCCTGTCCCAAGCTTCGCCAATCTGCAAACCAAACTGCATGAAGATCAGGACCCTCATCTCTTGATGCCGTTTGCTCTACTTCCTCTACCGGAAAAGTAGGCATGGTAGGTCGCGTGTCCATGGAATCGGCCTTCTGCGCTGTCACAATGGGAATAGCATCTGGTATGCAACTAGACGTTCCCGATCCTTCCCCTACCTGAAAGGTCCTAAGGGGCTCTTTCTGCGTCCCTTCTGCAACCTTCTTAGTTACCTCCTGCATGAATGCATCCATCTTTGCATCCATCTTCTCAGTCCACTTTGCCAATATGGCCTCCATTGGATTCCTCTGTTCTGCCTCTGAATCAGAATCGCTTCCCCCGAGGAGAGTGGGGCGACCCCTAGGTGCCATAGATTGCTAGCACCACAGGCTGAGCCAGATCTAAGCTCTGATACCACTGTAATATCCCCAGAGGGGAATAACCAGTAATATAACAGAAATATGCCAGACAGATATAGAAAATGTAATACTGAACCAGATCACTGAATCATGACACATGTAATACCAGAAACTGAGCCATTTTATTAATCAGAAAGTACATAGAGAGAAGTACAAATAAATCAGAATCAGTGCACCTATCCTTGCCCTAGGCAAGTGATGACCCTCCCATACAAGAAAATGGCTGCAATAATGACAGCGTCCTAGCTGCTCTGGAGATGAACTGTGCTGGTACTGGGGCTGATCTCTAACTGCAACCCTCTCTACTGGAAAACGCTGTCTCTGCTAGTGACAGCGCAGAAACAGGTGAAGCACAAGGCCCTCAATCCTCCAGACAGATGAACCTGCTACAGAATGCTGGAAACGCTGATGAGCCCTCTCACAATAGCCTGCTCCTCAGAACTGCGTCTCTCCTGATGGAACTGAAGCCTCCAATCAGACCTGCGTCCTTCCCTTCCTGATCTGCGTCCTCCAATATCAGATATGATGCCAAACCCTCAGATCTATACTAGATCTGGAACTATCACCTCAGATCTACAGCCTCTAGGGCTAGATCTGGTGTTATTCCTTCAGATCTGGGCTAGATCTATCAATATCTCCTCAGATCTGTCACTCCTCCAGCTGGATCTAGTGATAAACCTCCAGATCTGCAACATACAATACTAGATCTGCAACATACAAGACTAGATCTGCAAGATCTATCCTTCCCACAACTGGATCTAGCAATAAACCTTCAGATCTGCAACCCTTCCATGGGCGCTCTCACTCTGGGTACAAACCATTTTCAGTTACCTCCCCCAAGCATTTTAATTTTTGCCGAGGCTAGAGCTGTCCTGCCAGACGAGCCCCGTCCTCCCCTCCCCCGATAGGCATTTAGTATCTACTTCCAGGATGAGGCGCGTCCTTCTCCGATGGGACGGCGTCCTTCCTCCTCTTCTCTCCTTGCCCAAATGACCACAAGGAAGAGGAACCCATCTCTCGGACCTCAAATATGTGAGAAATTGCTGTTATCGATTAAAAACTGGGCCCCGAAAAGTGCCTCGAACAAACCTCACTAGGCGGGCACTGGAAGTCCCCCGGGCTAAGTGGAAACCGGAAAAAACCTTACCGAGACGAGGCACTCAGAGTCCCAGGGCTAAGGGTGAGATCTCGTGGGGACACTCGTGCACTCGCAGTCTTGAGGCCAGGCTAAACCAGCCAGGGCGTCTTGAGCGAGACAAAGTCATTATCAACCAAAATCAAATCATGAATGATCAAATGAGGTGAGAGCCTCTCCTTTTATAACACCAATCTCCCTCCAAAACTCAACTCATCCTGGATCTGCGCAGTTTACCTTGGGTTAACCTTATGTCTCCTTCATCATATCCACGTGGACCCCCAAGGCCCCCTCTCTAAGTTACAACGTCAAGCTACTAGGAAAAAGAACACTTTATTATAAAGTGAGTTGACTAAAGTGAGGTGACCCCTCTTATTTCTCACTTTATTTATTATTCCTATCTAAAGCAGCAAAATAACACAAAAATGCAATATTCCAATTAGCAAAGCTAATTGGGAATATTACAGGATGCAACCACCCTGCTAAGGAAGGTGAAAACAAAATCGATCCGGACCATCCCTATCTGTCCATAAGATCCAAGCATTAATAGCAAAATCACATCATCGAAAATAGGGTGAAGACAAGTACTTCGATGCAGACTCAGGATCTCAAAATGATTCTCATAGAAATAAACCCAGTCACCCACCACCCACCCGGATACCCAGTAATCCGGCGCCGGTCAACCCGAGTACAGGGGGAGTGGTCGGAAAGGTAAGCCGCGGCCAGTTCAAACCAGCATAGAGATGGAGTCTCAGAACATTGGAGCGATCAAAGGTCCAAACAGCAGCAAACACATCCGTTGCATCGCCACCAATGGTGACACATCTGAAACCCAATATCTTCGCAAGGTCTGGAGATCACCAGCGAGTCCCACCACCTTTCCCAGAACCCCTCCCAGAGATAAGATACGTAACGAACAGCTCTGGATACTATGCAGCTGATGTTAGATGAGGGGGGCGAGGTATTCGCACAGTCCAGCACTGTATCCATACCTCATAAAAGCTGAAACCATCAGACCCACCAATGAGAAGATAAAAAGATACTCAAAATTGTCGGTAACAACCCACCACTAACCAACTGGAGATGTAGGATGCACTGTTACACAACAAATAAATCCTAGCTTCTACTCGCAGCATCTCCCAGAGCTGTCATTTCTACTGGAACTCCACCTGCCTGCTTTCCTCTTAGCTTTGACGCAGCCTCATCTTTGAAACTCTCTGTTATCTTTGGCGCGTCCACGCTGGTCATTGAGCAGAAACCTGGGGTCTCACCATTCTAAACCTGCTGCACCTCTACTTCCGTCTTTGACCAACTTAATCATTCAGCTAACGCAGAGAAATGGAGACCTTGGTGGAGAACCTTTTCGAAAATCGACTATCCAACAAATCATATATATTAAATAAAGTTTCCTTGTTATATTTATGAAGTTTCTCATTCAACTTTCCCTTCAGTTTTTCCTTGAGTAAGTTCTAACGAAATTGACTAAAAGTATACTTCTGCAAAATATAATCCACATTGTTTCTAGCCCAAGGAAGTGAAAAATATTTCAAGCTTATAACTGTATCGAACAACAACTATGGTGAGTCAGCGAATTTTACTGACGGTTTTGAAAGTTCGATCGCACATTCTTGGTTGACCAGACAGAGGAGTAATGCCAAGTTAATTCCACCTAAAAATCCGACAATATTTGAATATATGCCTCGCCTTTTAGCCCGCAATTTCAGAAATTGGCGTGTGAATTCTACGCAACCTTGGTAGAATCCTTGGATCGAGGCAGTTTCTAGTCGATATCCTAGTACAATATCTTGAATATACAATATTATAGAATCATCATGTTGGTTGTACCAGATATTACAAATGGGTATAGGCAATTCCAACCATTTTATAATTTTCTTCATCTCTCGATCAAACACTGTCAACCTTGAATTTCTCTGATATTTCATAGATACCATAAACACCAAATAATCAGTAATGCAAACAGCTATGATGTCTTTGTACTGTCCACTACCATATTCCTTAAAATGATAGTTACTAAAGAAATTGACCCTTCTGCAATCATCAGAGATCGTGGTTGTTGAACTGATTTTTCTCTTACAATGTTTCCTGGGACAAGTATTGAGTTTCTGAGTTATACACAGCCTCTTTTGAACACCTGTTTCTTCTGATGGTTCGTTAGCCACATCCAAATTCATGGAAAGTTGAGAAACAAATTCATGTGACTGAAGAGAATTCTTATGGCTAGTTGTATTTGCTGCACCCATGATGTTTGAAAATGACGGCTCCTTTGTTACCTTTGACTCCGGTGTCAACCTTCTACTTTCTAGCATTTTTACAAGCTTAACTCCATCACTTTCTTCCCACTCAACTAAGTAAGATTCTCCCTCATTCTCAGAATTTGGGATTTCCAATGGAGCAACAAAAACGTTTTTTAAATCTTCTTTGTAGGATTCTTTCTCATGCCTTATCGGTGCAGGTATGTCATTAATTTTACATTCATCATTTTCAAAAAAATTCATATTCATATCTGTTTCTCCATCAAAAGAATTTTCTTCTTTTTCTTCATATACCCAACTTTGATTGTCATTCATGTCACAACAGTTGTTGAGATCATTTTTGTCTTCATGTGGATGCTCTTGTTTCTCAAGATATCCTTCTTCCATATTATCTTTATCTGAATCATCATGATCTTCATAATCTTCATCCACATCAGCTTCATATTTTTCTGTTTCTTCACAATTTTCTTTCAACATTGAAGATGAAATACTCTGTTGTTCATCAACAAAGGTCGAGACAGTTTTCGGTGCTTTGTTGGTGTCTTCAGTTGTATCTGTCTCTTCACGTTCTTGTAGAACTGATGATGAAATTTTTTGCTGTTCAGAAACAATGTTTTCAACAACTTTTGGTGTTGTGTCAATGGATTGAGTTGCATCTGGCTCTTCAAAACCTTCTTTAGAATATAGTGATTCTTCATGATTATGATCTGAATTCTCTGAATCAGTTGAATTTTTCTGTTGACTAGGTTCAATATTCTCGACTATTTTTATCATGTCATTCAATTTCTACATTAGTTTGTTATGATTATCTCTGGACTCATTACGGATTTTCAACATTAGTCTGTCTATCCTATTTGTCGAGTCTTGAAGTTGTAAATCGGCCATCATCATTGATGAAGACATCGAGCGACAGCGTTTTCGAGGCACCGCATGTAACAGTTGAAGGTAGCCAACTGTGGTGTAGGTGCTTCCTTCCCGGGGAGAAGATCACTGCTCTGATGAAGGTGAGGGTGTGTGGGGGTTGATAATGGTGTTCTGGTCGTGATAGGGTAATGAAACCGGAAAGCAGGTGGCAGCAGTAGTGATCACACAGATCCTGAAGAGCGACGGCTCCGATACCAATGGAGTGTAAAAACTCTGGTAAACTTGAATAAATATATATTATTATTGATAAAAGATGAGATGATAGAATGTTACAATGAGGCCCTGCTTATATACCTATGCAGGTGACCTTTCATGAATGGGCATATCTTTTAGACATGCCCTTTGAATAACTTAATGAATACTTACATAATCCCTATTAACTTCTAATAACTATATTAATTATATCTGTTATGAATTATATTCATAACACTAGAACACATGAGATCTCCAAGACCCAGAAATCGTGTGGAGAAATTCCACCCGGAGTGAAAGTTATTCAAATAATTAATTATTTTAAATGGAGCCTAAGTTAAAACTTAGGGAATTTAAATAGTTAAAGTGAATTAGTTTAAACATGTGGGTGAGAAGCTTCTAAGTGACAAGGATCAAGTCTAATTTAATCTTAGTTGTTGATTAAGGATTAGATCATGACCGTTGATTTCTCAACAGGAAAAGTATAAAGGAAGGCTTGAGGGTCAGTTGGAGAACACACTGTGAATCTAGAGATCGAATTCTTCTGACAGAGTAGTGCTCAGATGAAGATCAGATCTGAGTGATTCAACGAAGCAATGAGGGGAAGAAGCATTTTTTAGTCAGAGAGCCAAGAGTACATTGCAAAGGTAGCAGAGGAACCAGCACAGCCACCAAGAGAGGTGACGTAGACCCCAGAGAGGGTGGTGCAGGCCCACGTAGGGGTTGCGTAGTGGCTCCAAGGGACAGTCCAAAAATTGCTAGAGATCGGGGTTTCTAGGCCGGCAAGGCTGAAACTCAATTTTATGAGACAGATTAGAGAAGGGGTGACACAGTCCTCAACCAGACCTAGGAAGGCCTACGCATCTACTACGCAGAGGAAACGCAAAGGCCGCTGGGGTTTCACTAGTTTATGATTCGTATCAACCGGACTTGCAGTGTGAGGTAAAACTCACTATTTTATCTATTTGCCGAGGATATTCTCTGTTGGGTGAGCCGAATTATGGCACCCCAGTTGTACTCATATTATTGCTGCTTAATAAAACAAACCCTTAAAACTGCTACACCGGTTTTCCGGCATTGAGTTTTTCCGAGGAAATTTGTCCGAAAATAAGTGTCCTTTGTCTGATTGTCTCATTTATTTTTTAGTACTTGATCTGTATAGTTGTGTAGGTTGTAGTGTATTTACATTAATATTTTCTTGATGTATTCAGAAAATAACTTGTTAAATTAATGAAAACAAGTAGGTAATGTAAATCATATTTCTGTAGTAGAATTTCTATAATTTAGATTCAGAAATTTTTACAGATGGCAGCCCTTCTTTACTCATCCAAACTCCTCTTTCACTCCTCCTAGCTCCTCCTTCACTCCTCCAAGCTCTCCTCAAGACTCTCTTCTCCAAACTCTCTTCTCCTCTCTTTTCCAAGCTCTCCAAAGATGCAAGAATGAGGAAAAGATAGGGCGGAAATGCCTTTTAACCCTATCTATCTTTTCCATAACTCACCATAAACCCACCCTCAACCCAAGTTAAATCAAGGAAAAAATTTAAAAAGGAAAAAAAATAGGCCTCCTGCAAAATCGCTTGAATCTTTGCCTGATCCTCCACAAATCCGAGGCAAAGCCTTTTCCGGATCCGTGGATCGGAAATCCATAACCACAGATCGAGCCCGTGCAAGTTCTGGATTTCTAGGAATCGCCCCAAATCGTCAAAACTGCAGAGGTGATTTTTGAATTTGAGGTTCCTTCAGAGGATCGACCAAGTATCCGTACAAGACACAATTTTGTCCTTAGATACTTGGGGGGGATCGTGCAACATTGCACGGACGCAAAGGAAGCATCATAAAGCTTTCTCACAAGGGAAATTACAAACACTTTGACAAACCCTTTTTAAGCCCTTTTATTCAACTCAAAATGAATCCTTTAAAAAAAAAAATTTATTTAAATACAATTTGTTTTATCTTTAACAATAAAAACAAAGGTGTATTTAAATAAAAGTTCCTATCAAAATTTTTTTTTACCATACACCATAAAGAATTCGTGCTTAATATGATTTATGCACCATACACCATATGTCGTTGATAAAAATTTCATGTGCTCGCCTTACATCATATGATTTTGACTTTGATGATGAAACAATTGATTATACCCACTCGTTTTCGATTGGAGGTCGTGGGTTTTGATTGTACCTTATATTTTTCGTCGAACGCACCTTCTGAGGAAGATAAGGCACGTTAGCCCGAAAAGCGTGTAAGTTCCTAAGATAACATGGTTGTTGGATAAAAATTTCATGCACTCACTTTACAACATATTTCTTTGATTTTAACGATGAAACATCTGATTATACGAACTCGTTTTCAATTGGATACCGCAGGTTTTGTTTATACCTTCTTTTTTTTCGTCGAACGTACCTTTTGAGGATAATAAGGTACGTTAGCTTGAAAAGTGTGTATGTGATCAAAGATAACGTGGTTGCTGTAGCTTCTCAGATGCGTTATAACGCAGCTATCAATGCTTCTGGCATTTGTTACTATGCGCCCCTCATAAATTTGTTTTTTTAAGTCTGGCCTTCTCTTTGAGCTTAACACAACAATTTGTCTCACCCTGGCTTTGATTGATGTATTTTTGCTTCTTGGTCTTCACTGGATTGGCAACAACGGCCTTCGATGTCCTCCTCAAGATCTTGATCGATGCGATTCAACTTTTTAAATGCTACTCTCAAGGAGTCTTACGCAGCCTCACTCTCATCTCTCTACCGCTCTCAAGGAGTCTTATGCAGGTTGCACTCTAATACCATGTTAAATATTGAAAGTGTGGAGCGAAGTACCCTTCTCAATATTCTCAAACAGCTAAATAGATTACATAGGAGACACATAGGAGACAGCAGTAAGTAATAAATGAATTGGAACTCAACTATAACTCAACCAAATAGGACTAAACTAAAACTATCTATGACACCTAGCAAACAACTAATTGGTGGTTGGAATTACTTCTTCCAACAGTAATCATGTGTATCATTAATTGTCGGTTCTATCATTGTTAAATTGTTTCCATTTGTTTGAGTGGTTAATAGTTACTTGCAATGATTCACCCAAGATTGTGATTATAGCATTGCAACAATTTCACTTTGGGATAGGCTTAGATCACATGGAATCTCATAGATAATTCTATTTACTAAACTAATTTGAATGGAACCCTTGAACTAGTCCAAAAGTTCCCACTATCTATATACACTCTTATATGCCCTCCCTATTTTAATGAAATCTTTTCTGTTTAACAAAAAGACTAAAAAGGACTTTACACAGCCAAAAATTAAATTTACATCTATTTACAAATTTAAAACCCAGAAATAAACTTGAACCATCATCACATATTTAAGTGTAAGTAATTAATATGATCAATAGTGACATCCATCCAATAATCTGAACATGAATCATTGTCACAGCAACCGCTCCAAGTTGTCACTTGATTACGACCCAATGGACTAAACACAAAAACTCAATTTCATGTATCCATACATTTGTCATGCATAACAAAATATCCTCTAAAATAAAATAAAATGCCAAAATTTTAACTTAAGCTAGTTAAGATATATTCAAGACCCATGTAATAATAACAGACTAATATTTTTTTTAACACAATAAACCGATTGATTGCAAGCTATCTTAACTAGTATCATATAATAGCATTATATATAGAGCTTAATTTGTGTTTTGTTTGATAGAAATTTACCTCTCTATTTCTTTCTGACTTAGAAGATTTGTCATCTAATTCAGCCTGCAATAATGATGTATCAATTGAGAATTTTCAGTCATACAGGATCTATTAATAGATCAATTAAATGTAATAAATGTATTCAAAACGTTCAAAAAAATATAAAATCATCGATCTCTTATTTAATTTAGATATTAATCAAATAAAAATATATTTTAAAAAATAAATAAAACTCTTACTTGCTTTAATTTTTCAATCATCTCACGAGGCATAGTTGGATCTTGCACAATATTACCCTAAAAGAAGTTGACAAAAGCAAATGATTATTTCTCCTATGCAGAAAAAAATCTAGAACATAACTAAATAATTGTAAGCATAAAATTGTCTTCAAAAGTAAGTTTTATGTTACGAAATGTATTCAATATTTATTTTGAAAGAATAGATGTTCTTTTATAACGCTGTTGATGTTTCTATAACTAGATTAAATGATTAAATGAATTTGTAAGCTTTTATTGACTAATCTTGTTAATTTTAAGATACTATCTCAAACGCAATTGTTGAATAAATATTAACAACAATGCTTGTTGAATAAATATCAACAACAATGCTTCTTTTTCCTATACAATTGAGATTCATATAATCTCAATCGAAGAAATATTATCATCAATATTATTTGATGTTTCTTGTTAATCTTCTGAAGTAGAAGTCATATGGTCTAGTGCAATAAATGAATCTAGAAACTTATCATGCATACATTCATTCTCTACCTAAATAATAATATTAGCATCCCTCTTCAATCGAAAAAATATTAGCATCAATATTATTTGATATTTCTTGTATTATCTTCTACAAATAGAAATAATATGGTCTAATTCAATATATGAATCTAGAAACTTATCATGCATGCATTCATTCTCTACCTAAATAATATCATTAGCATCCCTCTTTATATAACTTATAATACAATGAAAAAAATACAATTCAAAACACACAAAAAATAGAAATACAAACATCATAATATGGATATGTTACCCACTAACTAATGTAATGACTTTGATGTTGATTTCTAGTAGCATCGGATGTGCTCTAAGTCTCTAAGTCTCAAATTTTACAGAAAAGCTTAGACACATGTATTCCAAAATACCCAAAAAGCATTTTGGGAAATTCCACCTGGATGAGATTTTATTAAAATAATTAATTATTTTTAATAGCAATCTAAGTCTAAACTTAGGGAATTAAAATAATTAAAGTGTATTAATAGAACTGGAAGTGAATATTCTAGAAAAAGACGAACATCGAGTCAAGTTAATCTTAGCCCTTGATTATGTTTTAATCCGGACCATTGATTTCTCAACGAGAAGATTATAAGAAGGACTTCCATGGGCATTTGGAAATACACCACGCAGATACTCAGTTGGCCGAACAGATCGATTTTCTCACTTGCTGAAGTTCGGCAAGAGAAAATTGAATTAAAGGGAGAGTTGTAGGTTGGAGAGAAAGGGCATCAACAATAGTCAGGAGTGCAGGATCAAACCGGAACAAGCAGCGCAGAGGAGGGACAACACAGAGGCTGTGACGGTGGGACAGAGACAACTTAGAGGTTGTGACACTAGGACAGGAGCAGTGTAGAGGTTGTGACACTAGGACTGCACAGAGGGTGACGCAGTAAGGACAACAGGTCCTCTCCAGAGTCAGAATTTCACTGTGAAGCATGAGAAAATTGTCTATAAAATTTCTCATAGAAATTCCTCTTCTATTATGCTGGTTATATTTTGTACATGAGATTTTGTTGAAGAATAATAACGAAACCCTCATCTACTACATTGATTTTCTCACATTGGGTTTTTCCAAGGAAAATTGTCTAAAAATAGTTGTCATTGTGATTGTACTTGTGCTAGTGTTTTTCCTTGCATTTAGTTTCCGCAGTATTTTTAATCGTGAAGGCTACAATAGAATTTATTTCGATATATATTGTGTAACACTATAAATAACTTGTTTCTGAATTAATAAGTAGAAGAAATAATATCAGTTACTGCAGTTGGGGTTCTATTTAGGAATTTTCACGTGGTATCAGAGCTAAGGTGAAGCAAGAGAGCAGAGCCAGAAGAGTCAGCGTTGTGTTGAGATTTTGTGTAGTTGGGGTAGCATCGGGTGTGTTCTAGCCCTGAAATTTTGTGGAGGGGCTAAGACACACTTGAACTCTAAAGCCCAGAAAGCGTTTGGAGAAATTTCAGCTGGTGTTCAAGTTATTCAAATAAATAATTATTTTAATGTATTTCCTAAGCCTAAACTTAGGTAAATTAAATAATTAAAGTGAATTAATTAACACATGTGCTGAAAAGTTCTAAATGACGCGAATCAAGCAGTCTTTTAATCTCAGCCGTTGATAAGTGTTTTAATCTTAGCTGTTGATAAGTATTTTAATCTTAGCCATTTATGAGATCATCGAAAAAGTATAAGAGAAAGGCTTGAGGGTCATTTGGAGAAACACACACAGATGCAGAACTGAGAGACTAATCTGGAATTCTAGGGCAGGGTTTGCTAAGAATTTCCGGAGGAGTTTTCTGCAGCGAGGGGTAGTATTGGCTGAGGGGATGATCTAATCCCGGAGCCAAGAAACAGTAAGAGGCAAAGAAGCAGCATTCAGGGATAGTGCATAGGAGCAAGGGTAGCAGTAGCTGTGCAACGCAAATGCTTCAGGTGCTACGCAGGCCAACGAAGGGGCAGTTTTGTAGCTTCAGAGGGCTTAAGAGTTACGCAGAGGCCTCCAAAGGCAACATTAAGATTGTGTCACCCACTCTAGGGTTACGTAATCCCTCTCTGAGCAGCGCAGTGGCACGCAGAGCCTAGTAGGGCTAACGCTAGGGCTTCAAGGGCAGTGCTGGTGTTTCTAGGGCCAGATCCGAGCTGAGTCTTGTAAATCTCGTTTGAGGGTGTGGATCAGTCAGAATTTTGGCCACAGAACAGCAAGTTAGCTGCAGATCTGTTTTTCTCCGTCAAGTGAACCAGATCTGGTGCCCAGATTTACTGTACTCATAATCTACTTAATAATAATAAACCCTCATATCTGTTGCACCAGTTTTCACGCTTTGGGTTTTTTTGGGGGACTTATGTCCAAAAAATCAGTGTGACACTTTGTTTGAATGAGCATAATATTCAGTAAAGATCTGCATGTGTAGCCTATTAGTTGTGTTTACTTCGATATTTTCTGAATCTTATTTCTGAAGATAACTTGTATAATTTATTCAAGTAGGAAAAGTAAACCATGATACTACAGTAGAATTTTCACATGGTCTCAGAGTGATAGCAGATCACGCTGAATCTCCAACAAATCAGCTAAAGAATATTTTTTCAGCACGACAGCAGCAGAAGCAGTAGAGATCCGGAAGGGGCAATTTGGCAACAAAAGGACGCAGACCCAAGAAGGGGCAGCGCTACAGATTCAGAAGGCCATCAGGCTTACGCAGAGCCTTCCCAAGCCAGCGTAAGGACTGCGTCACCCAGTCTAGGGTTACGTAGTCCACTTCTGAGCAGCGTTGAGGCTACGTTGGGCTAGTTAGTGAGACATAGTCTAGTCATTCTTCCTGTTGCAAAGAATTCTTGCCAAGATCCGAAAGCAGTGCTTTAGATCTTTAGTAGTGTTGGTGTGGTGGAGATTCTACCGGTGCAGAATTGTGCCTAGCTAAGTCAACAAAGGCGGGAGGAAGACAACTACTCAGCAGATCTGAGCCAAAAAAATTTGAGATTCGATCAGGAGGGTTATCAGAGAGTAATATCTGATTCTGTTTGGGTGAAAGATTTACGGGAGGGAAATCAGTGGTCAGAGGGAGCAGCTACTATAAAGGGTTTATAATCACCAAGAAACCCAAATCCAACATTTTCTATTGAGTGTTGCAACAGAAAGAGGGAAAGCAGTATCTGTTCTGACTGATCTGAGCAAGATGGCGCGATATGGACTGAGAGATCAGGATAGGTTGGATGGCATGTCCAAATTTGTTATCTGGAGGGCTAGAATCCTATCAGTTTTGGATGAGTATGGTCTCAAAGATCATTCAGAGAAAGTTCTAGTTGTACCAACCGATGTAGATCCTCTAAAGAAGTATGAAGAAAATCAAGCGCGGACTAAGTGTTTGATCATGGACGGAGTCAAAGACCGCGTCATACCTCATATTGCCAGAAAGAATATGAAAAATGAGATGTGGGTAGCCTTGGACACGATGTATCAAGGAGGCTCCGTCCAACGAAAGATACTTCTGGAGAACCAGATGCAGTTGTTCCGAATGATGAAAGGTGAAGAGATAGATCCATTCCTCTTCATATTTCAAACTATCTGGGATCAACTAACTTCCATGGGTGCAAATCCGGATGAGGGGCTCCTAGTGAGGATGGCCCTAAATGAAGTCTCAAAAGAATGGGAAAGCCAGAGCATTTTGGGAAGGGCGGTGTTACCATCATGGGCAGACATGTGGGCAATCCTCCGTGAGGAGGAAATCAGGAGAATCACAAAGAGGCAAAGCAGTGTGTTGTCCACTCTGTTTCAACGACCCCATAGCAGTACACCCACATTTTTGAAAATGGGATTTATCACGTACAAGGTGTTCACGCCATTGAGATTTCATCACCAGTCGACAGTTTTTTTAAATGATGTAAACCCATTCTGCATGTTTATAATGTAAATGATCTTAGTAAGACCATCATGTATGTAACAACCTAGGTAAGCCTAGTATTTTGGTGAGGATTTCTATCCTAGGAGGTTTTTCTTCCCACTGATTCATTTGTGTTTCTCGACACGAATGATCAGCAGAGTTTTCCCCTCCAGCCTCACCCCAAAGCTAGGGTGGATTTTGTCATCAAGATACTAAGTGAGTCCTAGTGTTTTCTATCGAGTCTTTGTAAAAGTAATTTGGGAATAATCCTAGCTAATTGGCTAGATTATTTTATTACAAATTACTTGTTCTACTAGATCATGTTTTCAGTCGCAGAATTGGGTAGCTATTTGAGGGTCTATTCCAAATGGGTTTTCCCCTTTCAAGTATCAAATTGTAATATCTTGTTGTAAAATATTTTAGTGCATGGTCCCTCACAGTTAGACACCATTGCTAAAGTATTAGAGGGTTGGAAAAAATAATTAATCCCCTTATGAGTCAAATAATTAAATATTTTAGCCCAATTAAATTAAAAATCCTAAGCTAGAAATTTAATTAATTTTATGTCCTAGGTAAATTTAAATTCTTCAAAGACTAAATTCATGGATCTATAAAAAATA
Source organism: Pinus albicaulis (assembly GCA_034641835.2). Lineage (NCBI taxonomy): Eukaryota > Viridiplantae > Streptophyta > Pinopsida > Pinales > Pinaceae > Pinus > Pinus albicaulis. The sequence goes on along the minus strand of CM076581.1, from coordinate 42,643,433 downwards.
AATTTTTAAAGGTCCCAAGCCAAGGGAATATTGAAAATTTTATGAAATTTTAGACCCTTGGGCCTTTATAGTTAAGTCAAAGTCAAATTTTTGAGATAATTAACTCAAAAATATTATTTTTGAGTTAATTAAAATGAATTAATTGAAAAAATCGAAATTCCTCAAAAAAAAATTCGACGAACGAAATTAAAAGATAATTAAATCCTTTTCGATGGTCGAAATTACTTTGACAGGGATCAAGCGAACTAGCCATTGGAGATTTTAATCTATAAATTAGAGGTCTTTGTCCATCATTTGCATCTGATTTTGAATCGTGCACTTGTTCTGAGAATCTCTTGTAACTTTTGCTGATCAATAAAATAGAAAGACTTTGGGGTTCCAAACTTTGGTGTTCCTTTTCCAGATTTATGTGGTAATATTGTTTCTAAAACTCTACAACTTTTATTGGCATTTGATGGTTGATAACCTTTGTCGATTGATCTGCATATAGGTATCTTATGCAAATTTTTGGGTATTCTTAAATTTCATTTTGATTTGATAGAAATATCAGGTATCTATGTTTCTGGATGATCTTATGGTTATTTTTTTTAAATTACTAATAATCTAAAATTCAGATCTGAGTGTGCACAGGTCATTATTCAGAATTTGGGCATTTGGGGAAATCTTCAACTAGATCAACCGACTCTCAGATTTCAAAAGATTTGAAAAAGCCCATTGTCTCTTAATTTCTGAAGTTATCTCACGAAATATTTTTTGCAGGGTTTTCTTAGGCTTGTGCCTCTCTCTTAATTTCTCTTTTTTTCTGAATTGTGCTAAATGGTTTAAATTTGGCGATGGAGGGCTTTGATCTAACAGATCTATAAAATAACATTGTAGATTCGTAAGTATCGCTAATTTTTTCACTCACCTTGGGTTTTGGGGTTTTTATTTTCTGTGCATATATTGGGTTTCTGGGTTCCTTGTTTCTGGTTTTGTGTGGGTTACACTGGGAGATTTTCAAAGAATTTTTTTAGATCTAAGCCAGATCTAGACCCTGGAGAGTAAGATCAAGTCTTAGGATAAAATCTGGTTGCAGATCTAGGTTGGATCTTGCCTCAAGGTTTATATTTTTCAGGAGCATTTACTTTAAACATATTTTATCTTAGATATTGCTAGATAAAAGAGGAAAAATTCGAATTTGAGTGTTTATGCACCAGTTGTGCCTACATTTTCTTTTTCGTACGTGTATGCCCTCATGCTACCCTTTTACGCTGTCAGCTTTCATCCCTCGGTTCTTGCCTGCGTGTACTCCATCCTTGTCTGCTCCCCTCGCTGCCATTACCTCTGCGTACCCTCTCCCCTCACGCTGCTCACCTCCGCATCCTTAATCCCTGCAGTCTTCACACTGCCATTCCTCCTCCATCTGCTCTCCCTCCTCTCTCTTCATGTCTCCTCTACCGCAGCCTTCATGTGCTTCCTTTCTCACCCACAGCTCCATCAGCCCTCGATCCCTACCTCTCGCACTGTCATTTCTCCTCAACCATCGAGCTCGTGCTTCCTATCTCTGTGTCATTTGTTGTCGGCTACCCTTCTGCGACCTGCAATAAAAAAAAAAATACACATAGCACTTAACATTTTTTCAATTAACTTTTGCTTTAAATTTTATAAGGTTTAGGCATAGGCTTTAACATTAACATTTGATTTTATTTTTAATTTCAATTTTGATTTTTAACTTTTGACTTTTGTAAAGATTTTAAAATTTCAAAAAAAATAAAAAAATAAAAATTTCTTTAACTTTTACCATTAGGAATATTTTTTTTTAATTTTTATTTCTTTTTTTGAGTGGTCTTGGGCAAATCTAAATTGTTCTATAGTCAAAGGTGAAATTTTAATTGACATGTCTAAAGTTTGACTATAGGAATAAATTAAATTTTCTAGATCGTAATTACTAAGAAAATCATTTTAATTCAGAATTGTTTGAAGTGTTTAACATTTGAATTAAATAGTTTTTTCATCTTCCGAAATTTAAAGTGTTTCTCATGCTTAGCATCTGTTGGGATTGATCGTCTTTTAATTGGCTCTAATTGTGGTTTTATTACTTGAATTGATATTAATTGAGTAATGATAAATTTCATGTCTCTTTCCTAGATTGAATATCTTTAATGCATGATATTGAAGGATTATGAAAATGTTTTGTTCTCTTTGAGATAGAATTGCATTGGAATTATGAGCTTATGTTTAACCGAAAATCAAATCACATTGTTGAAAAAGGCTTATCTTTCAGTTTGTTAAATTGAGCATTTATTTGAAGAATTGAATATTGTAGTTATGGTTTAAGCATTTTTGCTCTTATCTCATGCATTCGCATAACAGGATAGTTGTCCTTTCTAGCAGCAGTTATCTATCAGCTACTTGATCCTAATTTCATAACGGGATAATTGTCTCCATAAAGCATTGGTTTCAAACTTTTAATTTAATAAAATTGCTAAAACTCATTAAATCTTAAACAAGTACTTGGTCGTTTGACTGTCTCCCGAATTGGTTGGTTTCCAACTAGTTCTCTTTCATTCTATTTCTATAGGGTCTTACCCCCTTATTCTGCAGGGAGACAACTTAAAAAGAGAGATTGGGGATCAGGGTGACAACCCACGATCTGAGTCATTGTCGTGATGCCTAGACATTCTGTGCGACAACATTTTTTGGCACCGTTGTTGAGGACCAATTTATTGGACTTTGGCTTTACGACATTCATATCTCTTTCCCTCTTCTTTTTTTCATCTCATATATGAGTTAGATTCCTGTCCTAGTGGCGACTCCATTTTCTTCATTTTCTACAAGAATTTGTACTAGAAGACATCCAAGTAGCTTTGTTAATCCTACTCCAGATCCTGAAAAGGTTCTCAGAGTCTGATTACACAGGCTCTCTTCTCGTCCACTTCTTGTTAATCTCAGGCAGGAAGCTCTCTCTGATATCCATTCTCTTTTTTGTGATCTTGTTCGACAAGATATCATGAATATCTTTGCCCCGTGTAACTTTCCAACGTTCAGGGTTATCCCAATGATTTCTATGAACATGGTATGGATAAGTAACCTACTTTTCAGGGAAATAATGTGGTTAGTGTCAAAGCTCACTTGTTCGCTTTTGCTTGTTGGTGGAATAAATGGGGGGCTATAAATAACAATTTCGAGGATGTAAAGATGAAGCTTTTTATTCTTACTTTTGAGCAAGATGTTATGGAATGGTTTACTGAAAATTCTAATAATTCATTCGATTCTTTTGAATCAATTCTAGATGCCTTTAAGGATAAGTTTGGTGATAAAAGGGAAGACAGGCATTTGGTGAAAGATATCAGTACCATAAAAAAGAAAGAAAATGAAACGATTGAGGAATTTAACAAGAGATTTAATGGTATTCTTGAGGAAATATCTCAAAATCTTAGGCCTCTTGATGGATCTCTTCTGAATTTTTACATTGATGCTTTTAATTCTGATACTTCATATGAGCTAAGATGTGCTAAGATTACTGATTATAAGGCTTGCCAATCTTTAGTTGAAGAACTCAAAAAGGACAACAGGGCATCAAGGAAGTCTAAAATTCTTGATTTTGATAGGGCTGCAACTAAATTGAAAGGGCCTAAAGGTAAAGAGGCTCAAGAATCTGATGATGACTGTAATATTCATTTTGTTGGTATCATCTATAACAGGGTTAGGATGGACTTCCAAAGTTGGGAGTAGACAGGTCACAGATACAGGTTGGTGTCATCAACAGGCCCGGGGGCTTTTTGGAGGAGTTTTGAGGAGTTTGTATGAGGACCGATGGCATTCGCATGATATATTTCATCATCTGCACAGTTTTCCTTTCGTTCCAGCGCATTCCGACAACTTTCATAAAATTGAGTTATTTTTGGGCTTAACTGAATTAATTACGCCCAAGGTGGCATTCCAGGAGGAATACATGATAGAACACCTTAGCGTAATAGCTCATTGGAACCGGAATGAGGAGATCTTCAGGATGGGATGTTGAGAAGTGACTTATAGTGGCCAGAGATAGTACCATGGGCGATATACTATTTTCCTTAATAAAAAATGACTTTAATTAGTCATTTAATTAAAGGAAAAATAATATTTAGAGGAAAAGGGGACAAAAGTGACTTAAGTTAAATGTAATTAAATTAAAGTAACTTTGATAGAGTCAATGGTGGATCTTCTAGAATAATAATAAAATAATAAAATAAGATGCTTCTAGAGGATTGGAGATCTATCCATCAGATCTATAAAAGGAGAAGCGAAGGTCATTTGGAGATATCTTGGATTGGATCATTGTTTGTGTGAGAGGTTTGAGAACTTGGATTCTCTACTTCAGTAGTAGCCCTAGGATGGAAACCCTCGGGTGATTTAGTGAGAGTGGACGAGCACCCATCTCTTCTCTTCGTGGATCCATTCAAGATTCACAGGTTGCAGTTATTTCCAGTTTGTTTTGGGAGGCCAGTTGCGGCAATTTTTGTAGATCTATTTGCGGCCATTGCTTCAGCGATCTCTAGTTTTTGTACTAGCAGTTTATATTAATAAAATAAGGCTAAGATCTTCCTGTGTGATTATAATGTCTATTATTCAATTGCATGTTCTATTTTCCATTTTCCGTAAATATTGTGGTTAATTGTTTATAATGTTGACGGCTTGGATTTGTGAAGCTATTTTTACATGGAAATCTTCTGATGATTTATGGTTGAATTAATTTCCAAAAAAATTCATAAAATATCCCATTTGGGATATTACAATGACCCTATGAAAAAATTAATGCAAAAGCTTGAAAGCATGGAGCTTAACCAAGCGAAATTAATCTTTGATCATGCTAAGGAAATAGGTAATTTGCAGTCTAGGTTGGTCCAAATGGAAAGAGCTCAAGCGCAAAATTCCCAACATAGGAATCATAATAGTAATCGAAGTAATAGTTGAATTAATTTACAACAAAATTCATAAAATATCCCATTTGGGATATTACAATGACCCTATGAAAAAATTAATGCAAAATCTTGAAAGCATGGAGCTTAACCAAGCAAAATTAATCTTTGATCATGCTAAGGAAATAGGTAATTTGCAGTCTAGGTTGGTCCAAATGGAAAGAACTCAAGCGCAAAATTCCCAACATAGGAATCATAATAGTAATCGAAGTAATAATACTTGGCAAAAAAAGGGTTAGCCTAGTGAGCAGAGACCTCCTAATCCGCTCGAATATACTAATCTGGTTGATGAAGCTCTGCCTTATTGTAGGGCTTGTGATGCTCTTCATGAGGAGGTTACTTGTCCCACTGTTAAAAGAATTATGAATAGTGAAATGTTTGGGGCAAGTAATCAAATAAATGTTGTTGGTAAAGAATTTTTTGTTGGAAATACTGAGAGGAGGGGTGAATCAGTATTCCTTTCAATTAGAGCATTAGTTAATCTTCAATTATTATCAGTGTTTGTACAATGATAGCAGTAAACAAAAGGAACACAAATGCACACAGTTTTTAAGGTGGAAACCCACTCCGAGACAAAAACCACCTAATGCTTTTCTAATAATTCTTTAATATTCAACTCCAATTGAAAATAAAGCTCCAACTTCCTAGAATCTAGAAAAGCATTCTTCTTCAACTCCCACTGGATGGACGCTCCAACGCCCGAGATTCTTCAGTAGTCAACTGAACGGATGCCCCAACACCCAATGAGCTACAACTCACCCTAGCGCCACCCTACCACCCTAAAGTTTTCATAGGCTTGAACCTGTTGGTGACTTCATGCACCAGCCTAGCACCACCATACCACCCTACAGAAGAATAAAAGAAAAATGGATTCTCGTACCAGGGAAAATGGTCCACTTTACAATGATATAGAATGATGTAGAGAAGAAGACACACTAGAACATAACCCCAACTATGACACAACCACCTAATGATGATCCTAGACCTCCCAAAGCTGCCTCTTAAACTCTTGGCAGATAGACACTAGTACAATTTTTACAATAATGCATTTACAATGACTTAGTACAATGATACCTTTACAATGACTGTATGCAATGCTGCCCACTTGAAGACTTCATGTGGTGAACTTCTTGCTGCTGTTCTACACCTTGGTAGTTTCTCTTGTCATGCTACCCTCTACTGCACCTTGCTTTGCTTTTCTGCCCTATAAAGTCTGGTCCTTTGCAGCCCTTGATAACACATTATTTAGCTTTTTCTTGCCTTCTAGGAGCTCGATATTGAATCTGGTGTATCTCTGTTATTTCATATCCACAATATGTAATTTTCGGCCCTGTAGTAGTCCTCTGAGTCTTCTTTCCAATGCCACAGGTCTGACCCAATTTGGATTCTTCAAGTGAGACTTATGCCCAATCTCTCACAATGCCCTAATTATGGACTGTTTCAGTAGAGCGAACTTGTATGCATGCCACGTGTCATTGTTTCTTCATTAGGCTATGAAATTGATTCAGAGAAAACTAAAACCTACAGAATTCCAATCCGATACTCAGAGAGAGATTTATGACAATTTTCCCAAGGTCACTTCTTTGAAATGAATTTTAGGAGCCTACAAAAACACTGACTTCCACAGATCATATCTCCGAAAATATTGCGCACCTTGATCTGAAATTTTTACAGGAGCTTCCTCAGGATTTTGGCTTTGCCTCATAAAAATTTCAGCTTTTGAACCTTCGTATAAAAAAAGTTAAAGTGCAAATTCCACGATGACCTGTTTCAGATAGCGAAATCCTTGCATAAAGAGGATATGAGGATCACAATTTATGTAAATGCTTAGGTTGAGAGGTGTTTCAACAAGTGAATGTGGGAGGGATTTTAGGAGCCTAAAATTTATTAATTATTGAATTTTCAATGACCCATGCCATAACCCCATGGGGTTTTAGCCCACTAACTGGGGTTACAAACTTCAAACATGAATATCTCTCAAACCGTGAAGAATTACGTGGCATGCCATATATCAATGGAACCATCTCGATAAGTAGAAACCATTAAAAGAATTCTTGACCCAAAATATAGTAATTTGGTAGGTCAAAATTCCCATGCAATATTGGGGTAGCCCCTGGTGCTGCTCAACCGCTGATCAACATTTTCTTTGTCTATGGAAGATTGGATGGAAGTCAAGGAAAATAGTCAAGATGTTAGGCCTTTCACATCTTTGCATAGTATCAATAATTTTGGGCAAGAAAAGCATTTGATGATTGAATTATTTGGTGAAAATCCTTCTCTAGATAAAGTTTTGGAAATAGCAAAGGACAAAGGATTAACTTATCAAAGAAGGGATAAAGATCAAGGTAATAATCAAACCCCCCCCCCCCCCCCCGAATTTTTAATCTTAGTCCTGGTTTGAATATTGATTTGGGAGGATGGTTGAATAATGCAAAGATCTTGGTGCTTGTCACTCAGATATTGAAGCTTCCTGCTTAGAAGGCTAAGTTTTTAGATGCCATCAGGGCTTCGCATGTTAATGTTACTCAAGATAAGACTCCTAAATTTTCTTATCAAGATGCCCCTATATATTTGTAAAATATGGAATCAAATAACAAGGAGCATCAACCATTCTTTATTGCTTTAATGGTTAATGGTTACAAATTGAATAATTGTATGTTGGATTTTGGTGCTTCAGCTTGTGTCATGACCAAGAGGTACATGTAACAGCTTAGTTTAAGAGTTTCTAGACCATACTGCAACATATGTGCCATGGATTCTAAGAAAATTGAAGTTCATGGGTTAATCAAGGATTTACAAGTTCATTTATCTATTTAACCTGACATAATGATTGTTATGGACATAGTTGTAGTTGATGTTCCAGATGCTTGGGGTATGTTGTTATCTAGAAAATGGGCCTCTGATCTAGGAGGAAGTATTCAGATGAATTGGTCTTATGCTATGATTCCTTCCCCTAGAGGTGAAGGGTTTTTGAAACTCAACACAGAGCCTGAAAGAAGATTCCATGTGGAAGATTCTAAGAGACCTCATAATGAAATAATTAAAGAACAAACTGACATGGAAAATTATGCTATTATGTATAATTTCGTAGTTCCTTTAGATGATAAGGTTGATGAGAAGTTTGAGGACCTAAAGGATAAATTTTGGTACATGCATTTTGATGGTGCATCGTCTAGGTATGGTAAAGGTGTTGGAAGTGTATTAAAATCTCCACTTGGTCATATTTTCAAATTTGCCTATAGACTGGAGTTTTATGCAACCAACAATGTGGCTGAGTATGAAGCAGTGTTGTTGGGTCTTGAATTGGCAAAAGCTTTAAGAATTAAGTTGCTTAGTATCAAGGGAGACTTTGATTTAGTTATCATGCAAGTTAAGAACAAATTTACATGTAAAAATCAAAGTTTAAGAAATTATCGAAATGTTGTGTAGGATGTTATGGAATAATTTGATGCCATTAACCTTGAAGGTATCCCAAGAGAAAATAATAGCTTGGAGGATGAGCTTGCTGTGGCTGCTTCTATTTTACAATTATCTGATGAATTAATCAAGGATAAGATAAAAATGGAAATTTTTTTAGACCTTCAATTCCAGATAATTCAGAGCATTGGCAAGTTTTTAATGATGAGAAGAAAGTCATTCGTTTTCTTAATAATTTGGATGAGTTTGAAAATTTTCGGATAAGTTATAGGGAGGATGGATCTGATGATCATGATGATATTATAGATCCTACTCCTAGGAATATTGTTGCTTTAGAACGGCACTTTGATCGGCATGATGCCACAAAGATGAAAGAGGAAAATAAAATGGATTTGGGTGAATTCATTGAAGTAAATATTGGTACCTCTGAGGACCCTAAAATTGTCAAAATTGGTAAAGGTACTAATGAAGAAGAAAGGAAAAATTTGACCAATTTACTTCATGAATATAGGGATGTTTTAACATTTTTGTATGATGAGTTAAAATGATATAGGGAAGATGTCATGCAACATTGTTAATTTTGGAAAACTAGGTCCAAACTCCATATTGTACTGCTTAGATGATGATGCCAATATTTTTATTGGATTCCTCTTTCGAAGAGGTGCAAGATCGATCTAAAGATCATCTTGATCGGATGAGAAAAACATGTATTTTGAATTTATTCCACATGTGCAAGGTCGGCCAGATTTATCCTACATGCATAAGAGATGTGTCACACACCCCCACAAATGACTATATATTGGAGATATTGGAGTTCATTTTACACATACATTTTTGGAGGCATTCTCTTCTCTCACGAATGGTGTTGCGATTAGGGCTTCTCATGGTGATGCGGTTAGGGCTTCTTGGTGCAGTGTCTTGATGGAGCATTTTGATGAAGAGTCTTGGGGTTGTGTGACACATTGGGTTGGCTGACCTTATGGAGACTTTGTTGGTTGAAGCATCCTATTGATCGTCATAACGCCACCATTCTTTATCTCAGTTTTTGGCTTGTCTTCCATCGATCTATTGGTATGTTCTATCTACATCTTACTTTCATGTGATTGAGCCCTAGAAGTTTAAAGTAAATTTTCATCTAGCATAGAACATCTTCAGAAATTGACATGGAATCAGAGCTAAGGAGAAGACAAAGTCCATCATCTTGTATCTAGGGCAACGAGGGAGATAAGGATTGTTTTCAGGGCTAATAAGGTGACCGAGCTACTCGAAGAAGGCTGAGTAGCCTTGCCGGGAAGGCCGAGTTAGGAGACCTTTGTTTCAGGTTTTTTGGGGCTTACTGCATGGGCTGGAAAATCTATTTGGAGGGTGTTGTAAGCTACAACAAGGTTGTGGTAGGCCGCAAGCCATACCATCACAGTAAATGATAGCATGGGCAATTTTGGGGTTGTCTGGTGCCCTAACCTTCAGCGTGGAGGGAGATCCCTTCCCTAAAGAGACAGTCGTAGTCTTTAGGGACAATTCTGGGAAAAAATAAGGGCATGCGTATTGAGGATTAGTGTTGTTGTGCTAGGCCGCAGGCCTTAGCACACAGCTGAAGTTGCGTAGAAAGCAATCAGGAGGACTAGCCTCTCTTGAAAGAACAGCGTGGAAGAGAAAACAAGGGCAGCTTGGCATTTCTAAGTGTTGTAGGTGACAGCGTGGAGATGAAAGGACTATTTGAGGCATGGTGAAGGGCTATTCTTGGGTGCGTTAAGTGGATAGACAAAATTGATCTCGCCACAGACATATAGGAGCAAATCTGAAGTGAAAGGAGGATGATTTTGGCATCTTTTTTGTTTTGGGTAGGCCGAGTTAGAGCGTCTGCTGCCCAAGTTGTTTAGGCAGAACTATAGGCACTCGTTGGTGAGATATTCTCTGTGGCATGCCGAGTTGTATCTATGTGTATTGCAGGAAGGCTGAGCCCCTATTTGGAAGCTATATGATGGCCATATGACCTAAGGAAGAGCTGTAACAACAGGTCGAGGTTCCTTGAGAAATAGCACAAGAGATAAGGGTCTTGTGGAGAGGTTTGTCGCTGATTTTGAAGTCTGTTTAGGGCCAAAGTTAGGGTTGTCCTAGGGTGGTGACAAAGCCCTAAAGTGGTCCAAAAACCTTAGTGAATTCTGTGCACAGAGCCTAGAATAAAAAGGTTGTTGAGCTCTTGTAGAGGTATGAATCTGTCTTTCAAATTGATGTTTTCAAGGAGATGTTATGGCTGTTGTAGTTTGTTTGAACAATAGTTTTGTGATGCCGTAATACTATCAACAAGGAGTAGAATTGTGACAGTTAAGAGGATTGTTTTGGATACCCTAAGGAGAGTGACAAAGGGGTTGATTTGTCACTGTGTGTGGGCAGTCTTGTGGAGCCCTAAGACCAAACTTTTGCAATGAGCTAAATAATTTTTAAATATGCTAGAAGCTGGATGGGGATCTTTGTTTATCTAGTTTAGTTTGAGTTGATTCATAGTTGTACCGAAATCATTCTTAAAAAAAAAAAAATCTCAAGCTTAATAATTGGGTGAGTGTTGCATGACGAGGAGCACAAGTCATTTGTTACTTGCAGAAATTTCAACATGTCTAAGCTGGCTTCTGAAAATGATCTGCAGACCTATTTTCTCAGAACTGAACTCGCTGTCAAAAGAATTGATCTCTGCAAAGTTAAGTTGAATGCCTGTATCAATTGACTGAACCATATTTACACCCTTTACCATTGAATTGAAGTGTTGCTTATGACAGTGATGTCTATGACCATAATGAAAAGGAGACAGAAAATAATTCCAGTAAATTTTGGCACGTAGTCACTCACAGGAACGGAGTTATCTGTTGTATTTGCATGCAATCTCTTGAATGCCCAAATGAAAGTTTCCATCGTGAACAATGAAGGGAGGAGGATATTGTGAAGGTGAAGTTGCAGTCTTCTAGGCAGTTGTTGGAGTTTTTAGGGCCTTAACAAAATATGCGGGTTATGGCAGAGTATATATGACCTCACTAAATGACAGATGGAAAATTCTATATGAACTTGATCTATGGCATCTTCAAAGGCATATGGAAAAATATATATGACCATGAAGTTTGATATTGTATGGCAGTATGGCAATAATGAAGATGATAGTGATGTATGATAATGACAACGATGTAATCAGTGATATGACAGTGTATTATACATGTCAAGATGTATGACAGATGTATGACACTATATGGCTATGATACTTGTATGGCTATAATTCCATAAAATAAGCCTTGATAGTGGGTAAGTAAAATTCAGACCTATGATTACAAAGCCCTTTTCGAAGCAAGGAAGTTGGTATCTGGGATGCCCGAATTCTAAAATAATCATGAAAGCATATGTCAGGGTTGTGTCGAAGGAAAGCATACTAAGGGCCCTCAAGTGTCACAAAGACATTTGATGTCTTGCAAATTGATACATTCTGATTTATCTACTATGTTGCCCGTGTAATCCTTGGGAGGATGTTCCTATTTCATGACTTGTATGGATGACTTCTCTCGCAAGGCCTGGACATATTTCTTGAAGAAGAAGATCAAGATCTTGAGGACTGATTATGGCACCAATGTGAGTCATATGAGTTCAATGACTTTTGTAGAGGAGTTGGCATTAGGAGGGAGACCTCAACCACATATGCTCCTGAGAAAATGGCATTGTTGAAATAAAGAAGAGAAGACCCTCATGGCTGAGAGACGCTCTCAAGGATGCTAAGAGACATATGGCCCCAAGGGGGACATTCCGCGAAAGCAAGAAGCTGAATAGATACCGAGGGTGTCTAGCAACCATGAGTACAATCATACAATCTGAGCCTGGATCTTTTGAAGTTGTAAAGCATCATGTTTGGAAGCATGATATGCTCGAAGAGTATGAGTCCATTATGAAAAATGATGTTTGGGATGTGATCCCGAGACCGGAGGACAAAGCTGTTGTCACCTCGAAATGGCTCTATAAGATCAAGCATGGATCTGATGGTAAGCATGGATCTGACGGTAGTGCTAAAAATTTCAAGGCAAGATTCGTTTCCCGAGGCTTCTCTCAAAAGGAAGGCATAGATTATGATGATATATTTGCACCTGTGATCTATTATTGACCTTGCTCCCACGCGAGGATGGAGTCTACATCAAATGGATGTAAAGACTGCTTTTTCTGTATGGCTCGACAAAGGAAGAGGTGTATGTGGAGCAACCTTTGGGGTTCGAAGTACAGAATAGAGACTCTCATGTTTGCAGGTTGTAGAAAGCCCTCTATGGGCTGAAGCAAGCACCCAGGGCTTGGTACGAAAAGATAGATAGCTACTTGATGAGGCTGGGCTTCACTCGAAGTAATGTTGATCCGAACCTTTACTTCAAGGTTGATAGAAAAAAGCCTCTCATTCTGGTTCTTTATGTGGACGATCTCTTCCTGACGGGTGTTGACCCTCTCATTCATCAGTGTAAGAGGGAGCTCGCTTCTAAGTTCGAGATGAAAGACCTAGGACTAATGCATTACTTCCTAGGCTTGGAGGTCTGGCAGAGACCTGGTGAGATTTTCCTTTCTCAAGGAAAATATATTGTGAAGTTGTTGGAAAGTTTTGGTATGGTGGACTATAAGTCCGTATGACACTGATGGAACTCAACTTTAAGAGGTTGAGTGGAAACGTTATTGGGCCCATGCTAGCAAATCCTACCGAGTATCGACAACTCGTAGGGGCCCTGATGTTCTTAGGGAACATTGGTCCGGACGTATGTTGTGCAGTGAACACTTTGAGTCAACACATGGTTGATCCTCATAACATTCACTGGGTTGGTGCCTAGAAACTCTTGAGATATCTCGGGGGCACAATAGACCTTACGCTGAGATACACTGCCGAGAGTTTGAGACTCTATGGATATACTAATGTCAATTGGGTTGGCAGTGTGGTGGATCGCAAGAGCACATCTGGATGCTTCTTCACACTTGGATCTGCTTTAGGGAAGAACTCTACTTGAATGGTTCATGAGGCACAATACTTGCTAAAGTTTTGCAAATGGGGTAGCAAGCTAAGTGGGATTCATTGTGGGAAAACTTCACAGTTAAGCGCGCTTGAGGCAGAGGAGTTCTATGATGGGTGACCTCCCGAGAAGTCCTGGTTACCGGGTGCAAGCCCCAGAAGTGATGATTGACACTATGTGATTCATTTCACTAATTTCAATCCCACTTCTTCACCCCTGTGAGCATCACCCGATGCAATGCGTGTTAAGTGGACTATTCAAAATCATGAGAAATTAGTCAGTTACAACTACTTCTCATGGAAATGGTCATAGATGAATGACTTACTTAACGCAGTTGAATCCCAAAAAGTATCATGTTCTTTATTTTCTTTTCATTGTTGATTTCCTCTATATGTCTAGCTTCATTTTTGCTTGTTTATAATCCTTTCACTTATGTTTTCCTTGGAAAGAAAACTTTGCAAGAATGTCAATAAAAGAAAGGATTGTGGCTAGATTCGGAGGGAGCTTTCAAAAGGAGACTTGTATAAAGCTTTGTTGCAAAGGAAGCCCTTCAAGAGGAAGCCTTACAAGGTTTGTTAAGGAAATAACTAAAAGTATGTATAAGTTTACAAGATTTGTAGCAGGTCTTCATCATATAACAAGGCACAATCTTTTTTACTATAAAATCTATTTTATATTAATAACTCTCTATAAATTAATATACAACAGAATTTAAAGTAGGAGCTTTCAAAGGGAGACTTGTATAAAGCTTTGTTGCAAAGGAAGCCCTTCAAGAGGAAGCCTTACAAGGTTTGTTAAGGAAATAACTAAAAGTATGTATAAGTTTACAAGATTTGTAGCATGTCTTCATCATATAACAAGGCACGATCTTTTTTACTTTAAAATCCGTTTTATATTAATAACTCTCTCATGTCTAGGGTTTTTCTATAGAATCATAAATATTCTTATATTGTAAGGGTGTTTGATTTCTAAAATTAAATACAACCCTTGTAGTATTATCTTTTGATATTTGTTGACTTTGATAAAACCTTACCTTGGCCTTGTGATTAGGGTTTTTTGATGATATATCAGGGGTTTGTTGATGATATCTAAGGCATACGATAAAACCCTATATTTTTAGGGTTTGATGACATTATTTAAGGCTTATGATAAAAACCTTAGTAAAAGTTAAAATAAGATTCTAGGACTTGAAGGAGAAACTGTAGATGCTTTTGTTATGGTTAAAACCCTAACATGGTTTATTTGTTGAAGGTTTAATATTAAATTTTTCATGATAATATTTAAGGTTTGTGACAAAACCCTAACAAAGGTTGTTGTAAGGATCTAGGGCATGAAAGTGTAACCCTAGTTGGTTGTCTCCGCTATAATTGAAACCCTAACTAGGTTTAGGTTTTGAATATCTAAAGTTTAAATTCAAAAATTTTGATAACCTTAGATGCTAACTCTAGAAAGTTAACTTCATGCTCTTGTATATTTGTATATGGTTGTACTCGTTGTTGAAATTTGCAGGCATATAGTTTATAAGAGGACGTAAAAATGTATGTCTACCTCATATTTGATGAGCATGATGGAAAGAGGGAGTTGTGAGAACTCTGATGACATTAAATTGATGTTTGATAGCTGACCTTGTTGCCATGAGAAGAAAAATAATAATTTTTTTGAAGGTCAAAGTTCTTCAATGACATGATGATGTAAAAGAAAGAACACGTGTAGCTTAAAGTTGTTAAGAAAGAGCTTGGATGAAGGAAAGTGTATATCCTCCATCGTTGAAAAGGAGGACATGATGTATAATAAAGACTATGAAGAAAGAATAAGATCGGAGAATAGCCGAGGAACAGCTGGTGGTTGATATTGATGTATTGTGAATAATATTCAATTGTTTTGGGAAGTGTTGAAGTTGAGTTTGGTGTTGCTGGAGAAGTTGAAGAAGGAAGCTTCTGTCGAGATTTGATTGGATATTGTGATGAACTAAGTAGCATCAGAATGGTTGAGGACCCCAAAGACTGTGCTAGCATATCAATAATAAGCAGTGTAGCATGACTCTTATAAGACCCGCGAGTACGTGGGTCTTCATGGGTTTTATAGCGAGAAGAGTCACTCGCATAGAAACTGTGGTTTCTACCCATACCCACCAAAACCTGCATAAAACACGGCTACTGGCATTAAACCCATGAAGAACCACATATGACCCACATAAAACCCATAGATACCCTCAAAATTTGATTTTTTTTAATTTTTTTTATTCTTTTTTTGGAGATCATGTAGATGGAAAGGGAAAATGGAGAGAAAATTTTGACAAGTCTTATATGGATCATCCCAAATCTTATACGGGTCGCTGAGTCAATAGCCAAACGAATCTTATACAAGTACGAGTCATGCAACATTGATAATAAGAACCAATATATTGGAAGTGATTGGGGTCATGAGACTACAATATGTTCAGATGGATGAACAAGTAGTTGATGTGTTGATCTCTCCCTGAGAAGTTTGTATATTTTAGAAGCAGGCTTGGACTAGTGGATATATATGATTTGGATGAGAGGGAGAGATGAGTACCATAAGTTGCCCATGTGATGGTACTTGGGAGGACATCTTGGCTTAGTTGTGTTGAGATCTCAGTTATAGTTTGGCCTTGATGATGTCTAGATCCCGGTGTGGGAGGCTATCTTGGTCATATGGAACTCCCTTTTAATGTTTGACCTTGATGATACATAGATCCCTGTGAGGGTTGGTGCCTTGGCATGGAGGCCTAGATGGTATCTACATCCAGTTGGATTGATACCAGGGTTGTACCCTGATGGTACCTATAGTGGCAAGTTGCGTTGATGACACCTTAGTCCCTGTTGGGAAGATAACTTTGAAATTTTGATATCCCTAGCATTGTGTATGTTGTTGTACTCTTCTTGGAACATTTCAAATTGAGGTCAACCTTGTACCAATTGAACAATTATGAATACCTTCCTAGTTAAGAGGGATTGTTGAAAATGTAACTAGTATCGGTCTTCAAATTTTTTGTCTAGCTCATGACATGATGTAATTCATATGTATTT
This sequence comes from Pinus albicaulis, assembly GCA_034641835.2. Taxonomy (NCBI): domain Eukaryota; kingdom Viridiplantae; phylum Streptophyta; class Pinopsida; order Pinales; family Pinaceae; genus Pinus; species Pinus albicaulis. The sequence goes on along the minus strand of CM076581.1, from coordinate 42,627,014 downwards.
GTAAAAGGAAGAAAAAGAAAAATTATCATGAAAGAAAAGAAAAAATATTTTTAAAAAGCATGGGTTTTAAGCTCATTTTATTTTGTTCCTAGATCAAACCACCCATTGAGTGCTTCTAGGATTTGTGCCATAAGTCATTTTCCTTGTCATTATGTACTATACCCTTCTTTGACTTATTATGTCAAAGAAAGAAAAATTATTTTATGTAATTGGTCATATATTACTCCTCCACCAAGTCAGCCTGCCCTCTATTCAAGTCGGCCTCATAAAGGGAATTCAACCACACAAAAAGACTATTTATAAGCAGTACATTCAACCTATTTGAGGATTCAACCAAGACAAATTCAATGATCACATCTGAGGTTTCTAGCGAAGGTACAAAACTAAGCCGAAGGTGCATAACAAGCCGAAGGTACAAAACTGAACCGAAGGTACAAAACTGAGCCGAAGTTACAGAATTAAGTCGAAGGTACAAAACTGGTCAAAGGTGCATAATTGAGCAGAAGGTATAGAACTGATCGAAGGTACAAAACTGGTCAAAGGTACAAAAATGGGCCAAAGGTGCAGAACAAGCCGAAGGTACATAACTGAGGTCTATGTTACAAGGTTCAGCGAACTTCAAACTTCAGGTTCAAAATTTGGTGAACCTAAAAAAAAATTGAGGTTCAACGAACCTCGTGGCTATTGACTGTTGAGATTTTGGGTAGCATTGGATGTGCTCTAGCTCCGAAACTTTGTGGAGGAGCTAAAACACGTGAGATCTCCAAGACCCACGAATCGTTTGGAGAAATTCCACTTGGTGTGAAAGTTATTCAATAAATTAATTATTTTAATGGAGACCCTAAGTCTAACTTAGGGAAATAAAATAATTAAAGGGAATTAATTTAAACATGTGGGTGAGAATGTTCTAAGTAACATGGATCAAGTATTTTATAATCTTAGTCATTGATTATAGATTAGATCACGGTCGTTGAATGCTCAACAAGAAAAGTATAAAAGGCTTGGGTTCAGTTGGAGAACACACACAGAGCGGTAGCACTTGAGCTAAGTCGAAATTTTGGGGCACAATTTGCTGAGAATTTTTGAGTGAGCTTGTAGTGCTTGTGAGGGGCAGATTGGTGAGGGATTTCTCTGATCGAAGGTCGAGAATACTAAGGTAGAGAGGCAGATCCGTACCAGGTAGCGCAGAGACTAGCAGGAGGGACGTAACCCAGCCAGGCTCACACAGAGGCTAACGCAAGGCCTTTAGGGTGACGCAGAGGCAACATTGAGCCCAAAGGGGTGACGCAGGAGCAGCCTGTGCTACGCATTGGCTACACTGGGCAAGAGAAGCTGATGCAGAGGCTGGAGCAGCACTGGGGTTCCAATGGGCCAGAAAGGGCTCGTATTCAATATTTTCAGAGGAGTGATTCCTCGGCTAAATCAACCATATTTTTTGTCTCTGAGTGATAGGTACATTTGTTGTGAATTCTCTGTTGGGCAAACCATTACTAGTGCCCTTGATTGTAATCATATATTTGGCTTAATAAACAAACCCTCTAAGAGCTACTGCACCGGTTTTCCCGCACTGGGTTTTTCCGTGGACATTGTCCAAAAACTACTGTGTCCTTTGTCATGTGTGCATTATGCTTCGGTAAATGATATGTATGTATGTGTAGGATGCAATTGTGTTTAATTTGATGTTTTACTGAATATTTCAAAAAATAACTTGTTAATTAAATCAAACAAGTAGGAGAAGTAAATCAAGATACTGCAGTAGGGTTTCTATATTCAGAAATTTTCACATTGACTAGGTTCATCGCTCACAATCATGAACTCATGTCCCAAGTCAAGCTAGTAATCTATCCTTGCAATTTCCAAGTCCATGATAGCATTTTTTATTTTTACTAATGTTGATGTCTTACTATTTTATGCTATATTTCATTTAAAAGTTTATATATTTATATATATAGAAAATTCATATAGACAAACCTAATGGTGAACCTCATCAAAAAATTCAAACTCAAAGCGAACCAAATCATTGCCGAACCTAAACTCAAACCCGAACAATGTGAGTTAGACTGAGGTAACAGGCCGAAGGTGCAAAACTGAGATAACAAACCGAAGGTGCAAAATTGTTTTATTGGGAGGTTGACTTGGTAGTTGGAGGAGATATTTGTCAAACGGTCTCGGTTGTCTCATTTGATTTGGTTCTAAAGGAAGAGAAGAGAATTTTTGTGTTTTCCCTTAGAAGAGGGGTTTTTCCCTAGCTGAGAGCTTACATCCTGTCTCCTTGTTGTTTTGATCTTCATGCATTTATGTTTTGGTAGTTGCTAGATGATAAGAAGATAAAAGAAGAAATAAAATAAGTTAATAGGATTACAAAGAATTCACAAGTATTTATCAAGATAAGAAAATATTTCTGTCTTTCTGATTTCCTAACAACTAGCACCTTAAAGCAATTTCATAATTTGGTAAAGCCTTTGGTACACCAAAACAATCTGTGAGCTTAGTACTAGAGTGAGTGAGAATAGAATATTGCCACATCAACAAGCCTTTGGTACACCAAAACAGTTTGCGAGCTTAGTACCAGAGCGAGTGAGAATATTACCACATCAACCTAGGGTCTTACACCCCCTAAAGCAAGCTTATAATTTGGAAAATCCTTTGGTGTGGGTAATCCCTAATAATCACTTCATAATTGTTATGCATGTAATTATTCATAACACGTCTAGGATGATGTTAACACACAATTTAGAAGAGGGGTTTCAATGTTGAATGAGATCCTAACATAGGAATATTCCTTTATGACAAGATAGCCTAAATATTGCATAGATAACAACCACAAACAAAAAATGACCTGCAAGACATGACAACAAAACCATTAACAATTATAGCACCAAAATAAAGAAAAATATCACATAAACCAAAAACTTGCACCCAAAAAACTGATTTGAAAACCTTGTGCATCTCATAGTTCTTATGATACAATGGTTAATACTATCTTTTATGATACAATATAAAGACTTGGTGGTGAAATGGGACTCTCTATCACAACCCATGGCACTAGATTTAACGTTGTGTACAAGCAAAATGTTGATACAATGGACTGGCCTTAATGGCCACATGATATTATCTATCACAACCCATCGCAATAGATGCCTTCAATAAAATATACTTTAACTCAATGAAAACAAAGAGAAAAGCATCAGTTATGGATAAGGTGTGACCACATGGGCTATTCCATCACAACAGATGGTAGAAGATTTTACTGCATGCAAATGAAATTTCAAGTAGCGTGGGCTTTTCTAGCAGGATACATGGAGATATATTTGATCTTGTGTAGGAAAAACATAAACCCTATAAACCCTAAAAAATATCCTAGTACCTTATTAATTAATTACTTCAATATCATTAAAGGGAAGGTACTCCACTAGTAACCTTCCATGAGCTTTGAAAATAAGTATTTGTTCAAGAAGAATTAAAAAGAATGCACCACCAATATTGGAGAAGCACAATTACACTAGCATCAATTCATAAAAAAACTCCACAAGATAAAGTGATACTAGTTACTCAAGAATCTTCAAAAAATTTAAAATGAATATCCATAAAAAATCCATCCACAAGAAGTCGCTCTAGCTATCCATCCATAACCTTTTGGAAAAAAAAACATCATAGACAAATAGTGATGTTTCTCCACAAGTAGCGATGAATTATAAATGAAAAGTGCATCTTTTATTTATATGAGAGATCAAGCACTCTCCGCATTAAAATTAAAATCCTAAGAACATAAAATAATGTCTTTATCTCTTACAAAACCTAGAGATAAGGCCAAAACCCATAAATCTGCATGATACAAGAGTGTATAGGCCTTAAAAACCACAGTGGTGCTCCCAAAGTGAATTAAATATGCTCTAATGGCAGGTCATCCATCATAAATGCATGCTCATCATCACAGGTATGACATGTGTGGTCTCCTACAATGGACGACTCACTCAACAATTATGTGTGGGGGATCCAAAATAGAAACATTCCCTCCAAAGGGTGCAATGTTTCATTCTTCAAATGTACCCCTCAACACCCTCTAAAATATTAAGACTCATGTCCATATTATCTCCACGCAAAGTAAATCGTCCAAGGAGAGGTCCAAGTGCCCAAATGTGAACATAAATCAAAGGCATGTACACAAGTCAATGCAACATAAAATGTGATTATCATCTTCAACTTCACAATAAATTATAGAATTCATACCATTTTCCAATTTTAGGTATGGGTGGGTCATCATTAACCCCTATTACGTATGATAGTACCTAAAAAGAGTGTATTTTCCAAGAATCCCATCAAGGAATATGTGTAATGACAGATGGTATGAATGGTGTTGCACAGTCATGTAAGATTATGTAATATATTCATCTACATGAGCACCTTTACAAAGGGAATGCTTATGCATTGAGTTATACTTTCCTTAGCATTGTAACTTAATACCCCTTTCTCGCCTTTTTCTTGGTTTCTTTTACTTCATTTCATAGAGTTCCCTTTTCTTGTTTATGAAATGTATTCTATGGTGGTTAATTAATATTATTTAATTTAATTTAGTTGTGTTTGATTGAATAGGACTTGAGGTAATGGTTGCTTCATTGTGGGGTATAGAGCTCAAGATTCACTTTGTATTTTGACTTATGAGTCATCCCTTCATGTTCTTTTACATTTTGAACTTTAGACCTTGCTTTTTCTCTAATCAACATCAAGCATTAAGACCCTTCTTCAAATGAGATTATGAAAAATGAAGCCATATATGTGAGGTAAAACAACCAAGATGGGAAAGATAAACCAAAGTTATTTACGGATTACGACATTTACAAGTTACCCGTTACCCCATCAAAGTCCCCCGATAATACCTCTTTGCCCAAGGGTGACTACACTTTCCCACCAAAGTGAAACAAGGGAAAAGGCACAAATTCAAAGCTTCAATCCATTATCCAATACTTTTATGCCAAATACATATGTCAGAAACACTTGATATGAAACAATGAACAATTGTACTTCATGTGTGTCGATCACCAAAATCATCAAAAGAGTGATTTAAGAATGATACGAGGCTTCTTCAAACAACTATCTATAGAGAAAAATATCCACTAGGAACAATTGTACTTCATGTGTGTCGATCACCAAAATCATCAAAAGAGTGATTTAAGAACGATGCAAGGCATCTTCAAACAACTATCTATAGAGAAAAATATCCACTAGTTACCCCTAGATGTGAGGGGTAATAGTACGTAACCTTGGGAACTAGTACTTGGCCCTAGGAATTGGTTCTTGATCCTTGGACTTTGATATTTGGTCATGGGACTTGCAACCAAGAAGGCATGACATTGAAATAAAGAGTAATTTTAATAGAAAAATGGGGGAGAATACTACCACACCAACCAAGGGACTAGCACCCTAAAGCTAGTTCATAATTTGGGAAAGCCCTAGTTCATAATTTAGGAAAGCCTTTGGTACACCAAAACAGTATGTGAGATTAGAACTAGAGTGAGTGAGAATATTACCACATCAACCTAAGGTAATTAGAACTAGAGTGAGTGAGAATATTACCACATCAACCTAAGGTGCCTTGACTCAATTCAGCCATCGACTGATATCAGAGGTACTGATATGGAATATAAAACAAACGGCGTTTCCATAATCAAAGAATTTCATCTTAAGCAGCAATGCTGTATATCTTAAACAAAAAAATGGCAGTACAAATATGACAAATAAATGAGATGGGTATTAGATACAACATACAGTGACAGTTTTAGTTCCCTCTAGGAGGTCGACAGTGACGAAGACTGAGCCCAAACAACCACGGTCCTTATCTTTCTCCGCTTTGGCAAAAGCAGACTGCCATGCATTGTAAACGGGGGGCGTCACCTTCCAAAGCCAAACTTTGCTTTCCGACTTTGAGACGTCAACTTGAGTGGTCTTCAACAATGCCTCAATGTCTCTCTTCTCCTGCTTCTTCTCCTGTTTCTTCACCTCCTCCTTCCTGGACGCTGCAGCATCCTCCCCTCCGCCCATCTTCCCTTTTGATTGATTAGCAGCTGGCAGCCCGCCCACAATAAACCCTGTCCCTCGGATACGGATGGATGGACGGGCTCACCTAGCAGAGTTGTGTAGTCACCTATCAGAGTTGTGTAGCAAACAAAGAAGAGCAGGACTCGCCCAACCCAAATATTCCAGACTCTGTCATTTAAAACTGAAAACCGAACGAGCGTGCAAGTGAACGGGAGACCGTTGTAACTTTCTTTTTGGTTGGGTACACTAGAGCTAACATGGGGTGACGTGTTGATCTGTATTTGAGCTAAAATGAGATTTTTTTTTTGAAAATAAAATAAGCGTTCTTAGTGTAGTCCTCTATATCAATTTGCAAAAGATATTATTTAATTATGAGCATGAACTAATTAATTATAAAAGTGTCTAATTCAATTTATGTTGTATGGTATGGATTAAAGTGATTTGAATCTTTATGATTTTGTATAGGCCATATACATATAATTAAATGAACATGAACCATGAGTGATATAAGAATTTCTCATAAAATTATTATGAGTCTAGTGAAGCACTGAATCTAAATCCTTGCAGTAAGATCCATAAATGATAAGTATTATGAAAAAATGATAATTTTGTTGTGCCATTCAAAAGTTTAGTTACTGCATATTTGTTTCTTACATTTCATTTATATTTCTTGCAAATTAAAAACTGATTTTTTTTTTTTTTTGGTTGTGAATTAGAAACTACAGTATCAACTATGTTATCTATGCTTCCATGTATATAGTTTCTATTACATTGCATATAGAGAATTTTGACTTATTTCCATCAAATGATAAAAGAGTTTATATTTTTTATTAATTAAACAAAAGATTTATTAAAAATAGAAACATGCTTTGCAAATAATTATTTTCCTTCTGTATAAATTATTACCTACATTTTGTAGATTCTTGAAAGTATATGAGATTAATAAAATCAAGACCATTAAACTTAGCCAAGAATCTCAAAAACACTTCAACAATAATCTATAAACAATTGTGGATAAAACCTTTGTAGAGTCTATATGTTGCAATAAGAAATAAAATTTTCATTTTATGAACCAATCTTATTTAAAATAAAAATTATCATGTTAGAAAAAATCTCGTTTTAAAATGAAACCTTAGATTTAGTAAAGGTCAAAGTTAAATTAATAATGACGAAAGGAACAATCCATCACTAAATAAGATACCCTCCACTGATAGAGTGTCATATATATGTGTGTGTGTGTATAAAACTAACATTTGCTACATTTAATATTCATAAGAATTCAAGATTATGTTTCTATTCAAAGCACAAGCCATTTAATGGACAAAGACGAGTCAATAATTTGATCACTTTTATACATAAAAGATATATATTTTTATTTTATTTTCTTTCCATGATAGAAACATTGTTTGGAGCCCCACATTTTGGTGACCCTGCGGCCTATTGGACACTTTCCAAGACCCAAAGCCATCAACCCCCACTTGGCTCGCCTCCCATACCAAGTGACAGTCCTCGCCATCACTCCTCTTCCCAGGCTCCACTTGTCAATGTACGAGGCTCCTCTGATCCTGCACCTCTACAATAAACTACTCATCACCATGCGCATTCTGTTCTCCTGACTCCATTCACCCCCTATCATTCTCCTTGGTGCTTTCCCCTGCTTCGACGTTGCAACTCTGCTATGTGGCCTTCTAATCATGAATCGTGATAGGGGGAGGGGTCGACGCCTTGATAGAGCAAGAGGTTGGGGCGCCACCCCACCACCTTCGATGACGACGCCATTGTCGGGATGTTTGATCATAGAATCCCTGATTCCATTCGTAGGGAGGTCCTTTCCATGGAGGAGGTGGAAATCAGTAGGGGTCGCCCGATGCTCTGGGCGCTCAAGAACCTCCTCGCCTATCAGCTGAAGAAAAGGGCCCAAGAGAGGCTGCAGGCCTCCGGTTATATTGTAGAGCTCTCTGCTCACCAAAGTCACTCTGTCTCCTTGCTAAGGCGGCTTTCCAAAGTCCTTCGCATTGATTTCTCACCCAATATTCCCTCCTCCTCCCCTTCTCCATCCCCCTCCCATTCTCCATTAGTTGGCTCCTTCTCCTCGCCCATTCCTTGCGCCCCTATTGCCCATCCCCCTCCCTCCCACGCTCCCATCCCCTCGATGATTGACATGCCCTCCTCTCCTCTTCGTCCCTATGGAGGAGATTTTGGTGAACACTGGCAGTATACATGCTCATGGCAGTGCCTAGGTGCAATGTGGTACCAGTGTGGAAAGAGTCCAGTTTCAATGCGGTAGAATTTAGCTACTCGACAACATGGCGACTTTCAGTTGATTTTCTCACTCCAATCTGGCCTCTCAGCATGCCACCAGTTTTCTTCTTTTTGAAGGATGGCATACCTATGTCTCAGAGCCCTATGGCTCGATGTGCACCAATTTTGGCTCTTCATGCAACAATTATGTAATGTTAATTCTTAGAAGCATGATTTTTGTTAACCATAAATTTTTTTTGCAAACTATAAGACCGCGAGGCTCTAGTTTCTCCTTCTTGAGACAAATCCCTTCAGCTTTTCATCTCTGATTTCCTCTTTCAACGGAAGAGAATGCACTCTTCAATGTAAATGTATGTAATTTCCTGCTTGTGAATATAATATAGATATATTTGCTTAAAAAAAACATTATTTGGAAATATTTTTTATCAAACTTTATAGAGCAACGTCATGAAGATCTTAGAAAGTACCTCGAATCAAAAATAGCTTATATTTTCAAAGTATGATACACTTTATGCAGAGTTAGGTGTCGGTTTGTCACATGTATTCGAATGCAATTATTATCATTTATGGACAAAGCAAATAGGTAAAATGAAAAAATATCAGAAACAAAATAATTCCATAACATTTCCGTGAAAGATAACAAATAAGTGAAAATTACCTTGTGGTGACAAGTCCGGTGACCACTACTTTTCCTTGATAAAAATGTGTCTTCCATCCATCCTAAGAGGCCATGTGCACAACCATATCATCACGAAATATGATCCTTGAACGAGTGAAAATTACCTTAAGGTGACCCCTACTTTTCCTTGATCAAAATGTGTCTTCCATCCATCCTAAGAGGCAATGTGCACAACCTGGTATCATCACGAAATATGACGCTTCAACTAATGGAAAATGATTTTTAAAATTGATAAAATGGATAATCCTAACATTTAACATTAAGAAATAATAAACCAGAAAATGTTTCGTAATTTAATTAAACTTTAAATCGAAATTTTCTCTTCAAATTTTACAAACATGTCAACATTCGCTCCTTGTTCTAAATATTATGAGTGAGCAACGAGCCCCTTTCTAAGCATTTAGTATATTATTCCCCGCATAAAATTTTCCTGCTTACAATTTCAAAACTAAAACAACCAACGAATGGAAAACAAAAGAACGTAATCATACTTGAAATCCATTAAATATTAATCTCCCAACAAAAGCATCTCCTCCAATTAAATCCAATCCTCTATAGCTGGTAGAGAAATATGTATTTAATTAAATAGACAACCCTTAGAAGTGTATATTTAATCAGATTTTAAAAGAGCATGGAAATGTCAAAAATATATTGTATATTAGCAAATAAAAAATACTTTAAAAAAATATTAAGTAATTCCCCTATAAAATGAGGTATATTTTATTTGTCTTTTGTGTAAATATTTTTTCAAAGTATTTTAAATTTTGGACACTTATTGCGCCGACCTATTCTATATGATCTCGATGTGTAAGCATGTCAGAAGCCAAAATAAATAAATAAAACTAATCATTTTTTAAATAAACTAGTAATTGCACCACATGTTGCAAAAGAAACATCACAAGGAAATACCATAGGAAAGAGTAGCTTAGAAGAAATAAGATGTTTCAGAGAAGGAGCCATCGTGGAGGAATGAAAATCAAAATTTTCTTCCATGGAAGCACATAGTGAAATCTTAATGCAATACTGGTTCCTTGAGCCTTACAAATCATGAGGCCTATGTTGAAGTTAAGTTAAATACCTTGTTTGATCTTGCCAACATGAATGCCTCATAAATAAAGAAATAGATCATGATTTTCTACCTTCAAAATCAAAGGTTATTTTGGTGCAGTTCCTCCATATTTAATCTTGATCAATTCCTATTGAGTCACCTATGTATTATTCCGTTCATGATCTTTGAAAATATTCAAAATATTACATTGTTCTTTACCGCTGATGTCCCTCGTGTCTATAATGTTCTTGTTTTTTCAGTATCACTCATATGAAGTTGGTTTTTTTCTTTTCTTTGTTAGACAGTAAAAATTGTATGGAGAGGTGGCTTTCATCACTTCAAGAGCAGTAAAAATAAGGTGATTGAGAAAATAGCTCCAACACCGAGAGAGATTTGGTAGCATTTATGTAGTTGGCGAACATGTCTTGTTCTGTGGTGTTGGCTACTCGGCATAGCTTTCTTGATCTTGTGTATAAGAAATGGTTTTTTATTTATCTTATATTACATTAACCATGAAATTGTCAACATTCATGACACATTTCCATCATATTTGTAGAGCAAATTATAACACAGTATCACACTTTTCTTATCAGAGCTAAATGCTCCTATATGCAACAACGATGAATTTCATCACTTCAAAGCAGTAATAACAATTTTATTGAGAAAACAACTCCAACACATTTGTAGAGAAAATTATAACACAATATCACACTTTTCTTATCAAAGATAAATGCTCCTATATGTAACAATGATGAATTTCATCACTTAAGAGCAGTAAAAACAAGTTTATTGAGAAAACAACTCCAACACATTTGTAGAGAAAATTATAACACAATATCACACTTTTCTTATTAGATCTAAATGCTCCTATATGAAACAAAGATTTTTCTTATCAGATCTAAATGTTCTTATATGCTACAATGATATCTTTCATGAGTTCAAGAGCAGTAAAAACAATTTTATTGAGAAAACAACTCTATCACTGAGAGAGATTTGGAAGCAGCTGTTGAATTGGTGAACATGTCTTGCTCTATGGTTTTGGATATTGGGCATAGCTTTCTTGATCTTGTATACAAGACTATAAATTTGCATATAGCTTATACTACATTAACCATGAAATTGTCAACATTTAGGGCACATTTTCCATCACATTTGGAGAGAAAATTACAGTAGAGTATCACATTTTTCTTATCATATCTAAATGTTCCTATATGCAACAACTACCTTGTGCCTCATAGTTTAAATTTGTGCAAGGAGGAGGAGAGGAGGAGTGTCAAGGTGGAAGCTAGAATATGAAGAGAAAGAAGAATCTTGTTTGGGACTTGAGATAGACTCATTCTTTGCACATCTAGAGTAAAGCTTAATAAAACAAAACTCATCATACTTTGAATTTTTTAAAGAAATATCTTAAAAATTAGAATATCAATTTAATACATTTTACTAAATTACACATTTAACAATATTCATTTAAAAAAATACAATAAAAATAGTACAAAGAATCACATTAATTACCATGGCCCTCATGTACCTTCCTCTTATTACTTTTTAAATACCCGATGTTTGTAACTTATTCTTAATCAAATAGTGTTAATTTTGTAAAACTATAATCTACAAGTCTCACTTTTTATAACTTTGGTGGAATGGTAGAGTATCTAAATTCCTTTACCTTTTAAGAAGCATCCACAATTATTGTACCACCCACATCGACATCCAATCTAGACATCTTAGGTTATTCTAAATTTCTCAAGAGTATATAATTTTTAGGGTGTTGTTCTATGTGCACTAAAATTCCCATGAGGTCCATCACTATGTATGGGGTTAATTGCAACCTTGGATATATTTTGTGAGTTGTTGTGATTTTTTTCTTGTGGCTACAAATTAGTTTTGGTTGTCACCAAGTTATTATGATTCAAAACTTTGTTATCATCTCAGATCCTTATAGAATTAGATATATTATATGAGCTAATGTGATGTTTTGTTTGTCACAATGATTCAAAAATCAATTATTATACCACAATATTGAAAACCACAAGAAAATTTGATTTTACATTGTGATCTCCCAGCATGGGTGGGGGTTTCAAAAATTCGAGAGTAAATTGAGCGGATATTGTTAGAAATTGTTGTATAAGATGGAAAATTTGGATGGTTTGTAGACAATATGGATGTCATAAGAAATATCTATTTTGAATTTTTTAGTGTCTCTGGCCACCATGCATCTAATAGGATCAATTTCAATTGAGAACATCAATAAATCATTGTGTGAATGGTAACTTGTGACATCTCTAGCCATTTTATTTGATTGTGGATCGAGTTATAAACTAATAACTTGTGAAATCCCTAGCTATTTTCTTTCATTGTGGATTAGGTGATAAACTAGAATATATTGTCTCTTCAGAAAACTCTACAATATATATTGGATGGAGGGAGAGGTTATGATAAAACTTGTACAAAAAATCCCTTGGGGTTGTCTCAACTTACTCTATTGTTAATTACATAGTGTCAATTTTGTAAAACTATAATCTAGAGTAAGGATTGAGTGGGTTTTTTCTTTTATATGTTTTGTTTGGAATTGAAAAATAAAAAAAATTATAAAAGCTAAAATTATGTAGTGAAAAACTTTGTTTAAAATTTCAGAATAAAAAGTTGATTAAGTTTGACATCATATAATATGAAAATTGTTTATGATTATAAAGTAAAAAACATGTAATTTTTTTTAGCTACAATTAGGTTATTAAAGATATGTATATATTTTTTTTGAATGGAAGAAATTTGATATTCATTAACAACAAAAAAATCGGCAAGAGTATGTATGTAGTTATGAACTGTTATGTAGTTAGAAACTATTACAATTGAGTAATTAAAGGTAAATTTAGTGTTATCAATTCTCTTTTTACTCTAAAATATGTTTGCATATCAAGACATATGATCCCTCTGGGCTCTTGGTAGATCTAGAGTTAAGATTGATCTAGGCCATCTTAATTTCCCTCTTTAAAAAAACTACATTCCACATGAATACCATGGGTCAATACCATGGGTTGTTGTTATAGTTTATTATTATTTTATTTTATTATAAACTACATTCCACATGAATACCATGGGTCAATACCATAGGCTGTTTTTATGGTTTATTATTATTTTATTTTATTATTTTTATTTTTTATTGTATTTTGACCTAGTTAAAATGTTCATTACATTATGTCAATATTTTTATTTAATTTACTTTTCTTTTTATTTTTGTGTAATTTGACATAGTCAAAATGTTAAATTGAGGTTAAAATCTAACAAGTTTTTAATAACAACATTTTAACTTAAAAGTCACCAAAACTTAAATTCAAATTAACTTATTAAAAAGAAAAAAAGAAAAAAAAAACTAAAATTATAACAAACATATAAAAAACTATTTACTTGTAGATCTAATGGCCTAAAACATTTCAATCGTCTAACATTTAATCCAATGACTCAAACATGCACATAGTGGCAACTAGGGGAGTTGTATTAGAAATTGCACCATAAATATAAACTAGCAATTGCACCAAATGTTGCAAACGAAATGTAGTAAGGTATAAATTCAAATTAGTAAACAAAATGTTATTCAGTTGCCTTAAAGCATAAGCAACAATTTCATGTGATAAATAAGCAACAATTTCATGTGATAAATTCAAACTAGTAAACAAAATATTATTCAGTTGTCTTAAATCATAAGCAACAATTTCATGTGAGATATTAAATCCTTGAAAGTATCCATTGCCAGTGGCATATCTATGAAGTGATAAAAATAATATATAATGTCACTAAACTCCACACCTCAACATAGAGGTAATGAAGTAACCCTTGATGAAGTGCAACGTCAAACTATTTATGTTGAACACGGTGCCACTGTGTCCATCGTTATGATGTAGAGTTACACTAAAAAATGAGTAGTCAATAAAATGTTTTCACTCATTTCTGGACACTACAACATTTTCTTCACATTGGGCTATAGAGCCCCTCTCACAAATAAAAAAATAATATAGATCAATGGATATTAATATTTAACATCCATATAATATTTTAAAATAGTCTTTGTACTAGTCAAATTTCAAACATTAAACTTTATTTTAAAAGTAGTTATGTACTTTATATGCTTAACATATAATTTAAATAGTTAATAAATGAAAATATGCATCCAAACACTTATCTAATTTGACATTGTCAAAACTAAAAAAAATACAAAAATAATTAGGTTATAAATTTATTTTAAAATATTATTATTTTTGTTATTATAAAAAGAATTATTATATTAGTTAAACATATATACATTTAAAAATAAACATGTAACAAGATTCTTAACTTTTAGGATCTTATCATGGAGATTCTTAATTTGTAAATAAGTTTTGTTAGAGTATTATGGCTTATTAATACCATAATCCCAATAAATAAAAACACATGTTTATGTGACATTTTTTTCATTAATTAATTTAATTAGAAAAACAAAACCACATAACTTTTGATATGTAATTACTATTGAGAATATTCTAAAATATCATATGGAAGTTAAATGAGTAAAATCCACCTAATAATATTAATAATCAGATTAAAAATTTTAGAAGTTTTAAACCACAATTGTGTATAAAGACAAAGCTAAGGACATATCACTTAATATTATATGTACATTCTCAATAAAATTCACCAAAAAAAACGAAACAAGATAATTTAATTATTAAACCTTATAAATTTGTAAATAACAAGCCAAAATTGATTTCCCTCATGCAGCAAGATACACAAGTGGTTCACACCATATTTTATTATATCTGCATGTGGTAATCAAGGACTCACTTTAAAATGAAATCAAATAAACAATCCTTTCCAAGAAGTTTGATAGAAAAATGCTATGGATATGATGGAAAATAACAAAAGGACTTTACTAGTCTACTTATATTTGAAGTAATATGTCCAAAACAATATTTTTTCACTCCTGTCAACTATTTTGCAACTGGTAATTTATACCCATGAAAACTACTTCAAATTTCCATGAACCTAGCTTCACTATGACTCCTGCGAATCTTGCATAACAAATATTCACGGTAGCTTACAACACATTTTATTTGAGAGACCGGAGTTGCTCCATCACTTCAGGGTAACGCTCTTCAGCATAACTGCTTCAACGGTAAGGCCGGACACGAATCCAAACAGAGCTTCCATGATTTCTTCGCCAGCGGGCTGTGATTCTTGAGCAGGTTTGTATAGCACTAGCTCTGATAACAGTGGATGGGAATCAGAGTAGCAAAATTATCTTATACATAGCACAGACAGAAGCAAAGCCAGATATTCAAAGAGACAGATTTTAGAAACAAGAATACATTAAAAATGGAGAAATTTATAGGCTGTATTTGGATTGCTTATATTGAGACAAAATACATATTTATAAATGATTAGATAAAACTCTAGAATTATCTACATGTATTTTTCATATCTACACAATTATATTAAAGATCAATGAACGTTGGATTTCCCTAGTGCCATCGGAGTGGTTCATTGTGGGTGGTGATTGTCAGAAAATAAAACTCTCTTTCAAAACTCCAACAGTACTGCTTTCTCGAAATTCATCACTTGGTTTTCAACTGAACCGTGCTTTTATTATCCAAGCCTTAAAAATGGAGAGTACCCTTTACGAATGTACAGAGCAATGAGACACGGCTCGGCTCACAAAGACAGAGAAGAAGAATATCATATGGATATTTATCTATCTATATGATATATCTCACTCTTTACAGAGGAATGACAAGGTCCACGACTAGATTATACAAAGTTGCAGTATGCACGGTTTG
Organism: Pinus albicaulis; assembly: GCA_034641835.2. Classification (NCBI taxonomy): domain Eukaryota; kingdom Viridiplantae; phylum Streptophyta; class Pinopsida; order Pinales; family Pinaceae; genus Pinus; species Pinus albicaulis. The sequence continues at coordinate 42,611,182 of CM076581.1, read as the reverse complement.
TTAGTTCAGCCATCGTCTTTTGGCTGAGGCTATGACAAATGTTATAGGTAGAACAACGGGCTGTTGCAACTAAGATTCATGATCAAGCTCGCCTCTGTTGCTGCCATTCAAGCACCCGAAATATTTTCAGAGTTATTTTTGAAAGCTCTGGTACTAATTTAGGAGAATTTTTATAGAATTCTGGTACTGGTCATAAAACAACTACGAAATATAGTGAAATAAAACATAGGATCGCGAAATCAATTGAACTGCTGCGACGTTGCAAAATTATGTTGGAACTGCCAATTCGAGGGAGCAACGTTGTAGAAGATAATGGAATTTCCATCGCTGGTGGTCACCTAAAAGGACAGGCTCTGTCCATTGAGGTACAAGTTGCTCTGACAGTTAGCTCCCCAGGACATGGGTTTCCATCCAGTGTTCAAACCCTTGATAAACACGGTGCTAATATCCCCTGCTCCGCCCACATTCGAGATCAAAACAAGCTTGAAGTACAAACGGTCGTTAATGGTGAATCGAACACCTCTAGTAGACGTGCACAAGACTCTACACATTATGAAATTTATTCATTCATTAATCAATCTTTTCAAAAAATTTGCAACTGCCTAGCAACTGTCGTTAACTGCCACAATTCAAATCAATGGTTGATCCAATCATCTAACAAAGGATCTAATGGCACAGATTACGATAGAAAGCCAGCTAGGAAAGTTGTTTTCAAATAAAGACGCCTTAGGGCGTAATAATGACGACTTTAAAAATAACTTGCATAACCATATAAATAAACAATTAAAAATAAATTTAAAGAATGTAAATTAAAATATGAATACTTTTACTAACACTCAAAAAAGAGATATGGTAAATAAATATAAATATAAATAAACCACAGGTATGGTAAATAAATAAAACCTCTTTTTATACTTACTCCACAGGTATAGTAAATAAATAAATAAACTAGAGGTATGGTAAATATATAAAACCTCTTTTTACATTTACTCCATAAACCTTTTTATATTTACAAAAACTCAAAAAGAAGTTTTATTTAGGTGAAGCCTAGGGGCCAAATACCATGGGACAAATTATTATTAATACCATGAGCCAAATACCATATTTATAAAAGATGTATAAAAAGGTAAGGTAAATAAATAAAAATATATCAAATAGGAATAGAAATCAACATCTAATTATATTTGAAGCCTATGGACCAAATTAATAATAATACCATGCAAAAAAAATGTTATTAACCATAACATTAATATTAAAGTATTATTATTATTATTATTACTAAATATAATATTGACATTAATATATTATAATATTAAAATTATTAAATTTTATAACTATATATTAATACAATATTAAATTTGATATATATATATATATATATATATATATGCATGAACCATGTATATGTGTCATAAATCTCCCTTAAACTCTAGGCAATGCAATCTTTAACGCATCTCATTTCTAGATGTGAATTCTACCATAAACTTTAAGTCAAACTTTAAGATAAACCATGCACATGTATTTTATCTCATGCACATGTGTCATATCTCCCATGAATTTGCAATAAATGTCAATTATATATATATATATATTTATTTATTTATTTATTTATTTACTTATTTTTATTTTTATTTTTTTTATTTTTTTCAGGGATAAAAAAACCACTAAATATGGTTTAAAAATGGAAATTATGTATAGATGTTTCTTGCTATCCCAATCCAGGGAAAGCAGTGATTATATTTGTGTTTTCCAATATTCCGACTAGCAAAGTCGTCCAAAGGAAAATAAATATATCGGAAAGAACAACAAACAACGAGGCATATTATATTGCATTGATAGAAGGCTTGGGAACAGTTATGGAGTATGGATCAAATGGAATTGTAGTTTTCACCAATTCTGAACTTGTGTGCAACCAGATGAATGGCGTGTACCAAGTTAAGAAGGAGAGGCTAAAAGAACTGCATGGAATAGCAAACAATATTGTTAGCCAATTTCCATTTTTTAGTATAAGACATTGTACAAATGTGAATAAGATGTTTGTTGTTCTATTGTGTGGGGCAATGCCAATTAAGAATTCATCTATCAAAGATGAATTAATAGATGAATTAGAATTATATGGGGAAATTCCAATGCAAGATTCATCTCTCAAAGATGAATTAGTTTTGAGACGCTCTTCTTCAAAAATTCAAGATTCATCTCTCAAAGATGAATTAGTGTTGAGACACTCTCCTTCAAAATTTATTGATGGACATTGTAACATATCTTGGATATGTGTGTGTTTTGTACTTATAAATGCGTCTTTTTTAATGACCATGTGTTTTTTCAATTATATACCAAGTGTGCTCCCACCACACCATGTAAAGCGCAACTTGGTGAACTTCACATTTGCAACAAGTGGTGAACTTCACATTTTTATAAAATTAAAATGCGAGGAATTCAACAATTTTTTGTTTAAATGGAGTTTCACGCTTATTTTTTAATGACCATGTTTTTTTTCAATTTTATACCAAGTGCACTCCCACCATGTAAAACACAATTTGGTGAACTTGACATTTTTATAATTTTTTTTGCTTAAATTGAGTTTCACACATCAATTATTGCTTTGAAAGTTGTGTTTTACATAATTTGTGTACATTAAATTACATTAATTTTCTGAAATCTATTTTGAATTTATTTTAAATAGTAATTTAAAAAATTAATTGTAAATGTCCACTGTAGATATTTATATATCATGGAGGATGAACGACGAAGATCAACATAATCCCATATCTCTATGAGAAAGGGGATTCAGGGATCGAGGGATGTTCATGGTATTTAAATATAATCTTAAATCTCCATACATATACATTCATGTGTGTACATATGGAATTGTTTTTTTATCAACTTTGTAAGTTAAATTAGTTGTTAATAAGTTTCATTTTTTATTTTTTAGGAGCTAAGAAGAGAAGGGTCTCTACTCCATCAATGGAGCATGCCCATGGTTCACCCAGTCGTGGTATGGTTCACGCGGTTTAATCAATGAATATGTACATGTATTTATATTTATGAATGTATTTTTGAATTGATTATAAATTCATATTTGTTTATGAAGCTTCTCTCTCGTCTCGAGAGGTTGGTGGTGGTTCAAATCCCCTTAGAGGGCGATCAATAAGTGCTATCAGGTTGTGTGAAGGTGGTGATATTTATTCCCCCAGAGGCTAATCAACGAATGGTCGTTTTGGTTCTCAGCAAGGTCGTTCTGGTTCTCAACAGTCTCAGGGTGGGCAAGATTCTAGCCAACCACATCGACGTGGCCATCAATTTGAATATTTTTTTCATTCAATTTGTACAAATTTGTTTACATGTGTTTTTTCTAATACACAAAATTTTATATATTGATGCAGAGGATGAAAATGCTCCAAATGTTGGTCAACAAAGATGTAGGGCAGAACGCGTCATTCAAGAAGAAGGTTGTCCACCCACCACGACTTATATGGCCTACATTTCTAATATACCTTGGGAAAGAAACATGCAACAATGCACCTTAGAAAGGTTTCAACATCTTCATGCAAAATTGCAGAGGGATCTCGTGGCTTTGACTCTACCTGCTAAGAGTCGACAAAGCTTGGAAATAGTTACACACTCTTTAGGCAAACTAGTAGATGTGTACCGAAAGCTTGGGCCAACCACTGATACTTTTGTAAGTCATGAGAAAAAGAAAGGAAACAATGATGGGTCTCGATAAATGGGAGGTTGTTAAACAAAGAGTTACAATAGATATGGCCAATTCTATGTTTAATTTCAAAGAAGGGTGGAAAAGAAAGATGTTGAAGGTGCAATATTTCAAGCATCCTAATATAGCTCACTATTTGTATGAGAGACACCTTGCAGCCTATAGAAGACTCCCATGGAACGACGAGGTTCTGCTTTATTTTGCAAAATTATTTTATGCAGAATTTTTTTTGCAAATGAAACCCAATTACAATGACCTTCCCTCTGAATTTTTTGGTCTTGGGAAAGGTCGATTGTGTGACCATAGGGGCGTTAGGCGTGATGTTGAGTTGCCTCGCCCTGAACCATCATCGGTTAGCCAACCTTTTGTGTCTAAACTTTGCGGTCAGAGATGGAAGCCACTTCTCAAATTAGTCAAGAAGCAAAGGATGCCATCATCGACAATGTTCACAGTGGATTGGGTGGAGTCGATATTTGTCTAAATTGACAAAGAGCATGTGAGAATGCACACGCTAATTTTGTGTATTATACAGATGAAGAGATTGACAACATGAGTGTTGAAGATCTCAAAATATATGCAAATAATTGTCGCAATGCTTGGCATGACCTAATTGTTCATGAGGAAGAGGGCATGGGAACGCTATGTGTTAATGGTTAGGGTTCAATTATTTTAACACATGTACAATTTGTAATAAATACATATATACATACATTTATTTGTATACATTAATCTAACAAAAAAGTATCATTATATGTTAACACCATTTGCAGTTGTCACACTTGATGAATGAAGAAAATTTTTATATCACGTTCACAGCCTCTAGTTCAAACAATCAAGATGGTTCTCACCATCAAGATATGTTGGTAAATGTTAATGTTTTTTAAGTGATATTTTTAAAATAAATAATTGTGCAAACATGTACATGTACATATATATAATAAAATGTTTTAACATATTTTGATTCCATCCAATGTTTTTGGGATGGCGGTACCTTCTTCTTCCTTGGGAGATGTACCTTCTACTTCCTTAGGAGATGTGCCAAATCCACAACCACAAGTATGGACAATTTTTCACTTTTAAAATTTATGTTTTTAAGTTATATATTCCACCTCAAAAAGTTCCATTAAAAAATAAGATATATCTGTATCTTGAGTTATTTTAAATTTTTTGAATTTTGGGTTTTTGGAGATTTCCTTTCTAAACCACTCTTAGGAGATGTGCCAAATCCGACAGTATTAAATTTTTCACTTATATATAATTGTGTGTGTGTGTGTGTGTTTTTAAGTTATAAGTTATAAATTGAAGCTTAAAAGTTATATTATAAATTGAGATCTAAAGATTTTGAGTTATTTTAAATTTTTTGAATTTTAGGTTTTTGGAGTTTTTATTTTTGGAGCCTCTCTTAGGAGATGTGCCAAATCCACCAGCAGAAGTATTCAATTTTTCACTTAAATATATGTTTTTAAGTTATAATTTATAAATTGAAGTTTAAAAGTTTTACTATAAATTGAGATCTTGATCTTGAGTTATTTTATACTTTTAAATTTTTTGAATTTTAGGTTTCTATAGAGGATTTCTTTTATCCACGGACTCTAGCGATGGAGATAGGAACATCCACACCATTTCAACCATTTGAACAAGTTGTCTAACTTTTTTTTTTATTATTGAAAATAATTTTATATATGCATTTTCATTTGAAAATTTTTAATGTATAGATATAGATATATATATAATTGTACATGTATTTTGTACAGTTTACTGTTGGAGATGTTCATGTGGGGGAAGTTGTAGTGGACGAGCAACAAATGGAGAGGGAACCTCATGAGGTATTGTATGATTTTTTTTTACATGAAGTTCTATATATTCTCACTCAATTTTAAAACATCAAATTTTAATGTTTGTACACATTGTGTACAGGTTTCCCATGCTTCGCAGGATAGCTCGAGGATTGAGACTTTTCTAGGAAAGACACTACATCCATCTGTATTTGATGGATGATGCACATGCACTATTTGATGGATGATGCACATGCACACATGCAACATTATATTTTCAATAGATTTAGTCTTAAATTTATTTTTTTATATATAGTCTTATCTAGATGCAGTCATATATAACTTGATACTTGATACTTGTGAGATCTACAAATTTTGGACATATTTTATGTGAACTACATTTGGTACATGTGAATTTGATATATAATGTTTTTAAAACTTAAGTTTTGGATGGTTGAACTATATTTGGCATGTGAAGTAATGTTACAGTGTTATATATAATTTGTTTTGTTTTTAAAACTCAAGTTTTGGATGGTTGAACTACATTTGGCATGTGATGTGAAGTAACGTTGTGTTAAATAAATTGTTTTGTTTTTAAAGTGTTACATGGTTGAACTACATTTGGCATGTGAAGTAATGTTACTTGATACTTGATACTTGTGATCTATAATGTTTTGTTTTTAAAACTCAAGTTTTGATACTTGTGATCTATAATGTTTTGTTTTTAAAACTCAAGTTTTGGATGGTTGAACTACATTTGGCATGTGAAGTAATGTTGTGTTATAATTTGTTTTGTTTTTAAAACTTAATTTGGATGGTCAAGAACTACATTTGGCATGTGAAGTAATGTTGTGATCTATATTAATGTTTTGCTTTCGAAAAACTCAAGTTTTGGATGGTTGAACTACATTTGGCATGTGAAGTCATGTTGTGTTATAATTTGTTTTGTTTTAAAAACTTAAGTTTTGGATGGTTGGACTACATTTGGCATGTGAAGTAATGTTGTGATTTATATTAATGTTTTGCTTTTGAGCTACATTTGGCATGTGAAGTAATGTCGTGTTATAATTTGTTTTGTTTTTAAAACTTAGGTTTTGGATGGTTGAACTACATTTGGCATGTGAAGTAATGTTGTGATCTATAATATTTTTTAAATTAAAACTTAGGTTTTGGATGGTTGATCTACATTTGGCATGTAATATAATGTTAAATGTTTTTATTGTATAGTTGAACGACAATTGACATGGCATGTGAAGTAATGTTTTGATATAATAAAAATAAAAATAAAACTCAAGCTTTGGATGGTTGAACTACATTTGGCATGTGATTATGATATTATGTTTTGTTTTTAAAATTCAAGTTGTCGTTTTCCAAACAAAAAAAAATCACATGAATATATGTGAATGTAGAAATGATTTTACACGTGTTTGAATATATGTGTTAAAACGATTGAAGTACAATATATATATATATATATATATATATATATATATCTAAAAACAACTATAAGATTCGTGTCTTGTTACATATGTCAAACATTCAAATTTTAAAAATGCATTCTATAATGTATATATATCCAAATACGTGCAACATTTTTTCATCAATGCATGTATAGAAAATCTACTTTCTCAGCTAATTCCTATTCAAGAACATATATATCCAAAGACGTGCAACATTTTTCATCACTGCACATAGAAAGTTACTTCTTGCTTAATTGCATTATAGAACATATATATCCAGTACTTAAACATTTTTCATCAATGAAAATAGAATTTAGCTACTTTCAGTTAATTGCATTCTAGAACATATATATATCCAATACGTGCAACATTTTTCATCAATGCACATAGAAAAGCTACTTTCAGTTAATTGCCTAGAACATATCCGACCATTAGACAGACAAATTTTGTACTAGATTTTCTATCAGGAATAGAGATGTGGGTCAAATCCCACCAAAAGTCAGAGAAGTGCTCCGAGTCTCTTGTCTGAAAGGAATCTTCGTACAAAACTATACTGTGGATGATTTATTTACATTCCATACTTTTTACTAGAAAATCCCATGAGAAAAACTGGTCATATTCATTCCATGTATATATCCAGTACGTGCAACATTTTTCATCAATGCACATAGAAAAACTACTTTCAGATAATTGCATTCTAGAACATATATATTCAGTACGTGAAACATTTTTCATCAATGCACATAGAAAAGCTACTTTTAGTTAATTGCATTCTAGAACATATATATCCAATACGTGCAACATTTTTCATCAATGCACATGGAAAATCTACTTTCAGTTAATTGCATTCTAGAACATATATATCCAGTACATGCAACATTTTTCATCAATGCACATGGAAAAGCTACTTTCAGTTAATTGCATTCTAGAACATATATATATATATATATATATATCGGTCACATGCAACATTTTTCATCAATGCATGTATAGAAAAGCCATTTAGCTTGATACCATCGCATGTACCAAAACAATGTACATGTGCAAACATTTGCATAGATAACATAACAAGGGCACTTCAATTTTTAGTTGAGTTCGGAAGTTCTAAAAACATGAATCCAAAGAGAAGAAATTGTTAGCGCTTCAATCAAAAAAATCCCAATGGAATGACATCTTCACGATCCGCTCATGATCAGATTTTTGACATTTTCATTTCTTAATTTTCATTTTTTCGATTGAACTCTTATTTAACTTATGTGTGTTGCACACACCAAGTGACTATATTGGCAACTTATGACTACGGAATTGCCTGCATTTTTAGCAACAACCTCACTTTTGTTTCCTTGTCCGAAAATTTAACCTTTTAGTTCAAAGATAATAGATCCTCTTTCATATGGAAACCCATGCTCATTATAGTTTTCTAATAATTTCATTTTTGTTCAGTGAAATGCATCAAATAATACTTCACATTTTCATCGTTGTTAGTAGGTGCAATTACAGAAAAAACATCCCCTGCACAATAAAAAAAACTTAACAAACTTATGTATTTAAATTTATTTCTAGATCTCTCTCATTTGAAAGCAATTCAAATGTTACCTTCTCTAACAAGATCAGAAACTCAATCACCATCAGATGATATTGTAGTATCCTCTAATTTCATTTCTTCAAACATTGGAACGAACATTTTCCCCTTTTTATTTAGCTCTGTATGTTTCCAATCTTTTACATACATTTTGTTTTCACAAACGTCATTGGATTCTGTGTTTTCTATGCAAACATGACAAAAACAAGAATGTTTTCTTGTATCCAATTCAAACACATTTGTGGACATCTTTGTTTTAATTGAATGCAATTTTTGAGTCCCTTTTATTGTTTCAACGTCATTTCCAATTGATCTATCTACATATTCGATCCCAATATGCCAAAAATACCTATATATGGAAAATTCAAAGAAGAATGTAAATATGATATCAAAATACCATCAAAGATAATCATTGTGATAAATGTACATTGTTTAAAATTAGATATCCAATAAAAATTAAATTTAATATACCTTTGCACTTCCCTTGATCGGTTAGTCTCATGGCTTAGAGTAGTGATGCACCATTGAAAAACTTCTTTAGCGTCCACAAGTCGGTTTGCAGAGGGGTTCATTTGATATCTTCGAAGTGCTCATTTTATACATGCCCCTGCACCGTCATGTTCTCCTTTTCCATAGCCAGTCTCAAAGAAATTCCAACAATGTTTAATGCAGGTTTTCTTATGAAGACAACACAACCAAAAGAATGATTGTGAAGATTTGAATTGACCCGCGCATCCATTTGACCATATCGAATGTTCGTTGAATTTTATTCCATGAATTTTCAAGGAGTCATAGATCTTTCCAAAACAGTTTTATACAAAATATGTATCATTTCTATGATCGTCACTAATATAAAAGTGGTATTGTTTAATAACATGTCGATTTTCACTAGTTCTTTCTATATGATAGACGTTTTGTTTAGCATGTCTATATAGAATATGGACAAGCATGGAGACTTTGTCAGAATGATAGTATTCACTCCGAATTTCTTTTTGTGGAACAAATATGCAGTTTTCTACAAAATCAATTACTAAAAAAATGGTCCCTGGTGGAAAAAATTCACGTGATTTTTTGAATTGCAAGTCTTTCCATTGAGCTCTATGGGAATGCTTGCTGTATTACAAATTTATGCCTCAAACTTTCTCAAAAAATATATCACAAAAATTTCTTCTTCTTGTAATTCAGCTCTTTTAACACTATTTGAACCTTGAATCGATGTATGGATATATTCATATCTCTTCCATTTCACTTTCATGTTGGACAATGATTGATCATTTATAACATTATGATATTTGTTTTGAAATTTAGTCAAATCTCCACAATCATCACATTTTTTACCATTAACACATTTATTTTTGTAAAATAATTCATCGCTTTCTCTTTCACATATAATTTGAGATATGAAATCATGGATAGTGGAAGAAGGAGGTGAATCTTCCAAAATTTTATACCAAAATTAAGGATTGTGTCATAATATAACTAAAATTCCACATGATAACGACAACAACAAGTGTCGCATACGGTGATAGGTTTTACATACCATGGTTTTTGTTGAACAAAAGCACCGATTGAGACATGAATTTCATGATTATCTTCTTTGAACTTGTTGAAAAACTCTATCTGAGTGGTGTCCAAGAATTTTTTTCATGTTCTTCGTACTGATTTCATGTTATTCTTCTTTGCATCACATCCCTTGCATTTGGCGAAACATGTGAATTTTTCTTCCAATATTCATATATATATTTTTTTAATATTTTCTCCAAGTCTGTCTTTGTATGGTTGCCTACAAATAGCTCTCCAACAAGTGAGTTCATCATCTACATCTATTTGCAACTGAAATTTCCGATGTTTGTGCAAATTTTTTCATGAGGTTCCTAATGCTCGTGCCATAGATTTTACCAAGTGATTCTCTTTAGTACTTGATGAAACCACTACCATATGTATTTCTCTAGATACAACTGAAACATTTTTTTGTCTAGATCTTCTAATTGAATTTATAACACTATTTATATTTTGTTTCACATTTTCCTTCATTTTTTTTAATCTTTTGTTGATTTTCGAATACCCAATAAAGTCATATATTCTTTTAATTTCCTTAATGATAGGAGACCTTTTAACATTTGGGATTGAACTATCACATTTTCATTTATTAAGTACATATCAAAAATGTGTTTAACATGATATCATATAACATGGTCAGCCCTTTTATCTCCATATGTGTGAGTGTCAACATTTTCTAACATCTCATCATCGACATTGATTTCATCTGTACATATTCGAATGAATAGTACATAATAAGTTTACATATTCAATAAATAACTAAATTAATAAATATGTATAATTTCAATAATACGTGCATGTGTTCAACATATATATATATATATATATATATATATATATATATATATATATATATCTTGTGATTCAATTTCTTCACTTGAATTTCTTTCAACATTTTCACCATCTTCAATCATTGATTCAATATCTCTTTCACTTTCTCTTTCAAAATTTTGTATCTCATCATCAATGTTTTGAGGAATATCTCTCTCTATTTACATTGTAAAATATTTTTCAAATTAGTTCATCAGATAAAAATTAAGCTTCACATTTTACACTAGGAAAATTTTAAATATAAAATTCATAATATTTACATTTACATACCTGCTTCAACTTCTAGTTGAGGTTGATTTTCCCCTTCAATATTTGAGAGTGCTTCTCTCTTTCTTTTGTGAGTTTCTCTCTTCTCTTCTCTACGTTCCTCTGGGTCCCTTTTTCGATCATATTTTCTTGCACAATTACTTCGATTTCCCATGATAATAGAGTACGAAGTTCAAAAAAAATCCTTCAAAAATTTAGACAAAAACTTAATTAAAAAAAAAAACATCACAAAATATTTTATTTAAAAAAAAATTAAAAAAAAATTTAAAAAAAAATAAAAAAAATCATTTTAAAAATTTTGCAAAAAATACATACTTCAATCCAAAACACTTACTTTAAAAAATCTAAGAAAAAAATTTCTTATAAAAATGAAACGAAGTTCAAAATATTTCCTTCCAAGTCCTGCAAAAAAAATTCATTTAAAAAGTTAGACAAACACTCATTTTAAAAAATCATTATAAAAGATTTACTTCAACCCAAAACACGTACTCTAAAAAAATGTCATTTCAAAAAATGCCTCCAAAAAATGTCCATTGAAAATTAATTCCAACTTCTTAAAAAATGCCACTTTAAAAAATATTTCAAAAAAGCCTCTAAAAAAATATCACTTTAAAAAATACTTCCAAAAAGTGTCCTTTGAATATTAAGCCTAAAAAGAGTCCTTTCGAAATTAAGCCTAAAAAGAGTCCTTTGAAAATTAAGCCAAAAACCTCTAAAAACAATGAAAATTAAACCCAAATCCTCTAAAAACAAAATACCTTTAAAAAAAATGAAGCCCAAAAAACATCCAAAAAACGTATCACATACCTCCACGAAATGTCCTTTGAATGTACCTCCAAGGAAAGTTCTTAAACTCAAAACAATCCTTTGAAAAAATGTCTTTTGAATGTACCTCCAAGAAAATTCCTTAAACCCAAAACAATCATTTGCAAAAATGTCCTTTGATTGTACCTCCAAGAAAAATCATTAAACCCAAAACAATTCTTTGCAAAATCAGACCAAGACCTTTGCAAAATCAGACCAAATGTGCGAAATTATGCCAAAATAATGAATGTTTTTACGTCAATTTATATTGTTGCAAAATGTTTTTTTGGAGGGGTTTCGTTGTTTTTTCCGGCTGACAGAAAGTCAAGTAAAAGTTCGGTCGAACTTTTATGTCGTTAGACTTTACGGGCCGTCAGCTCAAAAACCAATTCGGCCGAGCTTTTTTTATGAGTTTGGCCGAACTAACACGACTGCAATTACGTAGAGCCAAGCTCTGAATACATATCTTCAACTTTGGACTGATTAAACTCCATGAAACATTCTGAATTAATTTTCGGAACAAAGATAAGCATTTTTCAGAATTTAATCTCCTTTCAAGAAATATAACTTTTATGGAATTTCATAAATATTTACTAATTTTAATTAATTTTGTAATAAAACGGGTGCAAACAATTTCTGAAGGTCATTATGATTCAGTGAAACCATAATTATGTATCTTCCAAAATACATTGTAAAAAAATTTGAAAAAATTATGGTGCATTACATTGGTCTGTCGTCTGTAATGGGTAGTTTTTAGATTTTTAGTTTATAACTTATATGTTAAGAAATTTCGTGCGTCGCGAAACATATTCAAAATATGTAGTTCTTTCATATTGGACCAGTTCAAAAAATTCTAGTAATTATGATATGCATCAGTTGGCTTTGTAAATATAACGAAACCAAAGTAGACTCTATCTAGATTGTTGTAACACATTTTGTTTCTCAAAAACACAAAGTTTCAAAGAATACAACAGTGTGTATTAACATGACTTCTTATGAATCCTTTGATTGTTAAAAAAACACACACTCAAAGAAACGCTAAATTGACATATCAAATGTGTATAAAAAAATTCCAAAAAATAAGTAATATAAAGCTAATAAAATTTCTGACAACTTTTATTTTTATCGCAAAATGAAATTCTAAACAGAAAAATTGTTTTGGCTTGCAAAAAATTGACAAACAAAAAAAATGAATTTTTTTTCTCAAAAAAGGGCAAAAGGTGTAACCCAACTTCACATTGCCACCCATTATATATATATATATATATATATATATATATATATATATATATATATATATATATATTAACTCTAGATGTATATGGGAGAGAAGAACAAAGACATATGATAGAGGTGGAGAAATAGAGGGAGTGACAAGGGAGAGATGGAGATGAACTGAAGGAGAGGGGAGAGGAGGAATGAAGCGAGAGAGAGAGGGAGAGTAGTGAGAGAGGTAGAGAGGAGTAAGAGAGGGAGAGGGAGACATAAAGTTGGAGGTGGGAGATAGAGAGAAGGAGAGAGGGAGGGAGAAGGAGAAAGGATTGGAGAGAGAGAGAGAGGAAGGATGAGTGGAAGAGAGAGGGAGGGATAGAGAGACGAGTTGGAGGGGGAGAGAAGAAGAAATAAATAGAGAGTGAGAAGTGGAGAGAGAGGGAGTGACAAGGGAGAGATGGAGAGAGAGTGTGTATGTTTAGGGGTGATATAAAGAGACATAGAAGGAGTGATGCAGACAAGGGGGGAGAGAAGGTGAGAGAATAAGAAATGGATGGATACCATTGTCCCCATTGTCAGAATACCTTGTATAAACAGAGGCCCCTTGGGAGGTAGGAATAAGTGACTACTAGAATCAGGATTTTGAGCCTAAATATTCCACTAACATAGTTGGAGAGAGAGATAGAGTAATGGGGGAAGAGAGAGAATTTGAGGGCAGAGAGAGAGAGAGAGAGAAGTGAAGATAGAGGGAGGGAGGCGATAAAGGGAGAGAGAGAAAGGACAAGCGAGAGGACTTGAGAGAGAGGAAGAGATTGATGGGGGAATATAAGGGATTGTAGGGGAAAGAGAGAGAGGGGGAGAGTGAGTGATGGGGGAAGAGAGAGGGAGGTAAGAGAGAAAGGGAGAGAGAGGAAGGAAAAGAGAGGGGACTTGAGAGAGAGGAGAGAGGGAGGGATAGAGAGATGGAGTTAGAGGGGGAGAGAGGGAGGGATAGATAGATGGAGCTGGATGGGGAGAGATGGAGGGATAAAGAGATGGAGTTGGAAGGGGAGAGAGGGATGGATAGAGAGATGGAGTTGGATGGGGAGAGAGGGAGGGAAGAAGAAAGAAATAGAGAGTGACAAGTGGAGAGAGAGAGGGAGTGACAAGGGAGATATGGAGAGAGAGTGTGTATTTTTGGGGGTGAGATAAAGAGACAAAGAAGAAGAGATTGAGAGAATGGGAGAGAGAAGGAGAGAGAGAGGCATATAGTGACAAAGATAGAGAGAGAGAGAGAGAGAGAGAGAGAGAGAGGTAGGGAAAGAGATGTGGAGATGGAGGGGGGGAGTGAGGGTGGTAAGAAGAAAGACATAGAGAGTGAAAGTTGGAGAGAGCGAGAGGTTAGCAAAAGGGAACATAGATAGAAGTGGGGGAGAGGGAGGGAGAGGAGGAGGAGGGAGTGATAGATAGATAGATTGGAGAAAGTGAGTGTATGTTTTGGGGTTGATATAGAGAGACAAAGGGAGATATAGATATAGAGGGAAGGTGAAGGTAAAGAAGAGATGGATGGAGACAAGGAGGGAGGGACAAAGAGATTGATAAATATGGAGTGATAGAGTGTGTGTTTTTGGGAGTGAGATAAAGAGACAAAGAAGGAGAAAGGGAGGGATATATAGATATATATGGAGGGGGGAGAGAGGGAAGAACATTTCTTACAATAGATGCATTGATTTCAGTGTAGATGGTGAATTCTAATCCTATTTGATTGCTTGCACTAGATGCATTGATTTTAGTGTAGACTTTGATTTCTAATGATATTTGATTGCTTGCACTAAATGGATTGATTTTAGTGTAGATGGTGATTTATAATCCTATTTGATTGCTCACACTAGATGCATTGATTTTAGTGTATATGTTGGTTTCTAATCCTATTTTCTTACTTGCACTAGATGCATTGATTTGTATGTAGATGTTGATTTCTAATCCTATTTGATTACTTGCATTAGATGCATTGATTTCTATGTAGATGTTGTTTTCTAATCTAATTTGATTTCTTGCATTAGATGCATTGATTTCATTGTAAATGTTGATTTCTGATTTGATATAATTGGATGTATGATGGTACATTAATTTTAAAGTCTTTGGATTAATAGTGTCCATTGATTTTAGTGTAAGCGCAAAAAATTATTGACGATGTAGAACGATTTTTGTGTTATAGTAATTAAACCTAATAATATTGGAGAGCAAGAGATACAAGGTATGATGTTTACTACAACGACTCGAGCTAAATATTTAAATGGTTTATGATTTATGATTTATGATTTCTACTGTCTTTTTCATATAATCGATATGAAAAGATGACAAAACTAACAAGGGTGACAATAAGAATAATAGAAGAAAACAGTTTGAGATTGATCACAATGAAGGCTATTTGTAATTGACTACATTCTTATTATTCACATTTTCTATCATTCAATATTATTACATAGTCACTTGGCATTCACAAATTTTATTTCATCATTTTTCATCATTAAAGTTATTTTACAATATTTATCATCTCAACAAACTGGGGTAACTAAGAAAATTTAAAATTAAAATGACTCAATAAATCTCAAACATATTTAGCATATTTAAAATGGTTATATTAATATTAGATGTATTTACATATTATTGATAAAATTAATCATATGTTCCTCATATTATCGATAGATTTTCCTTGGTCGCACATGACTGAAACCAGCCTAGATCCATCATAACTATGGATCTATCAAGTGCCGAGAAGGATCAAATCTCTTGAAGTGCAAACCTTTCCTCAAGATTTGCACTCAAAAAAGAGGTTTTCACCTCGAGAAATTTGATCTTTCTCAGCGCTTGATAAATCCGTAGTTATGATGGATCTAGGCTGATTGATAAACAATAATTTATTTTTGTCTAATTTTCAAAGTGACAAGCTAGAAATAAATAACAACATAATTTTGTAATTTTGTAATATAGAAATAGAAAATTTAATTTATAAAAAATAATAATAATAATTAATCAGTTATAATGAGAAAAAATTTCTATGAAATTGCATAAAAAATCATTAATAAAATATAATTAATAAATTATAATGACAGTGATTAAAATTTTTATATAAAATTATAAAGACAAATAAAATTCTCATTTCACATGTTTTTTTTTTAAAATCATTGCTAAATTAAAAACATATCATATCTATCAATATTTTTAATTAATTTTAACATCTCTTAGCTAATCAATAGTAATTTTATTATTATTTTAACATCTCTCAACTAATCAATTATTGATTAATGGGTTATAATGTGGTGGTTAGACTTTTTGTTTAAAAATAAAAAGTCAATTTTCTGTTTTTAATCAATACTCAATTTATATCTAGAATGCATCAACTCAATTTATATCTAGAATGCATCAAAAAAAATTTATTTATTTTTAATGTTTCACAACAAATCAATTAATATTGATCTTTCAACATGTAAAATATAGCAAATTACAGATAAATTAATAGTGTGACTTGTAAAAGACAACAAATTAGTGATAACATGTGGGAGAAAAATTGAATACACAACTATTATAAGCATGAAGCTAAAGAAAGTCATCGGAAACAGAAGAAATAGATTTCAATATTTACGTATAACACTTCTCAATACCTTTAATTTTCGCTGAAACTATTACCTTGTAGCCCCTTGTGTTATTAACACATTCCAGTAGTGCAGCTGTTACCCTGAAGCCTTTTTGTTTCCGCAACGAAACTATATATACCAAAAAACTATAGATATTCGCCTTCATATTCACAAGGAAAGACTCTGGGTAAGATTCTTACAGTCATCAAGCGAGGAGGGGAGGAATGCATGAAGTCCAAAATGTGTTTCAATGTGGGAAAGGCATTCTAAGATTTCGGATTGAAAAGATAGAAGAAGTGGCCTTCACCTTCATAATGTCATAATTAGATCAACTCTTTTCCCACCTTCTTTTAAGATTTGTCTAGTACTCTCTAGGATTCTCATAAGTATGAATGCATCTCCAGCAGCCCATAGCTCATCCTACACTTTTATGGAATGTAATCGGTTATTGGGAGCTTCCAATTCAAATTTAATGGATATTGTGAATGAATTGATGGATGTCATGTTTTTTTTTGTCATGTGATTCTACTAATTCATTATCAAGCATGACGGTTTCTCATAATTGAATGGAAATAATGACTTGGAATGATAGTGATGAAAGTTACACAAACATCAATGGTGGCATAGAATTTGATTAAAATAATGATTCTTTAATTATGATCTAGTGCACTTGTCATGAA
This sequence comes from Pinus albicaulis, assembly GCA_034641835.2. NCBI lineage: Eukaryota > Viridiplantae > Streptophyta > Pinopsida > Pinales > Pinaceae > Pinus > Pinus albicaulis. The sequence continues at coordinate 42,593,682 of CM076581.1, read as the reverse complement.
GGTGGAAATAAGGCCTTCAAAATATGAACCAATAGGACGATTACAAGTTGATTTTTTTAACAATGTTATATATATATATTACAGAGTGTATTGGCCAAACTCAACTAATGGGTAATCAAAAGAAAATTGATTGCTAGAATCTTGCCTTGGCAGGGAATAATAAGCATAAATTTTATATGGATAAGTTCTACTAAATGTAATTATCACACCTTACCATTAAGTAGTAACTAATTTTAAGCTTGGAAATTTTAGTAATATTGGTTCTTTCGTACAAAAAAAGTTAATGTTAAATCTTTGTGAACTTAAAATTTTGGGGGTGTAAGAGACTAGACTTGGTGGAACAACATAGTTTAAAAGCTAAAAAAAAACCCTAAAGGCTAAAAATTTTCTATGGCTTACTTCAGATAACAAATTTTATCTTTGGATAATTACCACAAAGGAATATGCAATGACTTGCAAGATGCATTTTATGTGATATTAATAGATGTTATCACTGCCTCCATAGGGACTTGGGGGCTCCCTCTCTACTTTCTTCTATTACTAGGACCAAATATGAATTTCCCTCTTCATCGAGGAGATATTTCAACATAGATCTCAAATTATGCATGCCATGCCTTGCCTTGGGATGACTAGGATGATCACCATATGTTTTCCTGCCAATCTACAAAATCATAGCAATAAACCATAAGCAAAGTTCCAGAGTGCACCAAACAATATAATCGTAAGGCCCTAGGTTTATCCTTGGCCTTTTGTCTAGGAGACCAACCAATATTATTGAGATCAGTTTGGAGGTTTCAAACCATACATTAGGACACACATTCTCAGAGCATTAGAGGGATTAATTCTAAAGAAATCCAAATTAGGGAACCTCTCTCCCATGAGAATACTTCCCAATGTTAGAGGAGCAACCAAAGATCCCCTAGGAGTTTCTTTATTTCAACCTCAAATGCTAGGAGTACATGTCACTGATACATCCCCCACATGAGCATACAATTAGACCCTCGGTGGATCCAAAGGACTCCAACAACAAGCTAGTGCCTAGCTCTCTCCCCTTTCCCTTAGACATCAAACTCAAGAGACCTTGATGACATTAGATTCATCATTAGATCTCTCTCTCTTACTTTCTCTATTTAGATCGACTCTTGAGTTGTTACTTTTCTAGTCTTGGACAAACTCACTTAGTATTTTATATGTTTGTACCTTAATAATGGTTTTATACATGTGTTCTAACACTACATTAATATAGGTTTCTTTCTATTTTTGGCATTTTCCAAGTGATGCACTTACACTCCCACCTTATACTCATACTAGTTATATTCTTTAATCTCATTGACCTACTTTTGTGGTCATTTTTTGAACATTAATAAAATTATTTTATCATATCTTACCTAAAGAAAATTGAATGGAAATCTTGCAAATTTCATGATATGGATCATTGGAGGAATGATACTTAAAGAGTGATAAAAGACTAAAAACTAAAAAATTCCCAACAAGTCACCCATCCCAATACTACTTTGGCCCAAGCGCACTTAACTACAAATTTCTCATGAAATTTGATGCATGAACATTGGTGTGGTCAAAGTTGTTTAAGAAATGCAACTTCATGGGTGCCAAAGGAATATGTCACAATGTGTGAGAGAACTATTATGATTTTATTATGATAAATGCCATGGGTAAATACATTGGTTTACAAAATCCATGGGTGAATATGATGGTAAAAACTAAATCATCGTATGATTAGATTATTACTTCACTATTGTGATTTATTTTGTTTGTTTTCATATTCCAAACATTGGTAGAAAAATAATTATTAACGGTGGTAATTATTGCACTTGGATCAATCCCACCCCCCCCCCCCCCCCCTAGGAAGCAATTGTCCCTATTTCGTAAAATTCCCTCATTAGATGAGGAAATGTTTGTTGAACTTGGCTTATGGTGAGCCACTTTCCCTAGTGAAGAATCTTACCTGTGTTAACAACTCCACATAATTGTATGTTTTACTGGTGAGTACCTTTCATCTTGGTGTCCACAATCTCATTAGTTGTACCATGACACTTACACAAAACTTGATCTTGGTCATGTTTTTTGTTGTACATGGAATTGGATCTTGGTAGGGCATCATGAACCTATTGTTGGAAGTGTTGAAATCGTTCAACAAATTTGGTTTCTCAATAACAGGACTTTGTTGGTGAAGATGCAGTCTGAAAGGTGAAATCCATAGGGATTGTTGGGTAGAACCCTGAACATGTTTGCAAAGAATTACTAGAATTATAAAAAGCTACATTGTAGCCACACTAAACATATGGATGGTTGTCATCCAGTGTAAGTGGATGTGTAACTTGGGAGAGTAGGGGTGCCTTTGTAGGTGAGGTGAATATATCCCTAGACCATTCTACAGGCTTGTGCACTTGCTTGTGTTTTGTAGAGAGAGCTTGTAATGAAGTTGTGGTGGTTTCAGTGACTTTTTGTTCACCTTCTAACTGAACCATGGAAAGGACAAACGTGTAAGTATGAGAGACTACCTTCTTGAATTGTTTTGTTGAGATCATGATTTTGCAATAGTTGGAAGTGCCTCTGGTATCCTATAGAGTTTACCCCTCGGAGTAACAACAACACTACGAGATCGAGACTAATAAACAAAATAACCTTTCCACATATAAGGTTGTCTTAACATAACATCACAAAATTTGAGTGTGGCATCATCACACAATACCTCATCCATAAATGGCTTGATGTTGTAGGAAAAATACATTGCTAACTAACAAGGATGTCTCATCAATGGATCAACCAACCAATGGTGTATGGATGGGGGTGAAACACTATTCGTAGATTCAATATCTTGATGACCTTGGATGAGATTAGGTTCTTTTAGTTGCTACTATCAACAATGAAATGTAGTGGGGTCCCTTTCACCCACATTTGTGAATGGAAGAGGCGCTCCCCCTCATCAAGATCCTATAACTCTTCTAGTTGTATATTCGCGCTTGCAATGGTAATATTAGGTTTTGCATTAATGATAAACTTCCTTTTATCTTGTTCTAAATTAGAATCTGAGCCAGATTCTATTTATTTCTTTGCAATCTCTGCTAATAATGATTGTTTCAAGCGACATTCATCAGCGTTGTGTGGGGGACTTATGTGGAGCCTACACCACTTCCCAATGCCTTCCTTTGACTTTCCATAACCATTATTTGTTTGCAGCTTATTTTGGTTGTACTGGGAAGGTCTACCTGCTTTTTACCTTGTGCTTCTGTTGTGAAGGATTTGCATATCTAGTGTATTGCTTTTTCTGTTTACTTTTTTTCTCTATTTTGATAGCATATCGGTATGTTGCACAAGTGAGGAGATGTGCAAGAAATTTATTTTTGTTTGGATGTATATGTGCAGACATCCACATTACTTGAGCATGAGGCATCATTTGGAGTATTTGATTCCCAGTTTAGTGCGTAAGGTATGGAAGATATTTGTGAACTCTGGTACTACTTGCTCCCTTTCTTGTCATAGTGTGGTCCACCTCATGTATCGATCTTCATAGTATCATACAGGGTAGAATTACTCCATGAGGGCATCCATAAAATTGCCCCAAGTGGGGCCTCCCTTGTATACCCCAAACTTATCTTTGTTGAGTCTCTCCCAATAACCTTCCCACCAATATTTTACATGGGGAAGAGCTTTTAGGAGTGCAAATGTAATTTTCTCATTGTTGAAAAAAAATTGGAATGTGTAATGGGCCTCTAGCCTATTCAACCATTTTTGTAAAGCTTCTGTGTTTATTTATCCTTCGAATAGGGGGATATCAAAGCTAAATTGTACTTGAAAGGGTGTCGAGCTTCCAAAATCTCTACTTTTCAAAGGTTTTTCGACCATTATTGGGAGTCATTGAAGGATATCGACGAAATTTCCCATCATCTCACTCCTTTGTCGTGTAAGTTCTTCCTTAAGCAACGATTTGACAAGATCACTTGCTCTGTCATTTTTCTTTTCGTTCCCCATGTGAGGTTGTCAAGTTCAGTGAGGATGGTCTTGTAAAGGTTGCAATAGTTCAAGTCTGAGCTTCTTGTACTTTTACCTCATTGGGGACACGCGCAAAAAATAGACAAAAGCATAGCACTATGATACCATTGATATGGATCGTTGGAGGAATGAGACTTAGAGAGTCACAAAAGAATAAAAAATAAAAATTCCTGTCAAGTCACCAACCCCAATACTAATTTGGCCCAAGTATACTTAACTACAGAGTTCTCATGAAATTTGATGCATTAAAATTGGTGTGATCCAAGTTGTTTAAGAAATGCAACTTCATGAGTGCCAAAGGAATATGTCACAATGCATGAGAGAAATATTACAAAAAAAATATTATAAAAATAATTGATAATAGGGAAAAATGCATAAGATAAATATTGCAAAAAAACATTGTAAAGTTAACTTCGAATATGGCACCATGTGTAAGAAAAAAAGAAAAGAAAAATGAACTCAAATATTTATTGAATTAGTTCCAGGGATTTCCCCATCAGAAACAATTATGACTGTCGCAAAGCTGCTTTTTATACTCCGACCTTGGGCCATTGAATCCCCATCATCATTTTTCAATCACCCCTCTCCAGCATGCCTATGTTAAACCCATCACATCCAGGATCCTGATCCTCCGTATCAGTGACCCCCTCATTCGGTTTAGGCTTCCTTTTTGTCAACTTCAACACCTCTTTTCCAAAAAGGAAGTGGTACCTTGGATCACCCCTCTCCATAAAAGGGACATCCTCGGGTGGCACTGTGGAAGACATCATTTCCCATAGATGTCACCGATCCTCCTGACATTCAACTACAACCCAAGCTTTCATGTCAAGATGGTATCGTACCTTACAACCATTGCACTTTGATCAAATTTGTCTAAGACCCATGCCTTTATAAGTCTCTATCAACAATGCTTACACAGGAGGTCCTAGAGAGCACCTATGCATACAATGCACATTTATATGCCATACCAAGTTTACGCATTTGGGTACCACATTCCACCTATTGTCAAAGAAAAAATACCCCTGAGGGCATCAGCAGTCGTCGTCATAAAACAACAGATCACTACCATATTAGTAACACAGACATAGCTTGTATCTGTCTAATAGATTTGTTTAACTAGCCGAAGCATCACGAGAATGGGACATGCTCGCCTCGTAGAAAATTTGTATATATTGTACTATACCATTGCTTACAGGGGGCCCACAAGACATGGTCATTCTTCGACCCGATGCAGGATGTCTCCAATTCCGAGCTACACGCAGGCCTCTCTCTCCCCACACACAATATATAGAAAAGAAACTATAATGTATTTCGGCTATACAGTTCTTCCTAGACCTCACACATTCGAGGGAAACTATTATCACTGGAAAATCGTACAAGAAAAGGTGGCATTATTTAATGTTAGGAAGAAGGATTTACAGGGATGAGAGACATTAGAGAATCTTAAAGTATTTAAAAATATCTAAGGTCTGAGGAAAAATCAAATTGTGTATAAGAAGAACTAGTCAAATGTGCCTTTGCGCGCAAAAGTCTTCGATAAACGCAGCTTTGCGCGCCTTTTTCTCCAAAAAGCGCGCAATCCTACTAGTGGCAGAAGTCACTTTCTAGGACCATAAGGCACACTCCAGGACATTGATTCCACACTTGAAGCCACTTAAGGATAGCCACCGAAGCCTCCTTAAGACATCAAGGGAACACACAATGGAATCACCCTCCTCCCTTGGGTCACTATCCATAATGTACCAAGAGAGGGAAGGAGAATTTGAATTCTCCAATAAAAGGCTCAAGCAATACCAGCAGTGTGTGATCCGGAGCAGAGATAGAGGGGACTTAGTTGTTGGCCATCCAACAACTCCAATCCACCATAGTAGAGAGAGGGAGATTTTGCGCCAAGGCAGCTCAAAAGTAAAGACATCCTTGCATCGGGACTTAGAACCCCTAGTTCTAAGGGCCCCTTGGCAAGTGGGTTAAAGTTTCATCCTCATTTCCTACCAGCACTCAATAAGAGGGGACGTAAGTGTTGTCGTTTGGATTATGGAAGTTGTTTGACTCTATTTAGAGCTTTTGTGTTATGTGTTTTAGTTTTATTTTAATTTTTATGTTTGAATATGCATGTTATTTCTCTATCTAGTATGTTTATGTTTGAGCATGTTCCACTAACTTGCTTGACTCCATCTATTTTCTGCCTTTGAATAATAACTTAAGAGGGGAAACCACACCCCTTAAGTTGGTGTGATTTCGTACATACGTGCACCAAACACACTAACACACTCGGATAAATGTTTCTAACAAGGTATTGTGCGCGTCAAATGGAGATCGTATGCCAAAGTTACGTCCTCAGGAAGATTGATGCACCAATTTACCCAAACGAGGCCCATAGTTTTGGCGCTTCATCTCCTAGGGTTAGGTTTTTGGATGTTTATGGTTTTCCATTGTTTCCCAATAATAAATAGGCCCTCGAGCCTCATTGTAACATAGTTCAAAGACTTGTAGCCACCACATATCTTCTCATAGATAAGCTACCAGCGCCCTAGCTAGTTTATTTCCATTCTATCTGTAAGCATATTTCAGTTATTTGTTATTAATGAAATGAAGTTTTATTTATGCTTCATCTCTGATTCTATGTGTATTTCTGCATTTCATTTTGTTCCTGCATAAATCTGGATCAATGGTATCAGATTGGAAAGCTCTTTCTCGATCCTACTTTGCATGTCCCCAACGAGGTCAGGGTATGAGAAGTTAGGGCTCGATCTGGTTGAACCTTTGCAAGATCAGCCTCGCAAACCATGATGGCCTCCCATGGGGGAAGAAAAGAAGGATGAGGGAGTAATACATCCTATCAAAATATTGCTCGAGGAGGCCCTCAAGAAACAAAGGAACGCAATGATGGATAACTTTTCCTAGATCCTTCAACGGCTGCCCACCGGCGGCGCATCTACATCCAACAGTCACTCTGGAGGCGCCACTCCTTTTAAGGTTCAAGTAAACTTTGACATTCCCATATTTGAGGGCCAAAAATATGCAGACACCGTATATAGATGGTTGAATCTATTAGAAGCTTATTTCTCGGTTCATAACTTTTCCGACCGGGAGAAGATTATTTTTGCACTGCTCAAAGTCGTCCCCCATGTCAAGGACTAGTGGGAAAACTACTGTGAGAAAAAGGATGAGGGGTAACCCTCTCTATTCTTGGTTGTACCCATTTGGAATTATTTCCGAGACACCATCAAGGAAAAATATTATCCTTCGGGGAGATATGAGTACAAGTACATACAATGGACTACGCTACAGCAGCAAAGGGATCAAGATGTGCATGAGTTGTCGAATATTATCCATACCCTACGCACAAAGTTAGGTATCAAATATTCAAAGAAAAATTTGTTGTTGAAGTACCGCAGTTTTCTGCAAAAATACATTCAAGAGGAAATGGAGTTCCTCGACATCTCCTCTCTTGGTACAACATATCGTATGCTGCCAATATTGAGTAGAAATTCAAAGCAAGGAAAAGGTGCTCCCAAACCACAAAACAAAGGAAAAATCCAAGGCCTGGAAGCCCAAGACAACCTTCCAAAGCCGCAAGCAAAGAACAACACTGCAAAGCCGAAGAAGGACACGGGAAAGTGGTGTGAGTTCCATAAGAGCTCCACCCATAACACAAGTGAGTGTCAGGCCAAGCAGTCATTGGGGGCTAAGATGAAGGCTTTTGAATCAGATGCATGCTCCAACTATGAATCAGAACCCGACAAGGGGAATGACAAAGGGAAGCAGATTATCAATGCTAATCCCAACGCCATCGTTGCCACCATCAAGATCCGAAAGGAGGAACTGGAATATCTAGAGGAGGAGGAGCATCTCTTCCACTCCCATATGTGGGTAAATGGTTCCCCGCTACAGTTCATTGTCAACAATGGGAGCCAAAAGAACCTCATTTCAGCAGAGGTCATGAAGCGATTGGGCTTGTAGACAACAACACACCCATAGTCGTACACCATCGAGTGGCTTCACCAAGGATGGGATCTCTATGCCAGCCAGCAGTGTTGCCTTCCCTACAGCTTCAATCCCTTCACGGATGAGGTATTATGTGACATTTTTCCTATTGATGTTTGTGATGTATTATTAGGCCAATCCTACTTATGGAAGCAACATGTTGTGTATGAGTCCCAGCCTCACGTTGTTATTGTTACTTTGGGCAATAAGTTGTACAGGATACCGGAGGTACCACCACCTTCCGCTATCTCTTTGGTTACTACAAAACAATGTAGTAAGCTCATTTCCAAAACTAGGAAATTCTTTTTCCTGTTGATCTGCCCTCAGGGTAAGAAGAAGATTGTGACCACGACCTCCAGACAAGGCTCCTTCGCACGACAAAAAACAAACGAACAAGGTCATGGAGGAGTACGAGGACATCTTCACCTCACTCGCAGGGGTGCCTCTGCACTGTCAGATCAAGCACCCCATCGATCTGACCCCAGGTGCGTTGCTTCCCAATGGACCAATCTATCGACGCTTCGTTCTGGAGAATGATGAAATCAAGAGGCGAATTCATGAGTTGCTGCAGAAAGGTCACATTCGGCCGAGTTCATCGCCTTGTGGGAGCCCGATCGTGTTGGTGTGGAAGAAGGATGGGACTTGGAGACTTTGTATTGACTACTAGGTGCTGAACAAGATCATTGTCTGGAATAGGTACCCGATCCCACGGATTGATGACCTTCTGGACCAACTCAAAGGGGTGAAATATTTTAGAAAGATCAACTTGAAGTCTAGGTATCACTAAGTACCAATCGAGCCCTCTAATGTGTGGAATACTGCCTTCAAATCCGAGGAGGGCCTTTTTGAATGGCTGGTCATGTCATTCGGATTGAAAAATGCTCCCACAACCTTCATGAGGCTGATGGACAACATATTGTGGCCATTCACCAACTCATTTGTAGTAGTGTACTTGGATGACATCCTGATCTTCATCCAGACTTGAAAAGAGCACCTCCACCACATCCAACATGTCAGCCAAACACTGCGGCAACACAATTTGTGTGCCAATTTGGAGAAGTGCACTTTTGGCATGACCAAGGTTCAGTATTTGGGATACATTATTAATGAGTTGGGGGTGCATGTGGATCCAACCAAGATCCAAGTCATTTGGGATTGGCCAGCCCCAACCACTCTAATAGACCTTCGCAACTTTCTGGGTCTTGATAATTTATATAGCAGGTTTGTGTTGTGATTCTCTCATATCACTTGGCTCTTGAGTCAAGTCGCCAAGGGAGGAGCGAAAGAAAAATTATTTTGGTCGAAATATCAACAGAAGGAATTCATAGAATTGAAACATTGTCTCTACTCTGCCCTAGTGCTCACATTACCAGACGTGCAACAACCATTTGAGATCGAGACAGATGCGTCTCACTATGCTATTGGGGCATTTCTTACTCAACAGGGGAACCCAATGGCATATCACAATGAGACATTGTCCGACATAGTCCACAAGTATCCTGCTTATGACAAGGAAATGTAAACCATTGTGCAGGCTTGCCGACAATGGAAGAATTACACTTTGGAGAAGGAAACGATCATCCACACAGACCACTAACCCTTACAATTCATACAGACGCAAGGGAATTTGTAGAATGATCACCATCAAAATTATTCCACATATATGCAACAGTTTCATTTGAACATCAAGTATAAGAAGGGCAACAGCAATAATGTTGTAGATTGCCTCAGTCGCCCACCGATCGTGGCGCTAACCACCATTCTCAACCCTTATGGGAACGAGACTTCTAATTGGCCGCTTCTCTACAAGAATGATCCATAATTCGACCACACATACAAGACACTCTTGGAGGGTACCCAAGTTCCACATTTTCACCTACAGGATGCAATACTATGTCACCTGCGAAACCTTTGTGTTCCTTCAATCGAGCGTGCCAAGATAATTTGGGAAGCTCACTACACTTGGGTCACTGGGAATTTCGAGGCCAAGAAAATAGTGGTATTACTACAAAAGTACTTCTATTTGTCAAAACTCTGACAATATGTTAGGAATTACATCAGATCCTGCACTACTTGCGCTATTGCCAAACCGACCATAAAAAATCAAGGCCTCTATACTCTACTACCTACCCCAAGTCGACCTTGGGAATCCATCTCCATGGATTCCTTATCGAGCCTTCCTTCTACTAAGCATGTAAATGACTGTGTTTTTGTTGTCGTCGACAGATTCTCGAAGATGGCCATTATCCAGGCTTGTAAGAAGACTATCACAGCAGAAGCCACTATTAAACTCTTCTTTGAATGAGTGTGGGTGCACTTTGGGATCCCACAGTCTATCATCTTAGATTGGGACAACAGGTCCCTCAGCACATTTTAGTCCAGCCTCTGGTCAATGCTAGACACCAATCTCACCAAGTCCACAGCTTTCCATCCCCAAACTGATGGTGAGACAAAGGTCGTCAATAGGATGATCGTACACATTCTGCGCATGTAAAATTCAAAGAATCCATGCACATGGGATGAGAGCCTTCCCTATGTACAACACAGTTATAACCAGGATCTCCACATCTCAACCGACCACATCCCCTTTCAAGTGGGCTTGGGATTCGAACCACTATGTCCCATTGACGTAGTCATGCCATTTGTGACTACTAAGGCCGATTCGGCTCAAGTCCAGTCTGAAACTGACAAGGCGAACAAATTCATTGAGCACATTCAAAACATCTTCCAATAGGTTCATGACATATTGGACAGATCCAATGCTAAGTACAAGCAATGACATGATCAACATTGGGTGCCACACTACTTCTAGGTGGGAGACAAAGTGTGGCTACATTTGCAGTAGGAGTGCCTTGCTGGACCCCGTTGGAAGCTTCGCCTGCTCTGATATGGGTCGTACACCATCACCAAGGCTGTAGGGGCCAATGAATTCGAGCTCAGTATTCCACCATTCCTTGGTTTTCAGCCAATGTTCAATGTGGACCGCCTTCGGCCCTACTTCCCACCTCTACTAGACACCTCCGACATTGCAAAAAAACTCACACCAGCAGAGTTAAACCTAGACTACATGGAACAGGCCACCACGGATCGTATCATGGACATGCAAATCAAGAACACTCGCCAGCAGAAGATCCAACTATATCAGGTTGTCAAAGCTAGCTAACTCCTGCACCAAGGCAAATGGTTCACCAAGGACCAAGTTTAGCAGAAGTTTCCTCATCTCATGGAGGAACTCAATGTAATGAGTACCATTGCTTCCTAACAGGGGAGGAATGATCCAGGTGGATATTGGTGGCCACCCGCCAATTCCACATAAGGCCCCACCATTTCTTCTTTCAGTTTTTCAGTTTCCTTAATTGTAGCACTGTTTACTATTTTTAGCAATTTTCGGGTCCTGAACTTCCGGAGCCATTTTAAGGGCCTAAATGACATTTTTTTGGAAAAATCAGGAGCAACATGGAAGTTCCTTTAATGTTTCTCACATCAAAATTTGTGGTCCTTAGATATTTCTAACGAGGTATTGTGCACGTCAAACGGAGATCGTATGCCAAAGTTACGTCCCCGCGAAGATTGATGTACCAATTTACCCAAACGAGGCCAATATTTTTGGCGCTTCATCTCCTAGGGTTAGTTTTTTAGATGTTTAGGGTTTTCCATTATTTCTCATTAATAAATAGGCCCTTGAGCCTCATTATAATGCAGTTCAGAGGCTTGTAGCCGCCACATCTCTTCTCAGAGATAAGCTACCAGCACCCTAGCTAGTTGATTTCCATTGTCTATAAGCATATTTTAGTTATTTTTATTAATGAAATGAAGTTTTATTTCTACTGCATCTCTGCTTCTATGTGTATTTCTATATTTCATTGTGTTCCTGCATAAATCCATATCATCCTGTCAAGTGTATCCAAAAACTTACCATCTCTATCTGTGTCATCCTTGTCAAACTTGTATCTTGGTTGAGACCTGTTGCCATATGCCCCATCAGTCCTTTCCTCCTTTTCATGACTGATCCTAAGCGGTCCTTATCTCTACAAATCTGATAGAATATGAAGAATCATTGTATTTACCTCTGCTTGTTTTTCCTATGCTATGGAAAGTCTTTCTTGTGAATAAATGATAATATTATTATCCACCTTACAACTTTTGATCTCTACTTTCAAACTTCTTAATGTGTCTATTATGTCAGGGTAGTACTCATCACCATGTTGTTCATCTGATTTGTAAGGAGAATCACGCAAATTATAGTCCACCATTTTTCTTGTCATCTTGATATTATTCTTGTTGTAAACATACCATGTCAGATAAACTAAACATAAACATGATCAAACATACCTCAGTGAAGTTCAGGACAGGCTATCTTGTTTGCACAAATTAGTCCAGATTAGCATAACACACACACACACACACACACAATATATATATATATATATATATATCAATCATCTCAACATCGACATCATGATGACACAAGGCCACAACAATGACCATCACAATGCATGCATAATGAACACATATAAAACTGACATGCATACATTAAAAGCACATTCTGCCCATCTAGTCCAAGTGTTTAAAATTGGGAGATCTAATACCAATTTTTAACCACCCCTCCCACATTTACCCAGTTTTATCGGCCTACCAGGGTAAACATGAGAGGAAGAGTTACTATGACATGACCCAACCTCCTAGCTCTAATTAAGGAAGTGGGGCCTATAACTGACCACCGACTAACAACTCAGAACATTCCTCAAGGCTACAAGGACACTCAAGGGCCAAAGAACCACCCCAGGTGACCAAACCCTAAGTTGGGCCTCCTTTTCACACAACTTAACCCCCAACCACATGCATGGCAAGGCCTCTAACCGCACTCACAAGCCTGCCTGAGTGCGGTTGTGACCCAAATTACCCGGTTCAGAGGGTGCGGTCCTGAGATCTGAACCTTAATTCCAATTCAATCTCCAGACCACTGCCCAAAAATTGCTAAGACTTATTAGAATCATTAATGACATAAAAACAACGCTAAACAGACAAACTAGAAGGCAGGACTTGACCTAGACTGCCTAGAACAAAATAAAAATTTTGTCAAACACATGGAAAATATGTAAGCTACAAGTCATGAATGCATATATTATCATAAAAGTCTCAAATTCATCTGAGAATCACCAAGAAGGCTCTATGACCTCTCCACATAGCTGCAACAACACTTATTAGTCCATATGTTCATCAACCGATCAATAGCTAAATAATTCATGACAAGAGCCATAGATGATACACATCATATAATCAACATATAACGAGAAAATAACTAGCATGTAAACCATGGAAACCCAGGAATAATATCACCAACATAATCACTAAAATTATACATGAATCACAACAAAATAATAACTCTTATTAACATCTGAAATACCAACTAATTCAGGGACTTCCTCATACCACCCGACCATAGATTGGGTTGAACCAATTCTCTCTTTCATCCAATCACCCCCACACCATATTCCGAGCATAAATGTGGGATCTCATGGAATAAACTAAAAAAAAACCAAATTAGGGCTTCTAGAGGCCAAACCTCCTCAGCTCTCAACCATTTATTCCACCTCACGATCGGACTTAACTACACCAACCACATCAGTCTCTACCCAATTTTTCCAGGGCTCCAGGAACAAGTAACTCAACCCACAACCTTCCAGGGCTCTAGAATGTTTTTCCAACCCAGGTCCAGGGACTAGTAGCTCAACCCACCAAGGGCTCCAGAGTGTTTGTCTCAACCTAGGCTCCAGGACTAGTAATTCAACCCAAGTTGTTTTAGGGTTTCCAGAGCGTTTTTTCCAACCCACGACCATAAGGAATTATGAGCACCAATTAGAAAAAAATAAAATGGAAAAAAACCACAACAAGATGGCTATCTATTAAATGGAAATGCAAGGCTAAAACCATTGTTAATCCACGCAGATCTACATGCCAATGACAACATATAACCAGAAAAATACATGCATAAACCATGCATCCATAAATCACTAAGGAAATCACACATGAAACCTATTACTTGAAAAGCAATCAAACAGCATATGTTGACCCACTTGTTTCTTTTCACTTTCTTTCTTTTATTTTCCTTCTTTCTCCAAATCCAATGTATGCCCAAGTGCTCCAGGAATGCTCCAATAATACTCTAAGTGCGGTGCAAGAGTATGAGAGAGTTAGAGAATAGAAGAGGGCTTCAAAACTAAATAGAAAAAAAATTGTGAGTTGGTCCTTAGAAGCCTTTTTATCATTGAGGCCTCTATTTTCTTCATTTTTCCTTCACTTCCCTTCAATTTCCTGCTCATGCAAATTTGTGACCTTTCACCTTCCTTTTCTCCCATTTTCCTTTATTTTCATAAATAAATGTCAATTATTGCCATTTTTCCTTTGGCAATGCCTTTTAAATTTCCATAGACATTAATTAGTCACCAGTGATACCCATCACTATGTTTTTCCCCAACATTCAGATTAGAATATGTGTCCCGTGACCTTGGTCTTATATTTTTGTATTTACACAGGAAAATCAATCGAGGGTTGTTATAAATTTGGTTATTTCTGCCCCTATATGGAAGCCATATATGGTTTGAGTCAGTTGAAAAGTACCCTTGTAGTTTTTTGCACCAATTTCAACTCAACAGTAAACAATAGGCTTTGGCACTATCCATAATCACAATTTTTATGCACTGGTGAACTCTATGGTTTGATGGAAAACAAATGATAACATTGTTGAGTTCACCAATGGCCTAAACAAATGATATGTCCAATTGTATGATACGTGCATCTGTTTTATCCCATTTAGTGTTAATTTTCTTAGCAACAGATAATGGCATAACATTCATGGATCCATTAAAATCAACCAAACAATTATGGACATTATAATTAAAAATTTCAAAAGTTAAGAGAAACAGAGGGAGAGAGTGTTAAAATTCAAATTGAAAACATTAACTACAGATTCGACAATATCGCGAGAGTTATCAAACATTACTTGAGAAGCATAAATTTTCTTGCCTGCCGAAGAGTGTGATGAGAGTGATTGGGTAAGCAGTTCTCTCTGTCCCATTATCTTTGCAAGCTCAAATATTTAAATGTTTTCCCGAGCTATTTTCATATCATTGACAATGTTGTAATCAATACTTTCATTCTTAACGGGTTGTGTTGACATATTGGGTTATGTAGATTTATTTTAAGCTTTAGGAGTGGTGGACTTTTTCTTGTTGTTGGCGGAAGTTTTATTAAAAGAGGGAGAAATTTCAGACTTCTTGTGCGACTTATGAGTTGAGTTGGAAGGTGGTAGCATCCTTGTCAACAACTGCTTCTTGAGATTTTTCTTAGAGACAGTTCCTTCGCTCCTCAAAATATAACTACCAGTTGCTTGTTGAGGAGGAGCTTCACTCACTAATGGTTCATCAACACTCTACTTGTCAGCATTATATACAACATGAAATGCATTATATGAGTGTCCAACACCTGAATTTTATTTGGTCGCGGTAATTTCATCCACTTCTTCACTCTACTCGGGATGTTCTTCCGTTAACAAGGTGTCAACCAAATTATTTATCATAGTGTTCATTTTATGATTCCAATGTCGGCATGTTTTTTATGAATGTTTCTCTTGGTGAAAAGTAAAAAAATTGCCCATGCCCAAACTTTCGACATTGAACACCACATTATAAATTTGAGTAGATTTAGTCAGTCGAGATTTATTGTTATTTTTAAAGAAAGGTGGCTTAGAGAACTTGTTTTGGCGATTTCACCACTTGACCTTCTCTTTAGTCTAGATACTTCATTCGTGAGAAAATTCAAAGACTTGTTCAAGCTTTCCATATCAAAATAATATTTCTCTTTATTTTTGGTGGAAGAGGCTTATGCTTTCTTACCAATTTTCTTCGATTCCTTAGGTTCGTCAGTGTCTTCAATGACTCCAATAGAACGCAAATCTTTCTCAACAACAAGAGCTTCTGCAAATTTTAAAGCCACAGTATCCTTTGCAACTCTTTTGACAAACACAGAAATGTTAGTCGACAAGGAAGTTGTATAATAATTTTTTGTAATGTCATCATGCAATTGCACATCTACGGGGAACTTGTTCAAAAAATAAGTAAATATTTGGTTAAAATCTTTTACTCTTTCTTTGTCTCCAATTTTTAGGTTTCCAAGTTCTTTCAATAACATGGTGGGAGTCTTATCATCAACAAATTCTTCCAAAAACTTCTTAAACTCCCTCCAACTATGGATTGAATTTTCAAAAGGATGTGATTCCATATTGACACTCTACATTCTAAAGTGTACAGAAATAGTATACAAGCAACATCATCAAAATGTACCTCAGGGATTTGTAAATGAATGTATAAATCATCAATATGATATTTAGCTTTGGTATTCTTATCAAGATCGAACTTTGATAGTATCTTTTCCGGATGTTTTGGCATTTTGTGAAGACTATCCAAAAGAGCGAGAGACCCTTGGGCCATCCAATCCAAATTTGCATCAACCATGTCTTTGTCTCCTCCCTCATCCTCTTCTTCTGAATCTGAAGAGGCTTCTCCTTCAGCATTACAATATTCGTTATAATCAATATGATCCTCATCAGAAAACTGAAAATTCTCCCCTTCATTATCCAAATTTTCCTCAACAGGTGGAAGTTCCCCTTGGTGACTTGTTCTTTCCATAGAATCAACCAACTCTTTAAGGGTTGTGATAACTAAATATTCCACCGAAGAAACCAATACATCATTGGGATTTGTTTCTTCCTTTACACGTTTATGAGCTAGAATAGCAGCAACAAGGGAGTAAACCAAGATCTCTCACAAACTTGTGAGTAATAGGTCAGATTGTCCAGAGCTAATCGTAAGTAAATTCGAAAGCTTGTTCCAAAATAGGATGATAAGTTCCTTCTTTCTCAAGATTATGAGTTGGAGTGGAAATGGGAACATCACTACCTTACGCAGAAGTTTGCTTGTTTAGATGTGGTGAGTTATCAGCCATAAAAAGGTGGTTTCCCTCCTTCTAGCACCAAAATGTTGACAGTGTTGGAAACTACCAACATGCAAGGGGGTCTCCCTAATGTGAAGTCCCAATTAGACCGCACATAGTTTGGTGTAGGAGCCCTTCTGAAAATAATGCCCAACAAACATTTTTCTTAGATATTTTCCTTGGATGCAGCCTGCAATAGTTAGCACAAGAGAGTAACGTATGTGTACTTTTGAATGAACAAGTGAGTATGCCTTGTGCAATGTTCAGTTGTAGAATGTATCAAGGTTCTTTCATTGGAGGGAAATTAAAGTGAGCCTTTAAGAAGAGTAATATTACAAATCTAATAAAGACACACGAGCATATATGTGAAATCATCGTTAATAAACTAGTGAAGTAGTTGACATAGAAGTAACAATCGTTAAAACAAGTACAACACACATTCAATAAGACAAACACCAAAGTCACCAAAATAGTTTAATTTCTTTAGTACAAGTGAAAATAGCATATATTGTAAACATTCAAAGAGTATTCTTACAACATTTAAAGCATACACATGAAAGTGCGTTGGCTCAATGAGCTTCAAGTATTAAGAGAAAGTTCCAAGATACATCGATACAATGAACACCACTAGCTCCAATAGTGGAGCATTAGAGCTACCACTTGCTCTCAAAAAGAATGGTCTTCCTCTCTAATTCTTGTTTGGAGAAGCCAAGGTGAAATTTCCTTTGTTTGAGCTATGCGGGTGTCTATATAAAAAATGGGGTGACTGTCCACCTCCCTTACGACTCTTGGACTCCCCCCATGACCATTTGACTTCTACATGACTTTTCACATTCTATAGGTGACTCTTGGACTTCCACTCTACTTTAAATTTCTCATATTATTGAAAATTACATAATTACATCCAAAAATGATGCAGCACATGATGACTCATAAGGTTCCTTGAAGTGACATTCTGACAAGACATGACTTGACACTGCTAACATGGACTTGCAAATGATGTGGCAAATTTAAACCCAATCTTCTATTACTGGTATCTTTGTGTCTTCATGAAATATGTTGCATGGTCTTCCTCTTCCTCCTCCAAATTTTTGAGAATAGGGAGTCTTTACTATAATCTTGACCTTTTAGATTATGTCGCAATCTAGTGTTCCTTAATCTTCTTGTTCAATGATCATATTGTCCTTGCAGCTTCATAAGTGTCTTCTAGTACATTATCCTTCTCCTTCTGCTTGAATATCACCCTATCATGTGAATATTTAGTACCCGCAACTGGAAATCACTCATGATAGGACGACATCAACCCAAAAATCTCCTAGTCTAACATGCTTCTTGAAAATAATTGATTGAACTAGAACTGGGTACTGGACTGAGAGCTAGGCCCAAGAATTGTGTAGTGCGTAGTTCCAGAGGCCAGGGGTGAGGTGTTGATGCTTTTGATTGCGCAATACGCAACAATGGAGACCTTGGAAGGAAGACTACATAGTTGAGTGTTAGAGTGAGGTAGGATTTCCCACTGTGACTACACAATGTACAGTTCAGAAGAGAGGGAAGCTAATAAATTATGTTGTTTCGTAGTTCGAGGAGCCAAGGAGGTAGACTACAAACTGGGATTATGCAATGCACAGAAGGAGACTAATAGGGAGGTTTGATTGTGCAGTTTTGGGGGTCAAGAGGCCATAATCGAGAACTATGACTATGGAATGTGCAATCCTTGGAGGAAAAAACAATGGATTACATAGTTCTATAAGGAAAGGGTACATGCTTGAGGCTTTCCACTACACAATGCACTGTTCAGGAGGGCGGATTGGGCTCAATTTGGTCGAGCAGAAAATCTTCAAGAATTTTGGTAAGTGTGGGATCAATGAAGCAGATATGAAACCAAGGTAGGACTTGAACATGATCAGACACTCATATCAATCAACGACACAACATTAAACACAAACAACATGGTCCCCTTAATGCGACAACAAAACAACATACTCCTCCAAGTGCCAAAGTTAGGGTACACTTGTGTGACAATAATGACGACACTTGTGCTAGAGTGCATCAAACTTTGGGAATGAGTCTAATACATGCATATATGATAAATAGAACCCATTGAGACCAAATTTTCCTCTTGAAATAAACCAAAATACTACTTTCGAAATGTGCGACACTTCCCATTCCAAAAGACGACTCTTAGGTTTTCTTTCAAAAGGGACTATAAAACTTAAATAATTTACATGGAATGACTCTTACTACTAGAAATGATAGATTTCAAGGTCATATTAGGCTATGAAATTTGGAAATAGGCCAAAATTTTGGAGGGTTTTTTAGTAGCGACAACATGTCCTAAGACAGAGGAAAAGGAAGAGGACATGTCTCGTGTTCCATATGCCAATGTAGTTGGAAGTTTGATGTACGCAAGGATCACGGTACTAAAACAAACATTTCATGCAAAGTGTGAGTATTGAGCAGATATATATCAAAGACATGGAAGGAGCACTAAAAAGTAATAAAGAGATTTTTCAAGTATTTGCTTGGAACTATTGGAGTTGGATTGTGATACCAATGAAGACTAGTATGGAATAGAGTGTACCATATACATGGATTTGTGATGTAGACTAGGATGAAGATCTATATTTTAGAAGATATATAAGTGGGTATGTGTTTAAGCTATTTTGAAAAGTAATTAGTTGGATGAGAAAGAGATAGTATGTAGTGGCACTTTCAACTACATTAGTTGAAAACATGGCAGCCACTCATGTCAGCAAGGAAGAAATATGGTTACAAACATTGTGTTGAAGTATTAGGTAAGTACAACAATATATAAGGATAGGTTGTGATAGTTAAATTGTAATATCCTTGGAGAAGGACCCAACTTATCATTCTAATACAAATTAGTTGATGTTTGATATCACTCTATGAGAGATATGCAGATTGTATATAAGAAGGTGCAAGTGAAGAAGGTGGACACTTTGAAGAATGATGTAGATTGATTAACAAAATTTGTAAGCATTGAGAAGTTCTCTTGGTGTAGAAAAAAATGGGCATTGGTGTCCTGGGTTTTTTATGTTCTCTTATAACCCCCTATATGCAAAGAAAACAACAAATAGAAGAATGTTGGGTATGTGTTATATTCTTTGCATGACTACCTCCACATATTTTACGTTGCATCAAGTGCAACAAAGGGGTCACAAGGGGACAAAAAAAATGGAACAATTATTTTACATCCATTATTGGTGGTTTTTCACACATGGTTTTTGCTTTTAGTGGATTTATGGCACATGTTAGTTTAACCCATGGTTTTGTAAATCTAGTTAAGGAAATATGATTATATTCTAATCCAGGGTAAATGGATTGGTGGTGTTTAGTCAATTTAGTGTCCTAAATTGCTTTCATTAATTATCAACCAGGGCTAGTAAGCTAATGAAGTGTGGTGCACCATATGTGCTTAAGCAACCTATTCCTTACTTCATTGTGTTATGTTTTATGTTGTTTTTAGGGGGGGTTTTGTTCTTTAAGATCTAAGGATGGTTAATCTAGAATTATTAGAAGACTTAATTGAATTTAAATTAATTTTAGAAGGAAGAAAAGGAAGTGTACTAAAACTAATATAATTTTCATAAAATCAAACCAAAAACTAAGGGCTAGTTTAAGACCTAGTTTGGAAATCAAAGCATCTATCTATTTTGTTTGTTAATCCTAATCCACGGATCTATTTCTAGAAAGACTAAGATTGAGAATTACAATGCCTATCTTAAATGAAAGAAGAAAATGAATCAACCATTGTACCTTTAGTTATCTCAACATTCAATTGTTAGGCATGACCCTATGGAGATGGAATTTAGTAATTGTTTGTACTTTAGTCTGCTAAGGTCCTAGAACATAAAACAAGGAATTCAAATGAAAATATCTAAGATGTGTTTAGCTACTCCAATTATTCAATTTGTAAAGAGTGACCTTCTTGAAGTAATATTTAAGTAAGCTAATTACACCTATTTAAACTAGAGAACTAGGAAAACTTTGTAAATGAATAACTCAGAAATTGCATTGCATTTAATCATTCAACCATCCCTTCTTAATGTGTTCAGATCAATTCCTTTCAGAGTGGGTTTTAGGAAGATTGTTTTTTGCAATTAAGTGAGGATCTTGAAAGTAAAAGCATGTAAGATCTAACTAAAATCAACTAAATGTATAATTGACTTGTCAGCCACACTCAAATATGAAGTGTTTAACCTCTTGAGATGCCTTTGGAGAAATCAATTATGCATTTATTCCTTGGCAAGCAAATGACAAGAAGCAAGATAAATATAACTGTTGCATATGTGACATATTTAACCACTTAATGTAGAATTTAGCATATTGAAAATGGCTTTCATAAATATTAGTTTGACACAACATTTGACAACTCTATTTTAATAAAAATAAAAGAGCAGGAACAGTAAAGCTAAACAACTATGACTTCTTAGCACTTCAATCCCTATTCCAATGTTGAAAACAGAGTTTCTATTTCCATGAAATGTTTTGGAAGAGAAAGTTTTCACAGTTGCAATTTATCATTAAACTATTTGAAAACTGGAAATGAAGCATAAACAGAAATTGCTAAACAAAGTGAAAGAAATCTAACTAGAAAACATAATAAAAACCTCCTTCAGAAGTAGGGGCCCTCTGCTACTGAGTTGGTTGACTCCTAGCTTGTCAAAAGTGCAATCACTCAAGCATTTGGTGACTAAACTTCTTTATTAAAACAAGGTCTAGAAAACAGAGTATTCACTTTAAAAATCTGAATTGTACTGAACTGTCTCTCGGTTCTGTGGAACCACTATTTAAAGAGAAATTACATAACTAATTGTGAGCTAAGTTAGCTACAGGTGTCTAACTTGAATTACAATCAAAATAGGACTATTGGACTCATGATTTGCTTCGAAGAGAAAATCAGGAGTCCTATTGTTGTAGGTAACATTCTTTGACTTGTAACTTTGACCATAAGTTTAGGCTCCTTTTTATGTCGATCTGGACCATGTGAGTAGGATAGAATCTTTGTAGACAAGATTCTAGAAACACCCATGTGGCTTGATTCTTCAACTGACACCTGGAACCTGGTAAACCATAAGAGTGGCTACGGAATGCATAGTTAGCTGCAGAACAGGCTGCATTCTGTAGCCAATTTGCAAAAACTTATCAAAATAGCAAAATCATGAAAATATAATATGATAATCATTTAAATGCATCCTTGAGACAAAACCTTAGCATTCTTCACTGATTAGGGTTTATGAACTTATGGAAAAGTGATGGAATGAGATGAGAAAATTGTAAAGGAGAGGGTAATCCTGAGGTTCAAATTACACATCACCCTCATCTTGGGTCGTAGAACGAGCCCTCTCCGTGAAAAAAAAAACATATATTACTTTGGAGAGTATAGTTTAAACACAAATGAAAATAAATGTATATAAGGTAAGCATATATAATGGATAAAAATTGCATAAAAAATTATAACTTACATTGGTTAATGCTAAATTAATAGTGGTCAATAAGCAAATCAAATCCACTCAATTAGAACTTACGTTTTGGGAAAAATTGCATAAAAAATTATAACTTGTATTGGTAAATGCTAAATTAATAATGGTCTTGCTTTGGGAGGAACTAATTAATTGAGATGAAGTGGGTAAATCAAATTATTTCTTAGGCACAAGCACTTGTATAAATTTTGGTCGATAGTAACCACTAGTAAGTCTATACATTTACAATTTTACTCCTACATAAGTGTTAAGAAAAAAAACATACGGTGGGAAGTAACCCTTGGTAAATATATTTATTTACATCTTATTCCTATCCATTCTTTTATGAAAAGACTAGGTGGGAAGTCACTTATGGTAAATCTACTAGCAATTACACCAAATGTTGTAAAAGAAACACCTTAAGGCATAAATTTGAGAAAAATAGTAACATATAAAAAATAATTGAAGATAAATATTAGTAAAGACTTCGAAGTATACATTTGATTTTAAAAAATGCACCACATCCATGAGCTAAAGATTATAAAATCTAATTTTTAACACACGAGCATCCAAATTTATCCTTTCCAATATAATTTATCTATCCGTTATATATTTATGAAAGTATGTTAAAAGCTAGAGATTGTCATTATTCTATTGATATGTCCAATGGCGATCAAGAGTATAGTGGAGTAGTTTTGATTCACAATTTTTTTACATATTAAAATTCAAAGTGGAGAGTAGCACATACAGATCGCGTTGGAATTTGGGAACATCCTCGTCTCAACTCTCCACTTTGAGTGATACAGAGAACAACCGATGGATAATTTTTTCTTTTTACCATTTTTCAGAGATGAGAGATGCACCAAACATGAATCCACCAAAATTAAATTGACAAGGACTAAACTGCACGACCAAAAAAACTTTAAAAACAAGTAAAACAAAATCCACTGTAATGATCTACTCTATTCAATTTTAGATAAATAGTCCAATGATCTAGTCTATTCAATTTCAATTTCATAGCAACAATCTATTACAATATTTTATTTATCGGCAACACAAGTACTTGGATTTCATTGTAGGTAATCAACATGTAACAATTTTCTTTGTTATTGTTATTGTGTTCATTGCTTATGTTCATGTTTTGATTTTGATTGCATTTTTATCTTTCCTTTCTTGGTGATGCTCTTGCTTTACAACTACTCTGGCTCTATCTATTCAACCAAAATTTCCCATGACTTTCAGTTTGTAACATCAATTGACTTCCTTAAGTGGGTGAAATGGCCTTTGAACCAACGTGGGGCTATGTAACACCCCTACCTTACTATTGAACCAAGACCAGTTTAAGGTTGCATTTGTTTTTGACATGGAGAGCAAGTTAGCTTTCAAGTTTTCATTCATTTTTCTTATGACATAATGGTAAACTACTTATGTTCCAATGGAGCCTTTTCTTTGCAATGAAGAGAATAGGGCATGGGAGAAGGGTCTTTTGAGTGATTCCCCTTGTAATGATTCAAAATTTCTATGTATGATTTTTAGGAGAGTTAAATGTTTTTCTGATGTCCTCCATCCCCACCCTCCACAACAATATAACTAGTGTATGACATTTTTGAATTTCTTCTAGATCATGTCATATTAGTAGATTCATTGAAATTACAGGTAAACCTTATTGATCATATTTTTTTGTAACAACCTATGTGAATATCCCCGGCCAAAATGAAAATGTCGATGTCTAATAAGCATGGCTTATCTCAAAACAAAAAACTATTGAAAACCTATTTATGAATTAGTGGAATGCTTCCATTTTAATTTGCTTCTCAATTTTAGGAATTTTTTAGGTTAAATATGCTTTAACATGTCTCTTTTGAGATCTTCTTCCAAAACCTTCTACAAACGAGGTTTATGGATTTCCTCAAATTTTCTACCAATTGTTAGTATCAAATGAATGTGAAATAAATGATAGCTGGAAATTGTGAATTCCATCACATCTACAAAGATCAGTTGGAACCAAAAGAAATTGACATTGTTCAAGGGTAATTTTTTTAGCATGGGATTTACTTCATTTAGAAAGAAACATTTTCAATGTAACTGGTCATCTATGGCTCTCAATCTAATGATTTCATAACTGCAGGACCATCAACTTGTCCCTATAAAGGATTTATTCCAATTTAGGTAACAAAGTAAATGGTGTATTCAAAGGCAACCCATACCAAAAAATGTCCCAAACAATTTTTCCCCTCCATTGCCATATTACAATTCTAAGACTTTTTTCTATCTTGTGTGTGAACTTTGATGTTCCATTGTACCTTCTATCCTTGAATTTGAACAAAACCAACATGAATTGTCTCTCCATTACTTCATTCAGAAATAAACATTTTGAGTGGTAATTGGTCAGCTATGGCTCTCAATTTGATGATTTCATAGTTGTAGGACCATCAACTTGTCCCTACAAAGGATTTATTTCAATTTAGGTAACAAAGAAAATGGTGTATTCAGGAGCAACCCATACCAAAAAAGGTCCCAGACAACTTTTCCCATCCATTACCATATTACAATTTGGTGTCCTTTTTCTATCATGTGTGTGAACTTTGAATTTCTATTGCACCTTATATCCTTGAATTTTCACTCAACCAACATTAATTGCCTCTCAAGCCTCTTATACTGTGAGATTAAGTTGATTAAATTTTCAACATGTGTCTTGATATACTTCAAGTTTGCTATAGTTGCTAGATTTTTTGATTTCGACAGAGATTCCTCTGTCCTATTCATTGACATCCTTGTATACCAAAAAAAAAAAAGTAAGAAAGAAAAATAAATTATCTACATAATATTGTTTATGAACTGTAACAACATTTAGATATTACAGCCTTTATTCCCTACCAATCTATGCAAGAAGAATTCATTCCCTCCCTCTGTAGGGATTTCCGCGACTACTGTGACATTTGTTCAACATAGTGTCTCTATATAGTATCTTGAACAACAATGTATTGGAATACATAAGAAAATACATGACATACCTTAAGGCAAATGGAATTTTATTCAGCTCTGTGAACGAAAGGCTTATTAAAAATTCAAACGCTTGAGGATCACCTGGGCTCCATGTAACAGTTGCAAGGTGAATATATGGGCAAGTGCATGGGCATAAGATGGGGAAGTGACAAAATAAAATCATTGCAGAACCTTTGCCAATACCACTTTTTCTTCCATGAGTGAAAAGTTCTAACCCACACAAATTCTTGGAACATATCCAAAGGGAATAAATACGAAGGGATGGTTGGAAGCCTTGTTGAGTCCTTCGCTAAATCGCCCTGCGTTAAATTCATTTGCATCATTTCCCCATAAATTTGGATCATGATGCGTTGCAAGAATTGGAGTAAGTTGGGTGCCTACGTTAATTGAAAGCCTTCCAAGCTTCTCTGGATTTACCACTTGTTGTAACAGAGCCACTACTAGTGGATAAATTCTCAAGGCCTCATTTAGAATCATTCCCACTTGCAAAAAACCATAATTTATGCTTCAGAAGAGGATGAAGAATATCTGTAAAATATACTGCCAAGCCCATGCATACCTCTATGATTTACTTACTTCTCTACGAAGCAATTATGTTAAAATATTAAACTGAAATCTCTACTTTTTTTGCTTTTCACCCATCTAGAGATTCTAAATTTTCATGCCATAATTACCCAATTTATCCCATAAGAAAATAGCAATAGTCTTTTGAAATTTACTGAGATAAAAGTTCTCTCAAAATAAACCATTACAATCTTAAGGTGATTCGAGCTATCTGCATCTCAATAAATATATTTTCCATATACTTCCAACACCTCTTTGATTCCTCTTGATTCATTCCTAATAATATTATGGCCCATGTTAGCGGGTTTGATGTAGTTTCATGTCCCACAAAGTAAATAGCCCCTGCATTCTGCAATTATTTAGTCTTTTGTCATGCTTACATATTGCAGGTTGCCGCCCGCTTGCTTCTTTTTAGTAGAAATCATTAGACCTAACAGATCATTACCAACACTGCTTGGGTTTTCTCTAACAACACTCCTTTCCCTGCCTTCAATGACCTACATCACAACTCTTCTGGTCTCTTTATCTAACTTCTATAAAGTCACATGTTCTTTCTCATAGCAACAAACATGTTAAGGAGGTCGCTCTCACGAGTTTCATAAGACAATGCTAGATATTAGAAAAAAAATCTTAATCATGGTACACCTATGTTGAAGACAAAGAACACAAGAGAAGAATCTAGTGTGCCAGGGGACTTTGTTGTTATCGCATATGCGGTTTTCTAGAGTGGATCTCACCGATTTTTTCGGCTTGGGTTCTTTGTCACCAAGGTTGTCATTCTTTCCAGTTACTGACACTTGTCTGTTTCAGAGCCACCTTTTAGCTCGCAATTAGTTGGGGGTGGTATATTGCATAGGCATGTAATGAGGCAGCTAGGGAACCCTAGTGGATGATGAACCCTAAAATTGGTCATCATTTTGCTGGGCATTGGTTGTCATTTTGCTGGGAGATGAATCTAGTATGTCAAGGGACTTTGTTGTTATCGCATATGTGGTTTCTAGAGTGGACATGACACATCTCAATGAAGTATTCCAATTCAAAAAATACCATTAAAGAGTATTGCACGCACAGAGCGCCACCGTTGGCATTATTCCAAGAACAATTTCGAAATGTTGGAGGAGAGAAATAAATTTGAGGTGCTGAGGATTGACGTTGAAGCAAGTCAAAATATTTAAAGGATTTGAACCTCGAACCTGCATTCAATCGTAAACCGCAGTCCACTTCGAACAGATCGCCTTGCATTCTTCCTCCGGGTAAAGATCTCACCAGCAATTTACTGGATCTGCAATTTACACTTCCTTTGACATATTATGTTTGGAGTTGTCTGAGAGATAGGGATAGGGATTGGAGTTGGTATTTGGGATTTAGGATTTAGCATATTTTTGGCCTTTTGGAGGTGTTGATGAGATCAGTGAGCAATGATCACATCACAGCAACAGTCGCAGTGGGCAGGAGTAGTGAGCTCAGCACAGGACAACAGCAGTCGCAGTGGGCCACAACACAGTCGCAAGTCACAACACAACAACGGTCGTAGTCGCAGTGGGCAGAAGAAATGAGCACAGGACAACAACAGTCACAGTTGGCCTCAGCACAGTCAGAAGTCACATTTTGCCTCAGCACAGTCGCAATTCTACGGAGTCGCAAATCGCAGCTTGCCGCCACAACACAGTCGCAAGTATGCGGAGTCGCAAGTTGCAGTTTTCCGCCACAACACAGTCGCAAGTCTGCGGAGTTGCAAGTCGCAGTTTTCTGCCACAACATAGTTGCAAGTTGCAGGTGTCATAGGTCGCATAGTCGCAACTTGTATCAAGTAGCTATCCTAGTTATTTAGGTGGGAATGCGACTTGCCGACTAGAAATACAGGTCGCATAATCATATTTTCTGAGCAATCTAGTTTTCGCCTACCTTTTGAATTCATAGAACCAGCACACATTTATGCCTCCCATTTGTGCCTCCCATTTGCATCCACAGAAATGACACACTTTTAGTGACTCAGTGCGCACAGGGCGAGAGTAATTTAAAGGATTTAAAAGTTTAAGCAGTTTTGTGGAGGCTTGGATTTGAACATTTTCCACATTTCACTGTTACGTGTTGAGTTTGGGTTGGAGAGAGATATGGTTTGAAAGTGAACGGTGGAAGAATTAGGAGTTAGGCACTTTAGCGGTGAAGAGGTTGGAGCCCAATGCATGTAAACATTGTAATGGGACAAGTAATTTCAAAATCCGTAGAAACAAATGATCTAGGACAAGTGAAAATTGCCACATCAGCCAAAGCTGGGAAGTGGGTTTGGGTCAATGCCAGACAATATCGGGGTATTTTAAAATGGGGACTAGCACGTCTAAAATTGGGGCATCCAAGGAAAAAGCAGACTCAAAGGAAAAGCATTGAGACCCTTCGCAATAAGCAATATTCAAACAATTCCCCCTTGCAAGCGTATGGCAACAGGCCCAGAGGAAAAGGAAAAGGAAAAGTAATCGATGATTTTGTCTTGTACAATCCCACATCCAAACCTCTCACCTGGTCATCTGATCTCTATGTGGCAGAATTGTTAAATGCAAAAAAGAGGTTGGAGGTGCTAGAAGCTAAAGAGAATGAAAGGGAGCATACAACGTATGCAATCAAAGTTGAGAATCAGGCTTTAGTGGAAAGCAATAAAATTTTGAAGGAGCTAGTGGCATTGCTCCAGGAATGATCCAGATTTATGCAGGAACACAAAAGAATACACATATAACCATAAATACAAAGATGCAGCGGAAAGAACACTTCATTTCATTAATATCAAAGAACTGAAATTTGCTTACATACAGAATGGAAATAAAGAAAGAAATGGTAGCGACCAGAAGAGATGTGGCGGCTAAAAAGAACCCTAAACTCAAAGGTTACAATGACGTCGAGGGCCCTGTTTGAGTAAATTGGTGTTTCAACTTCCCGAGGACGTAACTTCGGCATATGATCTCTATTTGATGCGTATGATACGTCGTTGAAAGATCTATCCGAGTACTAAAACTATTGCTGAAAATATCAAGTCAAAAACAAAATCATATTTGTCTGAAAAACGATGCCCAACAAAACGTTGTTTAGGGCCTCAAAACGGCTCCGAAAGTTTAGGACCTGAAAAACTGCTAAAAATAGTAAGTTGTGTCGAAACTGAAAAACTGAAAGAGACAATGGTGGGGCCCCAAGTGGAATAGGCAGGTGGCCACCAATATCCACCTAGATCATTCCTCCCCCCTTAGGAAGAAATGGTCCCCATTGCGTTGAGTTCCTCCATCAGATGAGGAAACTTCTGCTGAACTTGGTCCCTGGTGAACCACTTGCCTTGGTGCAGGAGTTGGCTAGCTTTGACAACCCGATACAGTTGGATCTTACATTGGCAAGTATTCTTGATTTGCATGTCCATGATACAATCTATGGTGGCATGTTCCATGCAGTCTGGGTTTAACTCTTTTGGTGTGAGTTCTTTTGTAATGTTAGAGGTGTCCAGTAGAGGTGGGAAGTAGGCACGAAGGCAGTCTACATTGAATACTGGGTGCAGACCAAGGAATAGTGGAATACTGAGCTTGAAGGCATTGTTCCCTACAACCTTAGTGATGGTGTACGACCCATATCGGAGCGGGCGAAGCTTGCGGTGGGGTCCAGTGAGGTGCTCCTTCTGCAAATGTAGCCACACTTTTTCACCCACGTGGAAGTTGTGTGGCACCCGATGTTGATCATGTCGTTTCTTGTACTTAGCATTGGCTCTATCCAATATGTCACGAACCTGTTGTCGAATGTGCTAAATTCACTCGATGAAGTTTTTCGCTTTGTCAGCTTCAGACTGGACATGAGCCGAATCGGCTGGAGTAGCTGCAAATGGCATGGCTACGACAATGGGACATAGTGGCTGGAATCCCAAGCCCACCTGAAAGGGGCTATGACCGGTTGAGCTGTGGAGAGCCCGGTTATAATTGTGTTGTACATAGGGGAGGCTCTTATCCCATGTGCATGGATGCTTTGAATTGTACATGCGTAGAATGTGTACAATCATCTTGTTGATGACCTCTATCTGGCCATCATTTTGGGGATGGAAAGTTGTGGACTTGGTGAGCTTGGTGCCCAACATTGACTAAAGGCTGCAAAAAAATGTGCTAAGGAACCTGTTGTCGTGATCTGATATGATAGAGAGTGCGATCCCAAAGTGAACCCACACTCGTTAAAAGAAGAGTTTAGCAGTGGCTTCTGCTGTGATATTCTTCTTGCAGGCCTCCATAATGGCCATCTTCGAGAATCTATCAACAACCACGAAAACACATTCGTTTCCATGCTTAGTAGAAGGAAGGCTTAACATGTAATCCATGGAGATGGATTCCCAAGGTCGACTAGGGGTAGGTAGCAGAGTATAGAGCCCTTGCTTCTTGATGGTCGATTTGGCAATGGCGCAAACAGTGCAGGATCTAATGTACTTCCCGACATCCCGTCGAAGGTTCGGCCAATATAAATACTTCTGTAGTACTGCCACTATTTTCTCGACCCCAAAATTCCCAGTGACTCGACTTTAGTGCGCTTCCCATATCATCTTGGCACACTCACTTGAAGGAACACAAATGTGTCCCAGGTGACATAACAGTGCATCTTGGAGGTGAAAATTTGGAACTTGTGTACCCCCCAAGAGTGTCTTGTATGTGTGGCTGAATTTTGGATCGCTCTTATAGAGAAGTGGCCAATCAGAAGTCTCGTGCCCTCAAGAGTTGAGAACTGTGGTTATGGCCACGATCGGTGGTCGGTTGAGGCATTCAGCAACATTATTGGTGCTACCCTTCTTGTACTTTATGTTCAAATTAAATTGTTGCATATATGTGGACCACTTCTGATGGCGATCGTTCTGCAACTTCCCTTGTGTCTGTATGAACTGCAGGGTTCAGTGGTCTGTGTGGATGATTGTTTCCTTCCCCAAAATGTAATGCTTCCATTGACGACAATCCTGCACAATGGAATACATTTCTTTGTCATAAGTGGGATACTTGCGAAATGTGTCAGACAATGTCTCACTGTGATATGCCACTAGATGCCCCTATTGATTAAGAACTGCCCCAATAGCATATTCAAAGGCATATGTCTCGATCTCAAATGGTTGTTACAAGTCTGGTAATGTGAGCACTAGGGCAGAACAGAGGTGATGTTTCAATTCTACGAACGCCTTTTGTTGAGATTCTAACCAAAATAATTTTTCTTTCGCTCCTCCCTTGGTGACTTGACTCAAGGGCCAAGTGATATGAGAGAATCCAACACGAATTGTAGAAATTCTATAACTTATGTGTTATATATCTAATGTTCTCCTGATCACACACTATTTTAGCTTCATGCACAATACAAAATCTATTCCACCATTGATCATCACATGCGGAAATTAAATCAATTGAAATGCACACATGAAACCATAAAAACTCACACACATTAACACAGTGATTTAACGGGAAAGCCTGAAGCTAAAAACCCCAACTATCTGTATATAATATATGTCATAGAGCTCATGTAAAAATTCTCATACAAATATGAACATGTCAAGCTCTCAGTATAATACAATCGCTACACACTAATCAGGCTCGATCTTGCAAATCCATGCACTGATCTCTGCCACCTGCTAGCCTGCCTCTACTGCACAATCCCTACTGAAGAATGGCTTTGAATGAACTCGAATCCACCTGGCTTGCACTGCATAATCCTCATTGGCATCTCCATTAAGTGTTGGATGCAATCAATGCATCACTATAGTCACAATTGATAGTCACACTTTCTCTTTCACCTACCTCTCCACTGGTCTCCACTGAAACTGCCATGCACTGTAGTTAACTGATGTATTCTTCAGTTGATTAATGAGTTATTATTTAGTGAATTAATTAACTAATTAATTCACACCACTCTCACTAGTGTATCAATCAGTTAGACTAGATACAACTAACTCAACTGAGTCTAACTGAGTTAAACTAAATACAACTCCACCAACTACTTCTATAACTCCACCAAACTCTGTCACATGAGTTCTAACTGAAGTCCTCATGCATTAGCTCCAATAAACCCTCAGGAATAGCGTAATTCCTTCTGTCAGCTGCTGTGCCACATCCGTGCACTTAACTGAAGTGCTCCAAGAGAATAAGATAATGTTTAGAGTCCAAATATTATTAAGAGCTAATAATATTCGACATATCTATTTTTAGACTGGCAATCTAAAAATAGATTCCGCCCAATATGTCTAAAAATAGAAGTCCATATATTTTTCCAACTTGACCAACCATCCACAAATAGCATCCTGCAACTCATAGAATATGATCGACGTGTCTAAAAATAGACTTTACGCCAAAAATAGCCTGCGGGCCCACTTAGTGAAGGCGACTCTTTTCACTAAGCTCATCATCTTGTTGAATCCCAACACGAACCTGCGGTAGAAATTAGCAAGACCCATAAAGTTGCGAAGCTCTATTAGAGTGGATGGGGCTAGCCAATCCTGAATGACTTGAATCTTGGTTGGATCCACATGCACCCCTCTTTCATCAATAATGTATCTTAGATATTGAACCTAGGTCATGCCAAAAGTGCACTTCTCCAAATTGGCACACAACTTGCGTTGTCGTAGTGTTTGGAGGACTTCTCGGATGTGGTGGAGGTGCTTTTCCCAAGTCTGGCTAAAGATCAGAATGTCATCCAAGTACACCACTACAAATGAGTTGGTGAATGGACGCAAGATGTCATCCATCAGCCTCATGAATGTTGTGGGAGCATTTGTCAACCCAAAAGGCATGACGAGCCATTCGAAAAGGCCATCCTTGGCTTTGAAGGCAGTCTTCCACACATCATAGGGTTCGATTTTTACCTGGTGATACCCAGACTTCAAGTCGATCTTGCTGAAATATGTTTCCCCTTTCAGTTGGTCCAGAAGGTCATCATTCCATGGGATCGAGTACCTATTCTGGACAATGATCTTGTTCAGCGCCCGATAGTCAATACAGAGTTTGCAAGTCTCATCCTTCTTCTGTACCAACATGATCAGGCTCCCACAGGGCGATGAACTTGGCCGGATGTGACCTTTCTGCAGCAGCTCCTGAATACGCCTCTTGATTTCATCATTCTCTAGAATATAGCGCTTATAGATCGGTCCATTGCGTAGCGGCGCACCTAGGGTCAGGTCAATGGGGTGCTTGACCTGACAGTGTAGAGGCACCCCTGTGGGTGAGGTGAAGATGTCCCCATACTCCTCCACAACCTTGTCCATTTGTTTTTGTTGTGTAGAGGAGCCATGTCTGGAGGTCGTGGCCACAA
Organism: Pinus albicaulis; assembly: GCA_034641835.2. NCBI lineage: Eukaryota > Viridiplantae > Streptophyta > Pinopsida > Pinales > Pinaceae > Pinus > Pinus albicaulis. The sequence continues at coordinate 42,560,344 of CM076581.1, read as the reverse complement.
TATTCCTCTTTCCCTGGGGGCAGATCATCAGGAAAAAAAAATTTCTGGTTTTGGAAATGAGCTTACTGCATTGTTTTGCAGTAACCAAAGTGATAGTGGGAGGCAGTGGTACCTCTGGTATTCTGTACAACTTATTTCCCAAAGTAACAATAACAGCGCGAGGACGGGACTCATACACAGCACGTCGCTTCCACAAGTATGGTTGGCCTAACAATACATCAGAAACATCAATAGGAGCAATGTCACACAATACCTCATCCATGAAGGGCTTGATGTTATAGGGAAGGCGGCACTGCTGGCTGACGCAGAGATCTCGCCCTTGGTAAAGCCACCCGATGGTGTATGGTTGTGGGTGCGCTGTGGTCGGCAAGCCCAACCGCTTCACGACATCTGCTAAAATGAGGTTCTTTTGGCTCCCATTGTCGATAATGAACTATAGCGGGGAACCCTTTACCCACATTTGGGAGTGGAAGAGACGCTCTGCCTCCTCTGGATCTTCTGGTTCCTCCTTCTGGATCTTCGTAGTGGCAAAAGTGGTGTTTGACTCCGTATCAACAATATGCTTCCCTTTGTCATTCCCCTTGTCAGGTTCTGATTCATAGTCATAGCATGCATCTAATTCAGAAGCCCTCATCTTAGCCACCAGCGACTGCTTGGCCCGATGCTCATTTGTGCTGTGAGTGGAGCTCTTATGGAACTCACACCACTTTCCCATGTTCTTCTTTGGCTTCGCGGTGTTATTCTTTGCTTGTGGCTTTGGCAAGTTGTCTTAGGCCGCCATGCCTTGGCTTTGTCCTTTGGTTTGCAGTTTGGTGGCACCTTTCCCTTGCTTTTGATTCGCAGATCCAAAGTCTCTCTTCTTCTGTTTGAATTTTTGCTCAATCTTGCCAACATACCGGTATGTTGTACCAAGTGAGGAGATGTCGAGGAACTCCATTTCCTCCTGAATGTATCTGTGCAGACAACCGCGATACTTTAGCACCAAATGTTTCTTTGAATCTTTGATACCCAACTTTGTGCGTAGGGTATGGAACAAATTTTTCAGCTCATGCACATCTTGATCCCTTTGTTGTCGCAGCATGGTCCATTGTATGTACTTGTCCTCATAGCTCCCCACGGGATAGTATTATTCCTTGATGGCATTTCAGAAAGAATTCCAAGTGGGTACAACTGAGAACAGAGAGGGTTATGTCTTGTCCTTTTTCTCACAGTAGGTTTCCCACCAGTCCTTGACATGCGGGGTAGCTTTGAGGAGTGCAAAAATAATCTTCTCCCGGTCGGAAAAGTCATGAACCGAGAAATATTCTTCTAATAGATTCAACCATCTATCTCCGGCATCTGCATCTATTTGACCCTCAAATATGGGAATGTAAAATTTTACTTGTACCTTAAAGGGAGTCGCGCCTCTAGAGTGGTTTTTGTATGCAGATGCACCGCCGGTGGGTAGTCGTTGAAGGATCTGGGCAAAGTTATCAATCATCGCATTCCGTTGTTTTTCGAGGGCCTCCTCGAGCAATATTTTGATAGGATCTCCTACTCCATCATCTTTCTTTTCATCCCCCATGGGCGTTCGTTGAGGTTTGCGAGGCTGATCTTGTAAAGGTTGCACCAGATCGAGCCATAACTCCTTATACCCCGACCTTGTTGGGGACATGCAAAGAAGGATCGAGAAAAAGAAGACCGCTCTGATACCACTGATCCGAATTTATGCGAGAACGAAAAATAATACACATATAACCATAAATATAAATATGCAGTGGAAATAACACTTCATTTCATTAATATCAAAGAACTGAAATTTTATTACATACAGAATGGAAATAAACTAGCTAGGGTAGCTAGGGTGCTGATAGCGAATCTCTGAGAAGAGATGTGGCAGCTACAGACCTCTGAACTGAGTTACAATGAGGCTTGAGGGCCTATTTGTTATTTAGAAATAGTGGAGAACTCTAAACATCCAAAAACCTAACCCTAGGAGATGAAGCACCAAAACTATGGGCCCCGTTTGGGTAAATTGGTGTTTCAACTTCCCGGGGACGTAACTTGGGCATACGATCTCCGTTTGACACATATGATACATCGTTAGAAAGATCTATCCAATTAATACAACTATCGTTGCAAATATTTATTCTAGAATGGAATCATATTTGTCGAACAAACGATGCCCAAAAAACGTTGTTTAGGGCCTCAAAACGGATCCGAAAGTTCAGGACCCGAAAAACTGCTAAAAATAGTAAGTTGTGTCGAAACTGAAAAACTAAAAGAGACAATGGTGGGGCCCCAAGTGGAATAGGCGGGTGGCCACCAATATCCACCTGGATCAAGGAAGCTCTCCTGATAGGGAAGACATAATGGCAATAGATGAAAGCAGATGTGCAAAGCATGAAGAAATTTGTAGTGGAGAGTACAAAGGTGGGGAAGGCGAAACCATCCTAGGATAAAGGGAAAGCGGTTGCCCAAATAGACAACCATGAAGGGAAAACAAGAGAAGAAAGGGAAAAAGGCCTCACAAAAGTTTCCAAAACTTAGGTTGAAGTTATTGGCCATTATGCTGATAGGGAAGGAGACGCAAGCTTTTGGGTTGGAAACATGCAAGATAGAGAAACCAAGGAAAGACAAGATAGAGCAGAAAACATGATTATTAAAGGAGTGAAATACTATGGGAAAAATGAATCTACTTTTGACCTTGCAAGGGGCTTCTTGAAAGACAAGCTGCTATGGCAAGGACAAATAGGTCAAGCATGGAGGGTAGGAAAGTTTACTGGTGAAATTGCGAGGCCCATAAGAGTAATCCTACCTATTTTGCATGATAAAGAAGTCATTCTAAGCAAGAAGGAACCCTTGAGGGGTTCTCTCTTTTTCTAGAAGAAGATTTAACTGTATGACAACAAGAGGAAATGAGGGAGGAATTTTCAAAGGTTAGGGCAGTAAGAGATGAGGGAAAAAGAGCATGGATTTATAAGGGTAAAGCTGTGATAGCATGATTTGGACTTCCTCCCAAAGTTGGACAACAATATGATAATAAAGAAGAGACAATTCTTTAATAGAAAATCAGGAAGCAAGGTTAGTATGGGCAAACAGGGACAAAGAATCAAGTGTGAGTCTAGTAGGGAAAAATAAATAACAATCAAGTCATGCCCAGGTTTCCTTAAGTTTAGTTTTCTGGAACTGCAGAGGTTATTCATGGAGGCGAGGACCTGTGTTAGGGCCTATTGTGGAAGATAGAGACATAATTTGCCTCATAGAAACACATGAGCATGAAGGGTGCAAGACCCCTTGGTTTGAAGGGTACTGGAAGACGGTAGTGTGGAACAAGGTAGCAGGGAATGGAAAAGGACACGGGGGTGTCATGGTATTAGTGAGAGAAAAAGAAGGTCGTTTCATTTAGCTAGAAAAATAAGACTCAAATAAATAATTCATTTGGTTTAAAATATCAGAAAATGGAAATCACATCAGAATTGCACGGTGCTATTTTGCGCCACAAGTTTCAAAAATATAAAAAAGCAGAGGGATTGACCACAAAGATCCTTTTGTAGCCTTAAAGGCAGATATTGAAACATATTCTCAGCTAGGTGAAGTCATTATAGTGGGTGATTTTAATGTTAGGACTGCAAGTGAGCAAGCTAGCATCCCTTGTTGTGAAGAAGACTGCGACCCTATCTGGCTTACAGAAGAGAGTAATCATCAATGGGAAAGAATTTCAGAGGACAAGGGCTGCAATCTCTTTGGTGAACAATTTCTTACTCTATGCGGGGCTTTCAATTTAGTCATTTGTAATGGTTTAACTAGATGGGAAAAGTTTGGTAATTTCACTTGCAATACTTACAATGTTGCAAGTGTAGTAGACTATGTAATTTTCTCACATAGTTTGTGTGAGAAAATTGAGGAATTCTTGATTAGAGATCAACTTTGGGACTTAAAATCATACCACAAGCCAATTTATTTAGGCTTCCCTTGGACTGGAAAGAATCAGTTAGAGTCAAAAACTCAGTGTGCTTAACAAAATTTTCTGAAGGGAAGAATTCTTTTGACTCCAGAAAATTGTAATACTTTCAAATTAGCGCTAGAGAGACTCTGTGAAAAGGAGAAAATACCATTTCACGACTTGCATAGTCACGAATTAACACATTTAATTCAAAGCGCACTTGTAGAGTGCAAGAGAACAAAAAGCAAGAAGTCTGAAAAAATAATAAAAATAATAAAATAAAATAATAAAATAAAAATAAAATAAAATAAAAATAAAAAATAAAAAATAAAAATAAAAATAAATAAAAATAAAAAAGAATAAATAAAAATAAATAAATAAAATAAAATTGTTTTATGTTCAATGCTTTGTTTAACGAGGAATGCAAAAAGGCAAGGAGAATGTGGAAAGAGTCAAACAAAGATGACATAACGCTCAAAGCTTACAAGCAGATATTAAGAAATAAAAAGGTTGACTTCATGGTTTTGAGGAGAGAAGAACTAATCTTCCTCGGGAAAAATAACCCCAAATTATTTTGGAAGGAACTCCAACAGAGAAAGATGCAAACTTAAAATAATATTATAGCTTCTGAATGATTTGAATATGCAAGACAACTGTATGAGTAGGATCCCAAGGTTGACCCTCCTCCCTTGGTCAAGACTGATACAAAACTCTTCACGGTGCAAGAGGTAGAGACAGGTATCAAGAAGTTGGGTGCTAGAAAATCAAAAGACTTAGTTCAGCTCCAGGCAGAGTATCTATAGTGGGGCACAAAAATTCTGGCACCTCACATTACAAAAATTTTCAACAACATCATACAACAGGGGCTCCCCACTGATTGAAAAAATAGTTTGGCAATACCTCTTTTCAAGAGTGGTGCTGTCAATAACCCCTCCAACTATATGACCATAATGATAAACCCCTTATTTGCAAAGTTATTTGGAAGCATGTTAGAGAATAAAATCAGCAAGTGGGCAGAAGAAAGAGATAAACGTGCCAAAGGACAAGCGGGTTTAGACCTAAGCATTCCATTGTTGTGAAACCAGCACCAAAAATAGAAGAAAAGAGATATCAACGCCTTAGAAATAATCCACTTTAAGGGGGCAACCTCCAATACATTACATGAATGAAAAATTCTTGGATGATACAAATGACAAAACCTCCTTTCTATATATAGGAGTCCATGGGGCCACAATGTAATCCTAGTGGGGCCATAATGTAATCCTAGCCGATGTAAAAATAATAATGTAAGGGCACAATAATAACAATATGGGGGTTACAGGGGTACAATAATAACAATAAGGGGGGCTACACTAACATAATAAGGGACTACACTATTAATATAGGGACTTAACATGCCCCTCTCCTTCAAACAAGTGTTGTCTTCAACGCTTAATTATTTCTTGATGCTTTTGTATCATCCTCCCATGTGGAATCTTCTACAGGAAAGTTCTTCCACTTGCTGAGATACTCTGAAATTTATCGTACTTGTCGAGTTCTTGTTTATGTGACTGCTTCAGAACTTCTTTCGAAGTGATGTTGATCTTCCTGTTGTTTCATTAGATTCTGCACCAAAGTTAGCTTATCCTTTGAGAGTTGGAGAACTTGTTGTTGATGCTCGATGTGATCTTCCACTAATTTATCATCCATATTAGATATTATTTGATCCTTAAAACCATCCAACTTAGCCTCCCTTTCTACTTTTAAACCATCTATGTCATCTTCGGTTGCTCTTCATAAGATTGAAATTTGTTGCACTTGGTACCATAATTTTGATATCTCATACTGCAACTCTTCCTCTTCATGCATCATAGTATATCTTTTTGAGGGCTTAATGGGTATGAAATTATTTTTTTGAGGCATTATAGAACCCAATACTGATAGAAATTCTAAAATATGCCCTTGGAATCACTTCAAACTACTTTTTCAAACAAACGTTATGCAATTTTAAAAACCAAATACACAGCTTTTTCTTGCTTTTGAGAAGCTCGATATTGAAATTGACTTATCTATGTGATTGCGGATCCTTAATAATTGAAATTTGGCCTTGAATTAGCCCTCTGAATTCTCTTTCGAATGCCACAGGTCTAACCTGATTTAGATTCTTGAAGACAAAGTTGTGCCCAATCTCCTACGATGACCTAATTATGGACTGGTTCGGTAGAACGAACTTGTACGGCTTTCCATGTGTCACTGTTTCCTCTTTTGGATCTGAAATTGATAGACAGGAAACTAAAGTCCATGTAATTCCAGCCACTTTTTACAGAATTCCAATCCAATGCTCCGAGAGAGAGTTATGAACATTTTCCCACGATCACCTCTTTGAGATGAAATTTGGGAGCCTGAACAAGACCAAACTTCCACAGATCATATCTCCGCCAATATTGCGAACCAAGCTCTATAATTTTTCGAAGATGTTCCTTAGGATTTCTTCTTCACGCTCTAAAAATTTCAGCTTTTGAACCTTCGTAGAAACAAAGTTATAGCGAAAAATCGGTGATGACCTTTTTAGGTGAAATTCAGGAGCCTGCAAAAGCCCTAACTTCCACATATCATATATCCGAAACTATTGTGAACCAAGCTCTAAAATTTTGTGACGATGTTCCTCAGGATTTCAGCTTCGCACTCTAAAAATTTCATCTTCTGAACCTTCGTAGAAAAAACGTTATAGTGAAAATGCCACGATGACCTGTTTGGAGCAGCGAAACCCTAGAATCCAAAGCTCTGATACCAAATGTTGTGAAACCAGATCCAAGAATAGAAGAAAATAGATATAAACGCCTTATAAATAAACCACTTCGAGGGGGAAACCTCCAATACATTACATGAATGAACAATTCTTGGATGATACAAATGACAAAACCTCCTTTCTATATATAGGAGTCCATGGGGCCACAATGTAATCCTTGTAGACCTAACAATAATAATGTGAGGGCACAATAATAACAATATGGGGGTTACAGGGGTACAACAATAACAATAAGGAGGGCTACACTAACATAATAAGGGACTACACTATTAATATAGGGACTTAACATCCACAGTTGATCATGGTATAACTCTAAGGCATATCATTGAGAAAGTTTGGGAGAAAAAAGGAAGAAGTATTTTGTTGTTTTGTTGATTTCAGAAAATCCTTTGACACAGTCCCTAGAGGTAAGATTTGGCATAGAATGGAGGAATTGGGGGTTCCCAAGCATTTGAGAGCAGCTGTGCATAGGTTGTACGAAGAGGTGAAAGTCAAAATCAGAACTTCAGCAGGAATTTCTAAAAGTTTTAGAAGTGATATCGGGGTCAAACAAGGTTGTCCATTGTCTCCTACCCTCTTTGGGTTGTATATCGACAAACTTGAAGAGTGGCTAAATTCGCAAGGGGGTGGCAGGATACATTTGGGCAAGTTTGGTATAAGGCTTCTTTTGTATGCAGGTGACCTTATTCTAATTGCTAATTCAGATCATGGTTTGCAAGAGCACTTACTTTCCTTGGAGCATTTTTGTAAAAATGTGGGGATGCAAGTCAATATCAGCAAAACGAAAGTAGTGGTTTTCTCTAACAAAATAAATCATAACCAACATAAGTTCTACCTTGAGGGCAACACTCTCGAAGAAGTGGGGATTACATATACCTCGGAATGGACTTCAACATAAATCTAAGTTGGGTGGATGTAGAAATAAAAGAACTTTGGGGGGTTGAAAAGCATTTTATGCTCTTCAAAATAGGTGTAGAGAGGCAGATTTATGGGACTGGAAAACCACTCTAACTCTTTTTGGACTGCTAGTGATGTTGGTGATTCTCTACGGTTGTGAATTGTGGGCCATTAGTACATCTGACATGCAGTGGAAGCAAATTGAGAAAATTCATAAGCGTTTGATCACAAACAAATTCAGAATCAAAAGTGCAGTTCCATATGATATCTTGTTAATTAAAACAGGGGTGGCTCCTATTGAAGCAATGGCTATGATACGGGTCATAAGATATTTAAAAAAAACTGAGCAAATTGAAGAAGCAAGATGGCCTAAGGTTGTGTTTAATTACATATTGTGCACAAGAAAGAAAACTTGGATGCGACAAAATAACAAATGGTTTAGCAAATGGGGCATTTTCTTGAGCATGTGTCCCACAAGCAGTAAAGAGATAAAAGCTTTTGTTATGGATAAGTTTCACAAATGTACTTGGGAGAAGGAGTTAGCAAAAAAAAAGTATTATATTGAAGAGTTTAATCCCTCTCACAATCATAAAAAAAGCGTACATAGGGGCCAATATTTCTTGGAGAGCCAAAATTCTTATCGCACAATTAAGGACTAATTCACACCAACTCCGTTGTGAAACAGGGTGCTGGAAAAGGCCAAAAGAAGTGTGGGAGGAAAGAGTATGTACTTTATGCTCGTCTAGAAAAGTGGAAATAGAAAAGCATTTCATTTTAGAATGTGAGGCCTTCAAAGACAAAAGAGAAAGGTATGCAGATATTTTGGCAGCTAGATCCTGGGATATTATATTCAGCGAGGGCTTTGTTGAGAAGTTGGGCGAGCTTATTGTGAAACTGCACAGGAAAAGGGCAAAGTACAAGAGCCAGATGGAGGAGCAACCTATCCCATAGGCTATATTTAGCCTCGTGGACGTTAAAATATCTTCTTCTTCTTATTCTTCCTATTACAATTCCAAGAACAATATTCAAAAAAAGTTATACTAGTCAATGCAACACATCATGTCCTCAAAAGTAAAGCTCGTGCTAATAAAGAACCAAAATGACAAAATAAATTTTGTTAAACAAACAGACCACTATAAAGTTCTTATAGGGAGTTGAGATTGAAAAGAAATGATATATAAATGTATTATTAAATCCCATATTCCCAGGATAAACAAGTGTTCAAAAGCTTTCAGACCACTATGAACTAAAAAAATATCATAACCAAGTACCTTTTATTCTATTCTATTGATAATGAAAGACTGTGATGCCATTAAAACTTGAATTTCTCACTTGAAGCTTGGAATATAAAAGGTAGAAAGTAAATCGACAATAAGAATCATTTGTTGGGATTGTAGATTGAAGATGTGCTTTCGCTCTGCATAATTGCTACCAAATGAAATAACATCTATTGTATGTTTGTGTAACTCCGGGAGCACAACAACTTCCTTTTCACTAGAGAACACCAATTTTCTCCTTTGCTCCAACATAATAGTAGTACAATTCAAAAATGTTGTAACAATCGCTTGGTATGAGAATAATTTTATTAGTTTTGGTCAAAAATTATGGTCTGATATATCATACACTAGAGCATTCTTCTTGCTTTTTCCCAAAATCAGTTGTAAGCCTCTGGAAGTTTCATTTCTTCTAGCAATACCTTTCTTACTAGACCATGAGAAATCCCAAGTTCAATATCTACTTGTGAAATGGACATATAAAATTATATTTTACAAAATGCTAAAGTTCTGAGTCAGACTTGATAAAATACTGAAGTTGTTAGCCTTACCTAAAGTTTGAAGACGATCTGAATGCTAAGCACAGTGAATTTTGGCAAAACTTAGTTGAGGCGGGACAACTGTACACAAGCCAAGAAAAGAGAGCACCCTAAGCGGGAGGGTGAGTACCATCCTTGCAGACACCTGGAGGAAAACAAGGGTTTGAATTTGAACCTGGACACTTCCTTAGTGATAACCAAAAGATTCCTCCTAAAGTTTAGAAGAAATATCACCTGTAAGTAGATATACACCAAATCTTGTCAAAACATGTAAGTAGTTAACTTAAAAGAAAAGGTCTTAGCAGAAGAAAGGTAAACACAATTTTGTAACAAATAGTCATTCCCCGTAACCCTGCTCAACAAAGGATAAACAATAATTTTATTCAAGACCCCTTTGGTTAAAAAAATTGGGGTTGTATGGATAGTTTCCAATTATGAATAAAATACCCTAATTGGGTCGCATTGCCAGTACCTAGAGAAGCATGGTATCGTGAAATATTCCAGAACTTGAACTTGACAAACATTTTTGGATAGTAGCGAAAGTCTAGACTGAATTGACTTCAAGGGAATTTGTGAGAGAAAATGATCCAAGTGGATATTGGTGGCCACTCACCTATTCCATTTGGACCCGCACCATCAATTATTGCAGCTTTTCACTTTCAGCACAACTTACTATTTTTAGCAAGTTTTCGGGTCCTGCACTCTCAGAGCCGTTTTAGGACCCTAATGATCCAGGTGGATATTGGTGGCCGCCCACCTATTCCATTTGAAATGCCACCAACAGTCCTTTTAGTTTTCATTTTCAGCACAACTTACTATTTTTAGTATTTTTTCGGGTCCTGAACTTATGGAGCCGTTTTGAGGCCCTAAACAACGTTTTTTGGGCATTGCACCTCTAGAAAATATATTCCATTTCAAAATTGATATTCGTGGTCAGCAGTTTTATTCCTTGAATAGATCTTTCTAACGATGTATCATGTGTGTCAAACGAAGATAGTATGCCAAAGTTACAACCCCGGGAAGTTGAAACACCAATTTACCCAAACGGGGCACATAGTTAGCGCTTCATCTCCTAGGGTTAGGTTTTTGGACGTTTAGAGTTTTCCATTATTTCTCAATAATAAATAGGCCCTCGAGCCTCATTGTAACACATTTCAAAGGCATGCAGTCGCCACATCTCTTCTTAGAGATAAGCTACCAACGTCCTAGCTATTCGATTTCCATTATGTCTGTAAGCATATTTCTGTTGTTTGATATTAATGAAATGAATCATTATTTGCGTTGCATCTCTGTGTTTATGGCTATTTCTGTATTTTATTATGTTCTTGCATAAATCTGGATCAGAAAAAGCCACACATTTGAAACGGGTGGCTTATAGGGTAAGGAGTAGGAGATCTTGGAGGTGAGAGTGAGAAATTTAGTCCTATAATAACATTGGGTTGGGAAACTTTATATCCTTCAATTATTCCATGGTGAGATCACTCGTCCCCACACCAAATAATACCCTGATGCCATTGATATCAATCTCCAACCGATCCTCCTCCTCGTTGAGCGTAAGCCTCCTGGCCACGAAATCATAGTGAATGAGAACTTTCCTAGTGTGTCTACATACATTTGGACTATTTAATCAAAATCCATGGGAGCACAAGTAGGGAAGAAGGTGATTGTTGCAACAACAGAGAACAAGGTTTGATCAATGTTGGAAATAAACATGGAGCATCGTAGGGTGGCCTTTGATAGATACACAACAAAAGGAGCCTCCATCGTTATTTACAGGTCACTTACAAATTCATATTCTCTCATCGCCATTGCCATTGTTGATCTACTGAAACGCTCCTCTTTTACTTCTTGTGTGGTTTCTTTATCGTTATTATTGCTTGGGAGTTAGCAACTGCCTGGATATGTTGCGTGATGGAGGTATCAATCTAACGGTGGAAGATAGTTCTATCATCTAACATGGAGAATGGATAGTTCTATCATCTAACACGAAGAATGGACTACGGACAACTGCACACCATGGCAGCTAGGGAGATGTTTTCAAATGGAAACGCCTTACAACGTAATTATTTATGTGAGTATGAGTTGTTTTCAAGGATTTATTTTTTTGGATGATTTTTCTATAAAGCTCAAGAATAAAAAATCACTACACAAATATCTAAACATCATACATGAATATTGCAACCATATCCATAAATTATGGCATAAAATATGTTAGGAAATTATCCACATGACATTATATTGTGCAAAGGCTACAATAAGACCTTCAAGTTATGGCCCAATCAAATGCTTGAAAAATATTTTTAATAATATTGAAAAATAAATATTTATTTACCAAAGTTAAATATTATAAGTTGCATTGGCCATTACTAAACTAATAGTGGTTCTAGAGGTGCAAATCTCTATCTTGAGATGCAAACCTCTTTTATAGTGAAGAAATTTGATCTCTCTCCTTGGTATATCTTGTTAAGATGGATCTAGGCTGATTTAATTATTAGCCTTTAAATATGCCACATTGTAGAAGAATACAATGGGAAACAACCATGAGTTAAGAGTACCATAGGAAAAAACCACGAGTTGGAGAATTTTATGTTTTTTATTTTTATTTTTTTAATTTTAGTATTTTTGTTTTATTTTGATATTCAAAATGCTAAACACTACAACACCTCCCCATACTAGACTAGAGAGCGCCTCTTAGCGCAATAATAATGGCTCTAGAGTCTTTGCTTCGCAAAGACTAATAAGGTAAACATAAGAATGTTGTAACCATCATGTAATAAAAAATATATTTTATAGAAATGTTTTGAGGAAGTGAAGATCACCTCAAAAGGGTATTTGAGCGTATATGTTTGAATTTCACCATTTTTTATTTATTATTTATTTTTCCTCTATTGGGAAATCAGGATGATTTTTTTAAGCTATAATAATGAATGCAAGTAGGTTAAATGAAACACTTATATAAACATGAATACACGTTTATATATAAATTCAAGTTGGTATCACAGTGACAAATGAATGTGAGAAGCTTGTTGTTACGATGTTATATATTGGTGCATCCTTATCCTCGCAAGTAAGCTAGCAAAGAGATAGATCCCTTGATCTAATGAATATAGTGATAATTCACACATCTTTAATAAATGCAATGACAATATCTTCTCTCCTAAAGCTTGGAATTGTTGTAGCTTTCACCTTACTTAGAAAGTAAGCTAGCAAAAGTTCATGCCGATGCGTGTGTGTTCTTCTTCCTTGTTCTAGTGAATATGTCAACCAGAGTTTTAAATTCCATGAATACGTGTCAATTGATTGTCATATCACACCCTTAGCTTAAGGATGTCATCAAATAGATATACTTATAGTTAGTTGATCATTAATGAAATTTTCTCGATCAATCAATGGTGTAGATGTTCAAGAAAAGGACAACTATTATATGTGCTTCAATAACCCTCTTGTAAAATTAAATATATTTTTGAATTTTCTAAGTGTTGTAACCGTGATTGTCTTAACATCAATTAATGGCTATATTTTAATGAAATCTTCTCGTGTAGAAAAAAATGAGGGTATTAGAGTGAATAACGTGAAAATCTAACTTAAATCTCGTTTAAATTTCCTTGTTGATAAGAGTCACAAATGAATGAGGAAAAGGTTGATTTAATTTGAAGAATCATTTTTTACCATTTACAATTTGACACATGTTTGATTTAAAAGAAAGTTTTAAATAAATTGCATGGTTAAAAAAATCGTAAGATAATAGTTTGAATCGTGGTGATTATGCATCTTATTGGATGATGTACACATGAAGATGAATTGCGGAGCATGAAGGTGTATGAAGTTAATATAACCCCATGCCTTTAAAAAATTGAAAACACCTAGATATGCATGAAAGTTTCCTATGAAATACAAATCTAAAAGACACAATTGAAAAATTTATACCTTATCCTCTACAAATTGCTAATCCATATTACATGAAGCACATAATATTAATGATCTAGATTGTTTAGAGAGCTAATCCATATTACATGAAGCACATAATATTAATGATCTAGATTGTTTAGAGAATGAAATGAAAGGTAGGAATACAAGTGGAAACATGCACATAGAAATATTATAGAACTGTAGTAATATAATTAAACCCATATTCTATTAATGAGAGAAATAGGAAAAATTTGTAAAAGGTGGAGCAATACAAATTATTTAGAATGGTGGTAGCTTATCTATGAAGAGAGAGGTGTCGATTATGTTCATTCACAAGTTGAAATTACAAGAGGTTTAAAATGGTATTTTAATATAAAGTAATAAACCATGAGTATAAAAAATCTTGACCCTAGGAGATGAAATTCCAAAAGGATTATGGGCCCCAATGTGGTTAGTTGATACTTCAAATTCTGAGGGGCACAACTTTTTCATGCGATCTCTTGAGGCACATAATAGCTCAGTGAAAATATCTATTTAAGAAGTATATTTATGGCAGAATTTGGAAATCAAATGAAACCCTAGGCTCTCGAATGTCCAAAAAACATCATTTAGTGTCCCCCAAAAGTTTAGAACTTGAAAAACAATTGAGATGGACAATCATGTTGATTTAGTGGAAGACGTGGGTGGACACCAATGTCCACCTAGATCAATTCTCCCCCCTTAATAAGAAATGGTCCCCATTTCATCAAGTTCCTGTGTGATATGGAGAAACTTTCGTTGAATCTGACTCCTCGTGAGCCACTTTCATTCATGAAGAAGTTGCATTGCTTTGAAAACCCAATAGATTTGTATGTTTTGCTAGCAGGCGCCCTTCATCTTAGTGTCTACGATCCAACTGACTATAGCCAAACAATTTTTTTATGAGCCAATACTTCATATAATATTCAAGCCTAATCTTTGACCAACAAGACTTCCTATCGAACTCTACATTCACTATCCTTAAAACTTAAACAATATAGGGGCGGTAAATAAATAAGTGAGAAACATATTTCTCATTTAGTTTGTATAATGCACACCCATTAGGACGGGCCCATCCTCTTTTTAAGGCAAAATCATAGGTCAATAACTTATTGCTCAAAGAGAGCCATAAAAAAATTTCTTGTCAAAGGTGCATGAAGCTTCCAAAGGATGTTCCACCACCATTATTTTTCTCTAGAAAATTACAACTCCATACTAGCCAAGTAGCCCAATTTCACTATGTAATCTCGAGATTCTGGGTTATTGGACCAAAAAAGAACATCCTTTACCTCCTCCTTCAGCTAGATATAATTTGTGACCTACTTACAAGTACAATATTTCCATTCATCTTCTTTTGTGCCCTATAACCTAATAAACTCCCCTGATTTCCATGCCAACCTCCCATTGGATTGGAGAGAGTATGTTTTGGTGCCTTCAAGAGAGAAAATATCAGCCGAGTGAAGTGAACAAACAATGGAATTCAAGAGCCAAAATTCATCAGAGGCACCCATCTAGGGGTCTTCAAAAATTCTTACATTTGCTTGCTACCAATCCTCCATGCTATCCATTGCCAAATGAGAGGAAAAGTAACCACCAATGGTTTCCACAAAATAGGCCCATTAGGGGACTTCTTAGTCTATTTGTACTAATATTCAAATGGAATGTCTTGAAAAATATTTGCTTTTATAACCCTCCCCCATAAACAGGAGGTATGGGCAAGCCTCCATAGGTTTCTAGTTGCTAATGACTAAAAAATAAGAAAATGATTTTAATCCCCCATCCACGAGCTTTTTAGGGGTTGCCACAAATCTCTACTTTACAAGAAGAATGTTTGTAGTGTAGGTTTTAACTCTATACAGTTAATTAATGCAAATAGTTTTTCAATAATACAAAAAATATGAAATGGCACACACACAAATTAACACAAATATTTTACCTTGGAAAACCAAACCGAGAAAACCAATTTTTTTTTTTTAAATATATTCTTCTTTACAATATTACAATATCCTCTCCTTTACAATTTTCTCATCTCATTCTACCACTTTTCCTTAAGTTCATAAACCCTAATCAGTGAAGAATGATAAGGTTTAGTCTCAAGGATACATTTAAATGATTATCATATTATATTTTCATGATTTTGCTATTTTGATAAGTTTTTGCAAATTAGCTACAGAATGTAGCCTGTTCTGCAGCTAACTGTGCGTTTCGTAGCCACTCTTATGGTTTACCATGTTCCAGGTGTCAGTTGAGGAATCAAGCCACATGGGTGTTTCTAGAATCTTGTCTACAAGGATTCTATCCTACTCACATGGTCCAAATCAGCATAAAAAGGAGCCTAAACTTATGGTCAAAGTTACAAGTCAAAGAACGTTACCTACAGCAATAAGACTCTTGATTTTCTCTTCGAAGCAAATCATGAGTCCAATAGTCCTATTTTGATTGTAATTCAAGTTAGACACCTGTAGCTAAATTAGCTCGCAATTAGTTATGTAATTTCTCTTTAAATAGTGGTTCCACAGAACCGAGAGATAGTTCAGTACAGTTCAGATTTTTAAAGTGAATAATCTGTTTTCCAGGCCTTCTTTTAATAAAGAAGTTAAGTTACCAAATGCTTGCTTGATTCCACTTTTGACAAGCTAGGAGTCAACCAACTCGGTAGCAAAGGGCCCCTTCTTCTGAAGGAGGTTTTTGTTATGTTTTCTAGTTATATTTCTTTCACTTTGTTTAGCAATTTATGCTTATGCTTCATTTCCAGTTTTCAAATAGTTTAATGATAGATTGAAACTGTGCAGACTTGCTCTTCCAAAACATTTCATGGAAATAGAAACTCTATTTTCAACATTGGAATAAGGATTGAAGTGCTAGGAAATCATATTTGTTTAGCTTTATTGTTCTTGCTCTTTTATTTTTATTAAAATAGAGTTGTCAAATGCAATGTCAAACTGATATTTATGAAAGCCATTTTCAATATGCTAAATTCTACATTCAGTGGTTAAATATCTCACATATGCAGTAGTTGAATTTATCTTTCTTCTTGTCATTTGCTTGCCAAGGACTAAAGGCATAATTGATTTCTCCGAAGGCATCCCAAGAGGTTAAACACTTCACATTTGAGTGTGGCTGACAAGTCAATTATACATTTAGTTGATTTTAGTTAGATCTTACATGCTTTTACTTTCAAGATCCTCACTTAATTGCAAACATAAATCTTCCTAAAAACCACTCTGAAAGGAATTGATCTGAACATATTAAGAATGGATGGTTGAATGATTAAATGTAATGTAATTTCTGAGTTATTCATTTACAGATTTTTCCTAGTTCTCTAGTTTAAACGAGTGTAATTAGCTTACTTAAACATTACTTCAAGAAGGTCACTCTTTACAAATTGAATAATTGGAGTAGCTAAACACATCTTAGATATTTTCATTTGCATTCCTTGTTTTCTGTTCTAAGACCTTAGCAGACTAAAGTACAAATAGTTACTAAACTCCATCTCAATAAGGTCATGCCTAACAATTGAATGTTGAGATAACTGAAGTACAATAGTTGATTCATTTTTTTCTCTCATTTAAGATAGGCATTGTAATTCTCAATCTTAGTCTTTCTAGAAATAGATCCATGGATTAGGATTAACAAACAAAATAGATAGATGCTTTGATTTCCAAACTAGGTCTTAAACTAGCCCTTAGTTTTTGGTTTGATTTTATGAAAATTAGATTAGTTTTAGTACACTTCCTTTTCTTCCTTCTAAACTTAATTTAGATTCACTTAAGTCGTTTCATAATTCTAGATTAACCATCCTTAGATCTCAAAGAACAAAAACCCCCCTAAAAACAACATAAAACTAACACAACGAAGTAAGGAATAGGTTGCTTAAGCACATATGGTGCACCACACTTCATCAGCTTCCTAGCTCTAAATGATAATTAATTAAAGCAATTTAGGACACTAAATTGACTAAACATTTTGGCACCGTTGCCGGGGAAGTGTAACTAGGTAGCCTTATTTATTACATTCCAAAAACAATGATATGCGTAGAGAAAGAGACTCTAGGGGCAGATTTATAGCTAGAGGCAGAAGCTTAATCCCTACAACACCACTCACTCCACCTAGGCCAAGAAGTAGTACACCACCATCTCAAACTCATATCCCCTATTTAACTGGTCATAGACTTTCAGAAGTCCTAAAATCAGATATCCAGTTAGGAGGATCTCCTACTTCATCCACTGAGGCAATCTTAGAGGAAGAAGACCCTACGACTCCAACAGAAGGAGTAACCTTTTTCACTTCTACAGCGGAGTATATTATAGCTGAAGAATTAGAAATCCCTAGTGAAGAGGAAGAAGAAAAACCTTTTTTCAGCATACCATTGATAGAAGAACCAGAGGAGCAGTTAACCTTGCAGGCTGAACTCTATATCAACTCTGAAGAATCTATCATGGCAAGGGGAGGAGAAGAAGGAGGAGAAGGAGAGGGAGAAATTTTTAATGGAGAAAATGTACTATTTGGAGGAGGTAGAGGAAGAGGAGGAGGTAGAGGAAGAGGAGGAGATAGAGGAAGATGTAGAGGAAATGCAGAAGGAGGTAGAGGTAGAAGGAGAATTGAGAGTTCTTTTGGATTCCCTATCATAAATGAAGAAACAAATGCTAGCATGAAAAATATCTCACCTTTTGTTCTCCCAAACTTTCACGGATTAAAAAGTGAAGACCCTGAGACCTTTTTATTTGAATTTGAAGTCTTTTGCAGAACTTATGACTATCTACAAGATGCTCAAAAACTCAAATTGTTTCCTTCACCATTGAAAGGAGAAGCTCTAAAATGGTTTATGAGTCTAATCACTAGGTCTATTAGGACATGGAATGATATGAAGAGAGCATTTCTGGAAAGGTATTTGGACTATTGTATACCTGTTAATCACAAAGAGGAAGTGTTTAAGATGATGCAAAAAGAGGATGAAAATTTGGAGGATTTACATGAAAGATTCAACTATAACATTAAGAGAGCAAAAATAGAATTTCAGATCAAGACCTTAAAGATGGCAGTCCAATTGGGACTTGATTTATCAGAAGCATAGACTGGAGCAAATCAATGAATTAGATGAAATCAGACAAGATGCAGTCCAAGGAACCAGTAGAGTCCAGCAACAAAGGACTAAATGGCATGACAAGTATATCAAAGAGAAAAAAATTCAAGAAGGAGATTGGGCACTCTTATTTGACCCAAAATTCAAAGATTTTCAAGGAAAGTTTCAGACTCATTGGCTTAGACCATGTGAGATTGAAAAATTCTTTGATAATGGAGCAGTGAAGATCAAAACAATAGATGAAGAAAAGGTATCTCTTCTTGTGAATGGTCATCGGTTGAAAGTATATCATAAACCACTTTCAAAAGAAGAGTTTGTCAAGAAATTTCAATATAATATTGATATGGATTTAGTGAAGAAGAATTATTCTTCTTCACTAACTTAGCTTTTACTTTTCCTACATTTCATAAAAAATAAAAATAAAAATAAAAAATAAAAATGTATAAGTATGAAAACCAATCAATGATTGGCATACTTATGCAGAAAATACAGGGTGAAAATCAGAGCTCTCTGACACCCTATATTTTCCATTTTCCTTTCTATAATAAAGTAGTAGAAACTACATTCATATTTGCAGTTCATAATCTGCAAACTCAGTTTCATTCCATCCCACTCCACTGTCATTCCATTTCATTCCACTATCATTTCATTTTCACATTCATACCATTTCATTCCACTTTCATTCCATATTTTTCACTCATTCCATTCATGTTTCATACTTAAAAATATATATATATATATATATATATATATATATATATTCTGCAGCTCATCATATTCTACAGTTGAGCACATTTTTGCAACTGATTCTATTTTGCAGCCACTTCAATAATATTTACATGATGATTGTAAAAGGGACTAAAGGATTATGTTTTGAAGGTCACCATGCTACAAAAGGAGTACCTAAGGAACAACATCAAGCAACAACAAACAATAAGGTTATGTTCTGAGGTAAACTGTAAAAATTGTTTTAATAGCAAAATTAAAAACATGAAATATGTATAATATGTACATTCATATGTTCCTTAACAACCTATCATTCGAATTGATTACAATCCTCATCATGATATATCTCAACCATATCCCTCATATAAAGTTGCATAACGGTCCATTATTCATATCCTTGATTGATGACTAACGGTCATGATCATGATGTGACCTACTTGTCCACGTCTCTTCAAGACCGTATCACTTACTTATTTCCTACATCTCACCATAAACCCTCCATCAGATCTGTAGCTCATTCATCTCCATCGATTCCACATCTCATTCATCTCCATCAACTTTGCAGCCAATTCATTTCCACACCACAAAGGGGTAATTTTGAAGGTTGAAAGCATTTTGCATAGAAGAAGGATGGGTTTGATTGTCAGAACAGAGCCAGTGGGGGTAAAATACATGGAAGGGTACCCACAGGTTAGAGAACTACTACATCAAGCTGGATGGTTGAGGTACATAGAAAATTTTGATGGTTTTCATAAGGAAATTACCAAATCATTTGTCTGGTCCTTTGATGGAACCGAAGTAGAGATTGGGGACATTAAATTTGCAGTGATAGAGTCATTCCTGGCTGAAGCAAAAGAACTTTCGAGGCATGGAGAGAGATGGTTCAAGAACAAAGAATTCCATAATGAATCATGGAATGTGACACTTAAAAACCCAGGTATGGATGTCTCGGTCTTTAGTAAAGGAATCCCAAGTACTGCTCTGAAAAGCAAATGGAGAAATATGCTTTTGATTTTGCTGAAATTCATAACTTGTAAAGGAATATTTGGAACCATGTATGTTTATCATATACGTTTGTTAATGAATTTTCTAGAAAAAGGTGAAATCAACCTTCCTTTCTTTCTGCTCAATAGTCTAAGAAGAATGGCCTCAAATGTACAAAAGAGAATACAATCCATAGAGACCACTATGCATCACCATGGCTTGGTGAAAATATTTGTTGAGTTTCACTTAAGGAACATAGGAGACAATTGGAAGGATTTCCTTGTTAGGAATCATTTCCAAGAACAACCAGAATCACCACCCAAGGAAGAAAATGTCAGGAGAAGTAAAAGAAAGAGAACTGATATAGTTGTTGAAGACAAACCTGAAACTTCACCACAGAGGGATAATGAAAAACTAATTTATGAGGAATTGAAAGAAATTAGAAAACAAATTAAGGCTAGATGAAAGAAAAAGAAAGAGATTGAGGTTATAAATGAAGGGTATGAAGTCCTCCAAAACTAAGAAGGAGCTTTGGACTCCGAGGCACTATGAAGAAGACATTGTCTAAAGAAACAAAGCTCATAAATATAGAAGAGGAAACCCCAGTTCCATCACTTGTTAATAATTCTCCTGATTACAGTCATCAAAACTCTCTTGTTTATCATTTTGAAGAAGGCCGCAGTAGAAGATCTCCTGGTATAGATCCAGTTCAGCAGCAGATATATGATTATGTAGAGTCATTAGAAAGAAAAAGTGCCTCAATGAACCAAGAACCACCTGTCAATCTACAAGAACCTCTAATTGACTCCCTTAAACAAGATATTTATGAATTAGAGATATTGAACAGGCACATCAAGCAGGAAAATGAGATTTTGAAGGAACAAAACAAGTTGGACAAAGAAATGCATGATAATACTACTCTACAGCTAGAGTTATTGCACAAGGAAAATAGGAAATTGAAAAAAAAGAACAAGAGGTTGAATAGAGCAATCATAAACCTCAGATTCAAACTTCTCATGAAAAGGCCAAGAATGAAATTGACTTCAAAGAGAAACATAAGAATAAGGTTGGATGTCCTAGCTGAAGTATTTGAGAACATGCAGTAAGGGAGAAGAACTCATAATTTTGGAAAATTGCATGAGAACATGCAATGATTTTTCAGTGGGGATATGCTGAACCTCTGGATTACCCTCTCCTTTACAATTTTCTCATCTCATTCCACCACTTTTCCATAATTTCATAAACCCGAATCAGTGAAGAATGCTAAGGTTTTGTCTCAAGGATGCATTTAAATGATTGTCATATTATATTTTCATGATTTTGCTATTTTGATAAGTTTTTGCAAATTAGCTACAGAATGCGGCTTGTTCTGCAACTAATTGTGTGTTTCATAGCCACTCTTATGGTTTACCAGGTTCTAGGTGTCAGTTGAGGAATCAAGCCACATGGGTGTTTCTATAATCTTGTCTACAAGGATTCTATCCTACTCACATGGTTCAGATCGACATAAAAAAGAGCCTAAACTTATGGTCAAAGTTACAAGTCAAAGAACGTTACCTACAACAATAGGACTCCTGACTTGCTCCTCATGAGTCCAATAGTCCTATTTTGATTGTAATTCAAGTTAGACACTTGTATCTAACTTAGCTCGCAATTAGTTATGTAATTTCTCTTTAAATAGTGGTTCCACAGAACCAAGAGACAGTTCAATACAGTTCAGATTTTTAAAGTGAATACTCTGTTTTCCAGACCTTGTTTTAATAAAGAAGTTCAGTTACCAAATGCTTGCTTGATTGCACTTTTGACAAGATAGGAGTCAACAAACTCAGTAGCACAGGGCCCCTGCTTCTGAAGGAGGTTTTTGTTATGTTTCTAGTTATATTTCTTTCACTCTGTTTAGCAATTTATGTTTATGCTTCATTTCCAGTTGTCAAATAGTTTAATGATAAATTACAATTGTGCATACTTGCTCTTTCAAAACATTTCATGGAAATAGAAACGTTGTTTTCAACATTGGAATAAGGATTGAAGTGCTAAGAAATCATAGTTGTTTAGCTTTACTGTTCCTGCTCTTTTATTTTTATTAAAATAGAGTTGTCAAATGCTATGTCAAACTGATATTTATGAAAGCCATTTTCAATATGCTAAATTCTACATTAAGTTGTTAAATATCTCACATATGCAGTAGTTGAATTTATCTTGCTTCTTGTCATTTTCTTGCCAAGGACTAAAGGCGTAATTGATTTCTCCGAAGGCATCTCAAGAGGTTCAACACTTCACATTTGAGTGTGGCTGACAAGTCAATTATACATTTAGTTTATTTTAGTTAGATCTTACATGCTTTTACTTTCAAGATCCTCACTTAATTTCAAACAACAATCTTCCTAAAAAACCACTCTGAAAGGAATTTATCTGAACATATTAAGAAGGGATGGTTGAATGATTAAATGTAATGTAATTTTTGAGTTATTCATTTACAAAGTTTTCCTAGTTCTCTAGTTTAAACATGTGTAATTAGCTTACTTAAACATTAATTCAAGAAGGTCACTCTTTACAAATTGAATAATTGGAGTAGCTAAACACATCTTAGATATTTTCATTTGCATTCCTTGTTTTCTGTTCTAGGACCTTAGCAGACTAAAGTACAAACAGTTACTAAAAATCCATCTCAATAGGGTCATGCCTAACAATTGAATGTTGAGATAATTGAAGGTACAATAGTTGATTCATTTTCTGCTTTCATTTAAGATAGACATTGTAATTCTCAATCTTAGTCTTTCTAGAAATAGATCCATGGATTAGGATTAACAAAGAAAATAGATAGAGGCTTTGATTTCCAAACTAGCCCTTAGTTTTTGGTTTGATTTTATGAAAATTAGATTAGTTTTAGTACACTTCCTTTTCTTCCTTCTAAAATTAATTTAGATTCACTTTAAGTCTTTTCATAATTCTAGATTAACCATCCTTAGATCTCAAAGAACAAAAACCCCCCCTAAAAACAACATAAAACATAACACAACGAAGTAAGGAATAGGTTGCTTAAGCACATATGGTGCACCACACTTCATCAGCTTACTAGCCCTGATTGATAATTAATGAAAGCAATTTAGGACACTAAATTGACTAAACAGTTGCCATTTCTTTAGTGCATGTAGTATTGCCAACATTTCCTTCTGATAAATAGATTTCTGTAAATACTTTCCTTTGATTGGACGACTTTCAAAATTAATGGGTCTTCATTCTTGCATTAAATAGCACTAATTCCATTTCGTGAGGCATCACATTCCACAATAAATGTTTTTGTGAATTCTGGCGTAGCTAAAACCGGTGTTAGGCACATTGCCTCTTTAAGATGTTCAAAGACCTTAGTTGCTTCAGGAGTCCACGAAAATGCATCTTTCTTCAATAATGTTGTTAGAAGTGCTGCTATTCTCCCATAATTATTAACAAACTTGCGATAATACCTTGTTAACCGAAGAAATCGTCGCAACTGCTTTATGGTTGTGGGGAGTTTCCATTCCTTAATGACTTTAATTTTGTTAGGGTCTACCTTAATACCCTCCTGAGATACAATATGACCCAGATATTCCACCCCTTGTACTCCAAAGAAAGATTTGGAGGTTTTTTCATATAATTTTTTCTCCTCCAATAGTTTCAGCACCTTTTCAACATGTTGAACATGATCCTTCCAAGACTTGTTGTAGATTAGTATATCATCAAAAAATACTAACACAATTTTTCTATGGAAGGGTTTGAAAATGGAATTCATCAACCCTTGTAATGTAGAAGGTGCATTGGTAAGGCCAAAAGGCATGACCAAAAATTCATAATGACCCTCCGATGAGTTTGGAATGTTGTTTTCAGAATATCTTCAGTTTTCATTCTAATTTGATGATATCCTGAAGAGAGATCCAACTTGGTAGAATAAATTTCTCCATGTAATTCATCCAATAATTCATCAATCACAGGAATGGGAAATTTATCTTTAATGGTGAGCTTATTGAGCTCCCTATAATCCGGACACATGCGTCATGATCCATCCTTCTTGTGCACCAATACTACGGGAGCAGAGAAAGAACTTTGACTAGGTTGAATTATACCAGCCTCTAACATTTCTGCAATCATACATTCAATTTTGCTCTTTTAGACATAATGATATTTGTAAGGCCTGATGTTTGGAGGAACAGTTCTTGGAATCAAGTGAATAGCATGATCATGATCACGAATAGGTGGGAGTCCTTTGGGAGTTTCAAACACCTTGGAATGATTGTCCAAAATTTTTTGGAGATCTGGAGAAATAGATGTTTTTGATGTTGGAACTTCAAATGAGCATAATTGTGCAATTACGCCTCGTTGTTCTTTCTTCAGAAGCTTTTTCATGATATTAGAGCTTATTATCTTTCCCGGCTTCCCTGCAATACCCCGTAATTCAACATCCTTTCCTTCCGGAAAAAAATAAAATAAAATAAAATAATAAATAATAAATAATAAATAAAAAAATTTAAAATTAAAATTAAAAATTCAAGAAAAGTTCTTAAAAGTTAAAAGGTATCGTCCCCAAAGATTGTAACCATTGTACTCCTAGTACAAAATTAGCACCTCCCATCGGAATGGAAAGAATTGGACTATTCAATACATATTCCCCCATGGCTAGCTTGATATTATGGCATTTTCCAAAGCAATTTATAGTTCCTCCATTTTCAACCATCACTTGACACTCTAGTGCTGGGTATAGGAAGCAATTCAATTCATTGGCTACCTTATAATGAATAAAATTATGGGTACTACCTGAATAAATCAACACTATTACATTTTTCTTCTTTATATGTTCTTATATCTTGAGAGTTTGACTAGTGGTAATTCCTTCCAATGCATTACAAGATACGGTTGTACTCATTTCTTATTTCTCTAGGGTTGGTTCCTGGTGTATATCCTCTTCTTTTGAAGTTTATTGTTCATTTTCTTCCTCCTCTTCACAATTTATGTAAAATAATTTCTTCTCAACACACTTATGACCTTTACTATATTTGTTGTCACAACTATAGCAAAGTCCTTTTGCTCTTTTTTCTTCCAATTGTTGTGGTGTCAACCTTGTAGGTTGTGGAAGTCTAGGAGTAGAAACACTTCCATATTTATAGATGTGAGTGGTAGGCTTCCTTTTCACCATAAATTTACTTACAATTTTTCTTGCCAACCTGAATGCCTTCTCCAATGAATCAGGTTCCCAAAGGCAAACCTCATATTGGATGTTATCCTTTAAATTCCCTATGAAGGCATCAATCTTATGTTCCTATGGAATATCAGTTACCCTTATATTCATTTTTTGGAAGTCCTCAATGTGCTCCACCATTGAACCCTTTTGTTTGAGATTTATCAATTGGCTAATGAAGTTGTTTTTTATGAATCTAATTCATAACTAATGTAATAAATATAGTCATTAATAGTTAAATAGGGATTATGTAAAATAGTCATTAGGTTAATGAAAAGGCATGTCTAAAAGACATGCCCATTCGTGAAAAGGCACCTGCATAGGTATAAAAGCAGGACCTCATTGTAACTTTCAATCATCTTATTTCATATCATATCAATAAATATTTATTATTATAAATACCTTTTGTGTATTTTTATAATTAAAGCCCTTTTGCTATTAAGCTAACAAATCTACAAGTCTTGCTGCTACAGAAATCAAATCTACAAGTTTCGCTGCTACAGTGTTTCTCTTTGTATCCTCATAATGTGCTATCATTTCCTCCGTAAAAATTAACCAAGTGAAAAAAAAATTACTAAAGAAAAGTCATTGATATCATACAAATGTATTTTGTTCTAAATATAAAGTTGAAATGTGTACCTTGTGTGTGTTTTTCACATTATGGAGATTAAAATATTGCTCCATCCGTAGTATCCATGTTACGAGATCCTTTCCATCAAACTTCCTCATATCGATCTTTGGAATATGGTGCGTCTTCAATCCAACATTAGAGTTTATGAAATCACGATTAACATTTATTTTATTCTCATCGTGAGTTTCCTCTACTACTTTTTCGCCATTAGGAATCATTTCTTGTATCAACTTTGTCAAACCTTCCATGTTTGCTTTTATATCATTCTTCATGGCTTCCATGTTGCCTTTCATTTTTTCATGGATCTTAGCTTCCATGTCATCCATCTTAGCTTCCATGCCATTCTTCAAACCATCCATCTTAGCTTCCATGTATTTCTTCAAACCATCCATCTTAGCTTCCACGCCTTTCTTCAAGACTTCCATTTCATTTTTTTTACTCTTTGCGAGAGCGAAATTTGATGCACTTGATCTTGTAATTTTGATATATCATGTTGCACTTCTTCCTCTTCATGAGTCATAGTAGATTATTCTGAGGGCTTAATGGGTGTTGAATTATTTTTAGGGGGCATTTTAGAACCCAATACTGATATCTATGCTTCAACATGCCCTTGGCATCACTTAAAATTGATTTTTCAAACAAGACTTATGCAATTTGAAAAAACAATACACACATTTATCTTGCTTTTGAGGAGCTCGATATTGAAAATGATGTATCTCTGTAATTTCGGATCCCCGAGATTTTATCTTCAGTCCTTTAGTAGCCCTTTGAATCATCCTTCCAATGCCATGGGTCTGACCTTATTTGGATTCTTCAAGGAAAATTTATGCCCAATCTCCCACAATGACCTAATTATGGACTGGTTCAGTAGAGCCACGTGTCCCTATTTCCTCCTTCAGCTCTGAAATTTATACATAGGAAACTAAATTTCGTGTAATTTCGACCACTTTTTACAGAATTCCAATCGGATGCTCAGAGAGAGAGAGTTATGACGATTTTCCCAAGGTCATCTCTTTGAGATGAAATTCGGGAGCCTGCAAAAACCCTAACTTCCACAGGTCATATATCCGAAAATATTGCGAACCAAGATCTAAATTTTTTACACGAGCCTCCGTAGTATTTCTTTGCAAATGAGTTTTATTTTTAGCTTCTTCAACTCCATAGAAAAAAAATTATAGTGAAAATGCCATGATGACATGTTTGAAGCAGCGAAACCTTAGAATCCAAAGCTCTGATACCAAATGTTATGAAACTAGCTCCCAAAATAGAAGAAAAGAGAGATCAATGCCTTAGAAATCAGCCACTTCAAGGGGGAAACCTCCTTTACATTACATAGATGAAAATTTCTTGGATGATACAAATGACAAAACCTCCTTTCTATATATAGGAGTCCATGGGGTCACAATATAATCCTAGCTGACCTAACAATAATAATGTAAGAGCACGACAATAATGATAGTGGGCTTTTATGGGGCACAATAATAACAATATGGTGACTACAGGGGTACGACAATAACAATAAGGGGGCTACACTAACAACAATAAGGGACTACACTAGTAATATAAGGACCTAACATTGTGTTGTGTACATGCGGTATTGTGTCATGAGTATTGTGTAGTCATTGTATTGTGACATGTGTATTCATTGTATTGCATTATGTGCACGTATTTGTGTCATGTTCTACACTGGGTGTAGGTGTATGTGTGGTTTTGTACACCGGGTGTAGGTGTATGTGTGGTGTTGTATACCAGGTGTAGGTGTATGTGTTGTCTTGTACATTGTGTACATGTATGTGTTGTGAAGGGTATTTGTTCCCGGGTTCCCTATGGCTATGGGTTGGAACAAACACTCTCAAGCCCTAGAACAACCTGGGTTGAGTTACTAGTTCCTGGAGCCTGCAGGTTGGGATGAATGCTCCAAAGTCTTGTGGGTTGAGTTATTAGTCCCTGGAGCTGCGGGTTGGAACAAATTATTTGGAGCCCTAGAAGTTTGTGGGTTGAGTTACTAGTTCCTGGAGCCCTAGACAACTTGCGATGAGACCAATCTTGAGTTGTTGATATTCAGGGTAGAGGAAGTTTAGTCTATGGATGCCCTTATTGTTGATATTTAGGGAGGAGGCGATATAGTCTCTGTATTCCCTTATTGCTTTGAAGATAAGAGAAGGCATTGGGTACTTTCCAGGTTTAGCAACCGATCTAGTGTGTGTGCGTGATTGAAGAGAATAAAAGGCACTGGTTGCTTGCTAGGTTTGGTAAATGGTACAATGTGTGTATGGAAAATAAAAAGAGAAAATTCAGAAACAAAGAACCATTTGAAAGATAAGTATCAATATTTTATTTCAGTTTTTAATTATGCATGTAATCTCTGATTTTGGTTTTTGATTGTCCAGTTTTGAACTAACCGAATATGATATGTTTATAAATGATGAATATGTCAAAGAGCTAATTTGACTTGATGTGAGAGGAAGTAAACAAAATTGCAAGTGTACCTTATTTATGGGCTACCAATGACGTATGATTTGAATTTATTTTAATTCCTTTTGAGTCTAATGACAATTATGTGCTTGGTACATGATAGCATGAAAATTCCCAAGTTTGGGTGGTTGGAATTGGCTACCAGAGAATTAGAAAAAATAACAAAAAGGAATTGGAACAAGAAGCAATATGCTGGTAAAGCATTTGGGAGCAGGGCTATTGTGGGACACTGGTACCCATGAGCATGATATGACTGGTATGATGGTTTTGAGGTAGGGATATACCTTGGTTTTGGACCTTCCAATGCAAGGAAACTTTGTCAAGGGATGGATCTCCTGAGGGAATATGTAGCAGAGAAGGATATGTCGAGGATGTTGGGGGATGTGATGATTGACGCTATGTGATTCATTTCACTAGTTTCAATCCTACTTCTTCACCCGTGTTAGCATCACCCAATGCAATGAGTGCTAAGTGGACTATTCAAAAATCATGAGAAATTAGTGAGTTATGACTACCTCTCATGGAAATGGTCATAGATGAATGACTTACTTAACGCAGTTGAATCCCAAAAAATGATATCTAATAATTTTAATACATGGTCATTGTGATTAATTAAGCGTGGTTAATAACACTTAACATTCTAAATTATAATTTAATAATCAGTTATATTTAGTTGTAATATATTAAAATTTCATTTTTGTAATATATTATATAATATGAACTTTAATATAATATTAAATTTAATATATTATGATATATATTAATATATTAGGATATGCTATATCCACATATGTTATATATTTATATACTAGGATAAAGAGTTTTAATATAATATTATATAATGCATGAATACTAAGTTTCAAAATTATGGATATTAATATTATATTATATAATAAAGAAAGAGAGAGGAGTGAGGGAGGAAAGAGAGAGATGGAGTTGGAGTGGGAGAGAGAAGGAGAGAAGAAAAAAGGCATAGAGAGAGAAAGGTTCAGAGAGAGAGGGAGTAATAAGGGAGTTATGGAGAGAGAGTGAGGGAGAGAGGAGAGTGGGAGGGAAGACAAAGAGAAGGAGAGAGGGAGATAATTAAGGGGAAGAGAGAGAAAAAGGGAGAGGAAAAGGGAGGGAGAGAGAGACAAACATATATGGAGAGAGTGTGTGTATGTTTGGGAAGTGAAATAGAGATACAAAGAAGGAGAGATAGAGGAATATAAATATATAGATGGAGGCGGGAGAGAGGGAAGAAGAGAGATACAAAGAGAGGGAGGCGGGAGAGATAGATAGATATGGAGAGATAAAGTTTGTGTGTTTGGGGGGATGAGATAGAGAGACAAAGAATAAAAGGTGGAGGGAGATATAGATATAGACAATCGGGGGAGAGAGAGGGTAGAAGATGTGAAAATTTCAACACCGAAATCCTATTGCGATAACTGATACTATTTCTTATAATTGATAAATTAATTATTTAGTTTATTGCTACGACAACATCGAAATAAACACACTCCAACTTTCAAAAATAAAACCGCGAAAATAAAATAGTGTTGGAAACTAAGAAAATATTAGCGCGCACACACACACATAAATTAACACTATTATTTTTGGACAATTGTCCCTGGAAAAACCCAACTTGGGAAAATCAGTGCAGCAATGAGGGTTTTTATTATTATGCAACATTGAAAATCTGAGTACAATCTATGGATTCCCAACTAGAAATCCAAACAACAAGAAAACCTGGAAAAAAATATTAAAGGAAATTACCCTTCTTCCACAAGCAACCCCGACACAATTTATCTTCAGAAACTCATCCTCCTGGACCCTTTGTGTCAACCTCTACGCTACTCTACATAGACCCTATGATGTCAATCCTTTGAAATACCTCTAATGAAGTCGTTCTTCTTGTCTCTACTGGGGAAATCACCTCTCTAACACTTTGTACCCTCTTTTCGGCCTCTGGAACTAAGAAAAAATTATATCCAACTAAATCAAATTGCCCTCTAAAGACTCTGCAGTCCTATGTGTTGCCTCAATAGGAATAACTCCGCCCCTTGCTCCTGCCTCCTTGGATGTAGAAAAATTCCTCAAGATCACTGTCCCTTCCCCTCACTCATTGCTAGCATCTCTGGCTCTCTGGCAGTTGGTTTCTACTACTTTGGAAATCAATCTGCCAAGGAAATCGAACTTCTAGTCTTTTGGTGTGTCTTCTCCAAGTGCTCATCGATTTCTTATTATAATCCATTGTTGGAGCACCAATGGCCAATATTAAAACTTAATCAATGGCTAGGATCATCTTGGAGTCGATCCTTATGAGTTTTTAGATGATTCTTACCTTGACTTAATTAATTTTTCTTAATTAACCAGTTTTCCTATGTTTAGACTTAAGAAACATTAAAATATAGGTTAATAATCTAATTAAGTCATCTATAGGTAGAATTTTGAGAAACGATTTCTAGGTTTTGAAGATCTCATGTATTCTAGCCTCTCCACCAAATTTCGTGCCTAGAACACATCTGATGCTACAAAAACTAACATTCCCTCTTAGCGAGGACTGCGGTCTCTCTCTAGTGTTGCATACTCTGCTACAACACCTTGTCTCTATATCATCTCCTGTCACGCTACTGATGTCTGGCCATTGCTGCCCACCAACTACTACGCAAATCTGATGTTGGATTTGTGTTGTTGCTAACCCTGTTGTACTGCTTCCAACGTTGCATCTGCATTGCAACTCCCTCTCATATGGTGTTATTTCAATTGCAACTATTACAACTGCAACTATTGAAACTGAGAAACATCCAAAATACTTAATCAACTATGTTTAATATGACTCATATGCCTCCTAAGTCTCTGACTGCTAATAGCCTATGCATTGTCCACTGAAGACTCTGCATTGTGCCACTCTGCATTGCTACTAACTATGCACTGCACTTCCCAACATTGACTGCAACTAATCTGCAACTATCACTCTAACATCTGACTGCATATCCTGACATCGATCCATCCTGCTACTAAATAATGTGGGTCCTCATAGCTAGGTAATGATATATGAGGTGGAATAATCAGTGGACCTGCCCAAATCTGTAGCACCCTCGGGATACAACTCCAAGTCACCCCACATCACTCCTAGAGGTATGGATGCCATCATCGTGAAATCTTCCTCCAACCTGGAGGTCAACTTGACGATCTCAACTAAAGCTACCTATTGGTCATGCTTCTCTGACTTGTCCTTCTTTATGAGAGGATATTGTGTGTTGTAGTGACCAAACTCACTACACCTAAAGCAGCTTACCTTCGACAGGTCCTTCTTCTTCTTCCTCTGTTCCCCCTGTCCCTGACTGGGACCCTTCGATGTGAGGGACACATTCTCCTCCTCCTTAACCACCTTCGATCCACTCCTACTTCTACCATTGATGGAGCTCTTTAATAGAGATCACCTCAACTCTTCCTACTACAAATCGACCCACATTTTGTCCCATCTTGGTAGCATGTATGTGCCCAATATACTTTGGACGAAGACCTGCCAATCCTCTGAGACACTATTGAGTGCCAATCACACTAGCTATTATGGTTGAGGTGCTTCCCCAATAGTTGCAAGTTGGTTTCATACCTCCTTAATTTTGGTGAGGAAGGGATCTATGCCT
This sequence comes from Pinus albicaulis, assembly GCA_034641835.2. Classification (NCBI taxonomy): domain Eukaryota; kingdom Viridiplantae; phylum Streptophyta; class Pinopsida; order Pinales; family Pinaceae; genus Pinus; species Pinus albicaulis. The sequence goes on along the minus strand of CM076581.1, from coordinate 42,528,254 downwards.
TCCCCCTTCTGCATCCTTATGCATCTCAGCTTCTCCTTCAGGAACATCTTTTGCTGCTTGGAAGTACTCTGGTAAAGCGTGGAGAGAGAATCACACATCTCTTTGGCCATTCCCTTGGCCGCTATATGTGAGATAATATGGTCCCAGACTCCATCCAGGATCAACCTCTTCACCCACACCATCTCCTTCCTATATTCCTTCAGCTAATCTGCATCCTGAGGAATTGCCACTAGATTATCAATGTAGGCTTTAAATCCATATTTGTCTAGAAGGAAGGAATTCATGACCTTCTAGGTGATATAGTTGGATGATACATCCAACCTGTCCTGATCTTTAAGCCCTGCAATGGCCATATCGAAAATTGTCAACAATTACCTCTTTCCTTCTGGTTGGTTGTTTCTCTTCTATTCACACTCCCCTATGGAGTGAGAATATCTGCTCATAACTACTACCAATCTGAAAGGAACAAAAAAAACAAACTTCTAAGGCTCGAAGTTCCATGAGATAAATTTTCCCTCTGTTGTGTGTGCTTTTCTCTTCCACTCGATGTTGGTTCTGCTGCTGCAAAATTGTCTACGTCTAACAAAGGAATCTGGTCAGGGGAAAATCGGAGTTGTAGCTTCTCCCTCTGACTATTGGAATGACCAACCCAGGAAAATCAAATTTTTCTACACTCCTACAACTGAAAATCGAATTGTTGCCCCAGTAATTCGTCATGTATATCAAGGAACTGCGCTGCCTCAAGAATTTCGGTCTGCTGCTCTCTCTAAGTAGCGAAATTCTCTCTCCACTTCTGAGCTTCCCAGCTGATCACTTACACTTTGATATCATGTGAAAATTTCAAGACTTAAATCTTATTGCAACAACCGGTATTATTTATTCTAGCTAATAAAATAATTTTAGATCTGAGACTTTTGTGATCCATAATGTAGATAAATGTCTTTTGGAATAATCACATCATCAAGATTTGGTTGACGTTTCGAACCAACTAATGTGGTTCATCCTCAGGACAAGGTGAAGAAGTTAACTGATCTCATTGAATAAATAGTATGGATGCATCATTGCCTGGATATAGTCGTTAATACTAGCCATTAGAGAATTAGGTAATTAGTTAAAAATCAAATTAATTTCATTTCATTAATTAATGTTAAATAATTTTGAAATTTTATTAATAAATTATAATAAAATATTATTTTATTATCCATAACATATATATTAAAAATATTTTTTGTATGAAAAATAAAGAATTTAACCATAAATAAGGGTAAGAAGGATATAATAAATATAATAAAAGGGTTAAAATTAAATTAAAAACAACGAAAGGAAGGGGGATAAAATAAAATAAAAAATAACAGGGAAAAGGGCACTAGAAGGAGACTTAGAGCTAAAACGCAATAAGAATCCAATGGAGACGGGAGGGAATCACATCGAGAGAACTGGAGTCCAGCTCTTACTCAATTTCCAACCGTCATCTCTGTTGATATTCTTAGCGTGCCTCTTAATCTCAATAGCCTCTCTAAGTTTCCTATGGTGGAAATGATCAACCTTAGCAATGACCCTAGATTCCTTAATACAGACATGGTGACAAGATTTTTCTGCATGTTCTGCTAAAGCCGAATTGGGGGAACGGTTGTGCCTAATGTCTGCAGCATGCTCAAGGGTTCTTTGCTTAATGGATCTACCTGTTTCTCCAATATAGGGAACACCACAAGAACAAGGAACCAGATATACAACTTTCTTGTCCTGAGGGTCGACCGAGTCCTTAACAGAACCAAGAGAATTTCTAATGGTACAAAGAGGCTTGAACGAGGAGGAGATATTATTTCTCCTAAGGACATGTGCAATCTTGTCTATTAACTATTTATTCAATGAGATCAGTTAACTTCATCACCTTGTCCTGAGGATGAACCACATTAGTTGGTTCGAAACGTCGACCAAATCTTGATGATGTGATTATTTCGAAAGACATTTATTTATAATAAATTAATTTTTCAGTTTATTGCTACGACAACATCGAAATAAACACACTACAACCTTCAAAAATAAAACTGTGGAAATAAAATAGCTTTTTAAACTGAGAAAATACTAACACGCACACAAACATAAATTGACACCGTTATTTTTGGACAATTGTCCCCGGAAAAACCCAACTTGGGAAAATCGGTACAATAGTGAGGGTTTTTATTTTTATGCAATAGTGAAAATTTGAGTACAATCTATGGATGCCCAACTGGCAATCCAAACAACAAGAAAATATGCGTAAAATTATTAAGGGAAATTACCCTTCTTCCACAAGAAACCCAACACGATTTCTCTTCAAAAACTCTTCCTCCTAGACCCTCTACGTCAGTCTCCGCGCTTCTCTACGCATACCCTATGACGTCAATCCTCTGAACTGCCTCTGATAAAGTCATTCTACCTATCTCTACTGGGGAAATATCCTCTTTGACACTCTAGACCCTCTTCCCATCCTCTCGAACTAAGAACGATTTTCTCTTAGCTAAATCAAATTGCCCTATGAAGCTGACTGTGCAGTCCTCTGCGCTGCCTTATTGGGAATAAATCGACCCCTTGTTGTTTCCTCTCTGGATCTGGAAAACTTCCTTCGGATCACTGTCCCTGCCCCTCACTCATTGCTTCGGTCTTTGTCTCTTCAGCAGCTGACTGTTGTTACTATGGAAATCGATCTACCAAGAAAATCAGACTTTTGCCCTTCTAGTATGCCTTCACCAAGTGCCCATCGACTTCCTCTTAGAATCCATTGTTGGAGCACCACCGACCAAGGTTAAAACTTAATCAATGGCTAAGATCATCTTAGAGTCGATCTGTGTCAGTTTCTAGATGATTCTCACCTTGACTTAATTAATTCTGATTAATTAACCAATTTTCCTAAGTTTAGACTTAGGAAACATTAAAAAATAGGTTAATGATCTAATTAAGTCATCTTTAGGTGGAATTTCCATCAACAATTTATGGGTTTTGGAGATCTCATGTATTCTAGCCTCTCCATAAAATTTCGTGGCTAGAACACATCCGATGCTACATAAAATAACCGAAGAGAGAGACATAGAGAGGGTGGGAGACAAACTCTTTCATCTTATGAATATTTTGGTTTTTCACTTAAATAGATGCATCAATTTCATTCTAGATGTTGATTCCTAATCCTATTTGATAGATCGCACATGATGAATTGATTTTAGTGTAGTTGTTGATTTCTAATCCTATTTGGTTGTTGGCACTAAATGCATTGATTTAGTGTAGACGTTGAATTCTAATCCTATTTGATTGCTTGCATTAGATGCATTGAATTATAATCTTATTCGATTGCTCGCAATAGAGGGAGAGAGACAAACTCTTACATCTTATGAATATTTTGGCTTTTCATTGAATAGATGCATTGATTTCAGTGACGATGTTGATTCTTAATAATTTTTGATTGATTTCACTCAATGCATTGATTTTAGTGTAGTTGTTGATTCCTAATCATGTTTGATTGATTGCACTCGATGCATTGATTATAGTGCAGTTGTTGATTTCCACTCATTTTTTATTTCTTGCACTAGATGCATTGATTTTAGTGTAGATGTTGATTTCTAATCCTATTTAATATCTCGCACTAGATGAATTAATTTCTATGTAGATGTTGATTTCTGATCCTGTTTGATTGCTTGCACTAGATGCAGTGATTCCATTGTAGATGTTGATTTCTAATCCTATTTTATTGCTTGCACTAGATGCATTGACTCCATTGTAGATGTTGACCTCCAATTCAATGTAACTAGATGTATGATGTAAATTCATTTCAAAATAATTAGATTAATAATGTGCATTGATTTCATTAGAAGCACAAAAAAATTATTGACGACGTGCATTGATTTTTCTGTTACAGTAATTCAACCATAAATAAAATACTTTAATTTTCATCTAACATAGAATGTTCACTTACCTCAAATGTTCGGTTCTTGAAACTATAAACTATTTGTAATTGACTACATTCTTATTATTCTCATTTTCCATCATTCAACATTGTTAGTCACTTTTCTTTCAAATGAGGCAATAGAAAAAAACTACCATTGAAAACTGATTGGATTTTAACATTCCATAAGTCACAATGATTGACTTTGGAGAAAGCTACTATTAATATTGGAGAGCAAGAGAGACAATGTATGACGTTGACTACAATAGGTCAAGTTAAAGATTTGAATGGTCTATGATTTCAACCACCATTGATATGAAAAGATGGCATAACCAATAGGTGTGACAATAAGAAAAATAGAAGAAAATAGTTTGAGATTGATTACAATGAAGACTATTTGTAATTGACTACATTCTTATTATTCACATTTTCTATCATTCAACACTGCTACATTGTCAATTTGCATTCAAATTTTTTATTTCATAACTTTTCATCATTCAAGTCATTAATTGTACCAATCATCTCAACAAACTAAGGTAAATGAGCAAATTTAAAATTAAAATAAAATGACCAGAATAATCTTAGACATATTTAACATATTTAAAATCATCAGAATAATTAAATTTTCAACAAATTTTGTGTGATTTCACTTGACCGAAACCATCCTAGACCCATCTTAACTTTGGATCTATCAAGCACCAAGAGCGATCAAATATCTCGAGGTGCAAACCTTTGCACCTTGAGAGATTTGATCCCTTTATGATTGATAGATTTAGGGTTAAGATGGACGTAGGCTTTTCCTATTCGCATTTATGTTTAAACCATATTCTCTTCATCTAAACACAAGTTAGTACATTATATTAAAAACACTAAATTAGAACACATTTGACTTGATACCAACAATTGCAAAACATGGAGTTAAAAATATTATGATGAAGAAGAATTAGAACTCAACTTTTAAGCTTAGATATGAATAGAATTCAACCTAGTAATCTCATATAAATATAGAAAATCCCATCCCTAACTAATCAACATTGCCAAATAAAGACTCAATGGATTTGATTTGTGTGACTTAAATGTTTGATTTGGCACAAGGCAAGATGTAACATTTACTTAGATACTTAAATGACCTTTCATATCAATATGACTGGAATCTCCCACTTATTAATAATTTATGTTTTCCATAGTTAATAAGTGTGTGGTGAACTCACTTAAACTAGGTTATTAAAATAGTTAATGTGATAAACTGGTTTGAAATTGTTAATCATGTAATTGTAAACTTCAAATATTATTCATGTAAAGGATACATGTCACAAAAATGTATTTATTTAAAAAAATATAAAAAACTTATATTTTAAAATATAGAGGATATATGTTATAAGATCATAATTTAATTAAGAAAATATAAACTAGCAAATGTCTCTAAAGGTGCAAAGATACACTGAAGAAATAGAAGGGGCATGTATATTTTCTATAATACCATGTAGGTGTACAAAAAGACACCCCAGGATTACACTACATAATTAAAAGCATTTCTACTAAGAGAGAAAATTTGAAGTAATGAATGAAGTTTCTTCGTTGTCTCAAAAATGGACTACAAATCATTCTTATTTAGAGTAGCAAAACAAGGTTTTAGCAATAACTAGAGGAGAAGCTTCACAATCTAGTAGATAAGATTTATACATAAGATTATATGTTTCAATGTTATTTTATAAGAACTCTAACATCCTGTAGGAATTTACAAGGTAAGTTCTGTAGATCGAGAACCAAAGGTCATCGCTCACAAACAAATCACAAATCAATACACCAATATAATCACGTGGTTAAAACCGTCAAAGAGGGAAACAGTCCACGACCTGAGCCAACGCGGCCACTTCAGGAAATTTATTAATATAAAAAAAAAAGTTACATATGTTTCTCTCATAAACGTTACCGGACAAATGACCCTCCATGCTCCTTAAATAGAGATCAGGGACCAATCAGGTGTTAAGCCATGGATCAAGTGTTGTTAATACCGAAGTGAGAGATAACCGTCAGATTATAAGTTACAAATTTACATGGTAAAGAAACACACTTTACCTAACTCTACACTAGACTAAGTTATTCTTAACTATTTCCTATGTGTCGGAATATCTTAACATCCCCCCTTAAGAAAAACTTGGGATATGATTGAGGGATTTTACAAAGGTGACACAAAAGGAGCCTATTTCCTATGTGTCGAAATATCCTAACACCCCCCCTTAAGAACAAATTGGGATAAGATTGGAGGATTTAAAAAAGTGACACAATAGGAGAAGGAAGGAGGCATTAGAGCCTATCCCCCCTTAATGACAACTTTCTTGAACTCCAAGCATGGATCGAAGTTTGGTAAACTTTGCTTCTGTGAGAGCCTTCATAAAGATATCGGCTACTTGATCATTGGTTGGACAGTACTGCACTTCAAGAACATGATCATGAATTAGCTTTCTAATGAAGTGTATGTGGAGTTCAATGTGTTTCATACGCTAATGTTGAACTGAATCTTTACATAGCTGAATGGCACTCTGATTATCACACCAAAGTGTAGTTGGATGCTGCTGATGAAGACCAAATTCAGACAGGATCTAACGAAGCCACACGGCTTCCTTGCTGGCTTCAACTACACCACGATACTCTACTTCTTCTGAAAAAAGAGAGATGGCACTTTGTTTCTTACAATACCAAGTAATAGGTCCTGAACCAATAGTGAATACATATCCTGCAGTAGACTTTCGATCATCAGGGTCACCAGCCTAATCAGAATTAGTGAAACCAATAACCAATGGAGATGCTCCTGCATTGTAATGAATCCCGAACTGAACTGTACCTCGAATATATCGAAGTATTCTTTTAGCTACTTTCCAATGACTTTCATGAGGTTGGTGCATAAATCGAGCGACAAGACCAACGGAAAAGGAAAGGTCAGGATGGGTATGGGTTAGATACAGAAGTTTACCAACACGTTGACGATATAAGGTAGCATCAAATTCATGGGTAGTATAAGTGACTGAAAGCTTGACTCCAGACTGAAAGGGAGAAGGGGCTGGCTTACAGTCTTCCATGTGAAAGTGGTCTAGAAGATCACAGGCATACTTGGACTGAGAGAGGGTAATGCATTCCTTGGATTGTAAGACTTGAAGACCAAGGAAATAATGCAAGTGTCCTAAGTCTGTCATTTCAAACTTATTTTTGAGGCTAAACTTCACATGGTTTATATGGTTTGGATCACTACCAATAAGGATGAGAACATCAACATAATGAACAAGGATGGTGAAGGACTTACCCACTTTCTTGGTGTAGACAGTGTTGTCAGAATGACACCTAGAAAAGCCATTATCTAATAGAAATCTATCCATTTTGGCATACCAAGCCCAAGGAGCTTGTTTGAGACCATAGAGAGACTTCCTAAGGCGACAAACAAGGCTAGAGTCATTTTGGATAAAGCCAGGGGGTTGTTCCATGTAGATTTCTTCATGTAAATATCCATGTAAGAAGGCAGATTTAACATACATCTGATGGACTTCCCATTTAAAGGAGGCAGCAAGGGAAAGAACAAGCCGGATAAAATTCATTTTGGCAACAGGGGAGAAGGTTTTAGTATATTCAATGCCTTCAACCTGTGAAAAACCTTTAGCGACAAGACGAGCTTTATGTCTATCCACTTTTCCATCTGGTCCAAAATTTGTTTTGTAAACCCATCTTCATCTGACAAGTTTTCTTCCTTTTAGAAGAGGAACAAGATCCCAAGTATCATTCGCCAATAAGGAAAAATCTTCTTCATTCATAGCTTCATCCCAAGCTGGATGGCCAAAGGCTTCTTCAAAGGTTTCTGGATCAGGATTTTTTGGAACTTGAGCCAATAAGGAAGAAGCTCTTTCGAATTGAGAACGTGTACGTCGTCGATCAGCAGGGTCACCTGCAAGAGAACCTGTTGCATCCCGAGTAGAGCAGACCCATCTTGGAAGCGGTAGAGTATAAAGAACAATTTCAAGAGGTGGAGGAGGATTGCCATCCTCGTTGTCATCATCTGAACTAGAAGGAATGCTATTAAAAATAGAAGAGAGAGAGAGAGAGAGGTGGCACATATGCCAAATCAGGCTCGCAGGCCAAAGGTGGCACACCCGCCGAACTAGGCTCGCGGGCCAATATATTTTCATCAAATTTTACATCTCTTCTAATGATTATATTTTTGGATTTTGGTTGAAGAGGTCTATATCCTTTGACATCTTCAGAATATCCAACAAAAATACATTTCTCACTCTTAGGTTCTAAGGCTTTATGTTTCGCATCTGGAATATGGGCCCAAGCATCACTTCCAAAAACACGAAAGTGACTTACATCTGGTTTGATTGAGCTCCAAGCTTCTTCTGGAGTTATATTCTTTAAAACCTTAGTAGGAGTGAAATTTACCATGTAATTTGCACAGTTAATGGCTTCTGCCCAAAAATTGAGGCCAAGTCCTTTAGATTGAAGCATATAATTAGCCATTTCTTTTAAGGTGTGATTCTTCCTTTCAACTACACCATTTTGTTGTGAAGTATATGGAACAGTATGTTGCAATTGAATGCCATGCTCAGCGCAGAAGTTGATAAATTTGTTGTTAACATATTCTCCTCCATTTTCTGATCTTAACTTAAGAATTTGATGTCCAGATTGTTTCTCAAAAAAGGCCTTAAAGGCCAAGAACATGTTAAAAAATTCACTCTTGAGTTTTAAGAAGTATACCCAAGTGTGTCTGGAAAAATCATCAATGAAATTTAAGAAGTACTTGCAACCAGAGAAAGAAACAATAGGAAGTGAACCACATAAATCACTGTGCACAAGTTGCAAAGGGGCTTAAGCGTGCCAAGAGGCACGTTTGTCAAAACTATCCCGATGATGTTTTCCGAGTACACATCCAGAGAAAACACCATCTCGACAAGATACCATAGGAAGGCCCGTCACCATATTTTCCTTACATAGAGTTTGAAGAGAGCGATAGTTTAAGTGACCAAATCGCTCATGCCAAAGTTTGCTGACATCATAATTATGAGCAACAAAAACAAAGGGAAGGCATGATGACCCAAAGTTGTTAAACTTATACAACCTTGTGGAATCATCAGCAATGCCAGTAGCTAAAATATGTTTAGGATCTTTGAGGTCCTTGATTACAACATCACGAGGTGAGAATTCTACTATTTTCCCTTCACCTGAATGAGTTATCTAATAAACAGATAGAAGGTTGCATGACAAGGTAGGAACACATAGTACATCATTAAACTAACCATTATCTAGATGAATGGTTCTAGATCCTACAACACTAAGAGATCTATCATCACCAACATAAATATGTTTGGTGTTACAATCATTTAAAGAAGAAAACATGGCTTTATTTTTGGCCATGTGGTAAGAAGCTCCATAATCAATGAGCCACTCATGAGAATGAGAAGAAGAAGATACATTTAATGCATAACCAGATCTTGATGCTTGACAACCACAAGCAGAAAGTGTTATTCCTGAAGATGAAGGTGAAGAGTGCTCCAAATTGATGTTGTGCTTCTTCATTGCTGCTTCTAAGACTTCCATCTTAAAACATTTGGACTCTAAATGGCCATCATGATTGCAAAAGTTGCAATGTCTATATGTCTTCTTTCCTTTGTTTTTATATGCCTTATCATTTTGGTGAGTTGCTTTTTCAGTTTGTGCCTGAAATTGCTTAGGACCCTTGTTTGGCTTCGGACCATAATTTTTAGGATACTGCTTCTTGGGATTCTTTTGATATGATTGATTTTGGGCTGCTAAGGCTTTCTTAGAAGCGTTTGCAGAAGTGATAAGACCAAGGTGTAAGAGTTTTTCTTGTTCTCTTATCAAAGAATCACAAAAGGCATCAAAAGATGGGTTCTTGTAGGTGGTTCCTGAATAAATTATGGCTTCTCTAGTGGAATGGAAGTCGGAAACAAATACAGAGTATGCAGGGTCACGCTTAGTAAGAATGCAATATATGAGGCTACCATCTTCCTTTTTGACCTTACAACCTTCTAAAAGAACTCTGAGGGTCTTGAATTTGGACAAAAAATCTTCAATAGAGGAGAAATTATTGGGATCCAAAGTAAGCAACTCATTTTCAAGCTGATGGGCCCTAATTTGATTTTGAATGCCAAAGATAGTATTTAGCTTGTCCAGGGCTTCATGAGGGGTGTCAATGCCAAGGATATGAAATCAAAGATCTTGAGCAATGGACATTCCTATCAGCCCTCATGCTTGATCTTGTTTATTTTCTCATTTAACAACTTTATCATCATCAGAAGGTTTAGTTTCTAGCCCTATGGCTATTATATAAATCCATTTACTTCTAAGTATATCTACCATGTGAGGTAGCCATTGGAAATAATTGGTGCTGTTAAGAATAATCGGGCATGCACTTTCCATTAAAAAAAAAAAAAAAAACTAAAGCTAATAAAAGCTAAAACTAACTATTCCAATGGAAAGATCTCGAAAAATTAGGCCGTTTCAATAAAAAGGGCTTGAAAAATGGCTTCCGGATGAAGAAGTTATGCCTTTTGAAAAATCTGAGTTGTAGATGCCGAATAGTTACGGGAACAGGATGAAGTGCGGTTTTAAAATATATATATATATATATATATATATATATATATATGCCCCTTTTAAAAAAAACTTTTTACAAAAGAAGCTTGAGAATGAGACTTGAACCCAAGACCTCTATTCTCATAAACTAACCCCTCACCAAGTGAGATAGTAAAAGGATCGCGTTATTGTTTGAAAGGAGGAAGGAAGGGGAATTTTTTATTTTTTTATTATTATTATTATTATTAGTATTATTATTATTATTTTTTATTTTTTTTACTCTTCGGTGTGCGTGCCTTTTCCTGCACAAAAACCGAGCAAAAAAAAAAAAAAACGAAATGCAAAGCCTTACGGCAGAATGTTATATTTTTTATTACCCTTATCGAAAACTACCAATTTTTTCATTATTTCTGATTTCCCGAGATCGCACAAAAATGCGGGGAAAGAGCATACATAGCAAAAAAATACCTTTTCTTGTTTCTGATTTGCTGAGATCGCACGCAGCGCACAACAAAGAGCATACACAGAGAAGAGGGTCTAGATCCGGCAAATAAATAAAACCTAAAAACCAAAAATAAAAAGAGGGAACCGAAATAAGCAGAACTATTAACAAATATAACTGCAAAACAGATGCTTTATACCTCCAAATCAAAACTGTCATAACTTGGGCAGTCGGAAACCTTTTCGCATGAAACGAAAGTTGTTCCTCACTATAACAGACGCTCCAGACACAACCGAGCAGTTATCTAAGACCAAAAATGTTCAGAAATAGTAGATCTACAAAAGAGCATTCTAATGCAATCAAATCGACTTCGGATTTTGATCAACAACAGACGTGGCCCTAAAAATAGCTCTGATACCATGTAGGAATTTACAGGGTAAGTTTAGTAGATCGAGAACCAAAGGTCACCGCTCACAAACAGATCACAAATCAGTACACCAGTTTATTCACATGGTTAAAACCCTCAAAGAGGGAAATAGTCCACGGCCTGAGCCAACGCGCCCACTTCAGGCAATTTATTAATATAAAAAGAAAAGTTACATATGTTTCTCTCATAAATGGTTACTGGACAAATGACCCTCCATGCTCTTTAAATAGAGATCATGGACCAATCGAGTATTAAGCCACGGAGCAAGTGTTGTTAATACCGAGGTGAGAGATAACCGTCAGATCACTACAAATTGTGACCGTCGGATTATAAGTTACAAATGTACATGGTAAAGAAACACACTTTACCTAACTCTACACTAGACTAAGTTATTCTTAACTATTTCCTATGTGTCGGAATATCCTAACACATCTTTCCCGTCATTTCACATGTTTAGTCAAACTAAAATGCACATAATATGTGCTTTGACTTTCTTAATTATTAATGAAAACCATTTGTACTTTTTCACCTTCTTAGATAACTCTTTAAGGTTAATGTGAAAATATGTTTCACTAAAATATTAATTCTAAAAAGTTTCCAGAATAAATGAATATTATTTAAAAATAAAAAATAATTGTAAAGCAGATAATTCTTACCAAATTTAATAGAAAAATAAAATAATATGAAGATGTGCAACATCCAAATTTAGCATTCAAACAATTGTAACAAATAAACTAACCAAGAAATAGATATGTTATCATACTTGCAAGAACTGAACACTCGACACAAGCAATACATTAAACAACAGGCATTTAAAAGAAAGCCTTCTGCATAGATCAACCTCCGTCATCTTTTCTTCAAACTTTCAATTATAATGTTGTCATACTTGCAAGAACTGAACAACTAATGCAAGTAGTAAAATAAGAAATGTGCATTAAAAATAACTTCTACACAATTAAACTTCCATCACATTTCATTTTGACTTTCAATTATAATTGATTACTTATAATAATATTGTCCCTACTCTTGTCCATGCACCCCTGGTCAACCATCACAAAAAATGTTATCCTGGGGTCAACCTAGGGACCATTCCGACTGAGCAGTTGTTGAGTTGATCTTGTGTGTTTTCTCATAATAACCATTGGCCGCTTTGTTTAACTATTATAAGCCTTGAAAAAAATGTCAAAATTGTAATTCAATAAATTCATAACAAATTCTAGATAAATTCAATTGGAAAATATACCAAAAACAAGACTTCAAAACGTATAACATATAAAATATGGCATCATTGGCTATATGAATGGTCTCAAGGAACTGACGGACCACAATCATAGTGTGAAGTTACGTTCCTTATGAATATTTTCTTAAATTCACTCCTTGTTGAGATTCAACAAGAAGATCCTAGTGAAAATTATGCACCTACGCTAGGATGGAGCCTTAGGCTATTTTTAGGTGGATGTCTATTTATAGATGCATGAGAAAATTATATTTATAGACGAGGTATATTTATAGATTATGTGAAAGTTCTATTTATAGATGCATGTCGGCTATTATTATCCCTTAATATTAGTTAGACAATAAACAATAATCTATTCTCAATGAGCACTTGGAAATAGTTAACTGAAGTGGCAAATCAGTTAGCTATAGGAATTTTGAGTTCAGTGGTTGGTTGGTGGGACATGCAAGTGGACTTAGTTGTAATTGAGTGATTCGAAGTTGTAACAGAGTTGGAAGTGCAGTTATGAAAGTTGTAAAGTAGTTTAACTCAGTTAAGTGAGTTAAACTCAGTTGTGCTAGTTGTAACTGAAGATACACTAGCGAGAGATCAAGTGAATTAATTATTAATTAATTCACAATCAGTGGCCTCACATGCAACTGAAGATTTACTACTATTAACTTCATGCATGTCAGATCCAGTGGAGACCCAGTTGAGAAGTAGGTGACAGGGACAGTTGACTATCAATTGTGACATTATCGGTTGCAAACATGCAACCACGCACACATTGGATGTGCCCATGAGGATTGTGCAGTCAAGGCAAGCATGATTCCATTCATTCAGGGATTGCTAGCAGCTGGGATTGCGCAGTGGAGGCAGGTTGTCTGGAGACAGTAAATTGGCTAAGGAACTTGCCAATTTTTGTATGACAGTGTGAGACAATTAGCTATTGTACTGAGAGCTCTTGGATTGGAGCTTTGTATGTAATTGTTTCATGATCCATGATATAATACATAATAGAAGATAGTGGGGTTTTTATTTGTATGCTTTCCATGGGTAAATTATTTGTGTTATGTGTGATTGAATTTTCTTCTTGATATTGTGACTGGCGATTGTGTTTCAAATTCGCAAATATTTTGTAGAAGCGATTCTGTATTTAACAGTGGCATATAATTGTTATATAAGGAGAATCCAGACAATACATATTTTGAATCAAATTTCTACATGGTATCAAAGCACAGGAAATTGAAATTTTGAAGCAAGAGCTGAGTTTGTTGGTGGAAAGAATTCGAATTTGCATAAAGACCTTATTGGTGCTACAACTGATTCAAGTTTGAAATGGATTTCAATGGCTTGAGGTTAGAGTATGCACTCGAGGGAAGCTCGAACTACATTGCTTGGAAGGACAAGATGGAGGCAATACTCAAAGACAAGGGCTTGAAGGAATTCAATGAAAAAAAATGTTCCTAAGCCAGATGTTGCAGATGTTGCAAATCTTGATGCATGGTGAAAGAAAGTGGAAAAGACGAGGAGGATTTTGTTGGAGGGAGTACGAGACCACATTGTTTCAAGCCTCCATGGGAAAGCCACACCATATGCTATGTGGAAGGCTTTGACGGATCTATTCCAAAGCAGCAGCGGCCATAGGAGATTGGCGCTCAAAGATAAACTCAGAAAGATCAAGATGGAAAAGGGCGACATCATTCCAAAATATCTCACAAAGTTTGTCCAATGTCAGGATGAACTGGGGGAGTGTGGGAATAACTGTTTTTTATGATGATTTTGTGAGCTTGGCTCTCTTAGGACTTCCTAATATTTAGCACAGTTATGAAGACTCAGTCAACATACGGGAAAAATTTCCGGATTGGGAACGACTATGGTCAGATCTGGGACAGAAGGAGTTCAGGCGGAACACCAAAGATGGCTCTTCATCAAAGCATGATGATGAAGAGGATTGTGCTTTGGCTGCCAAGCCGAAGAAGGGGAAGGGGAAGAAATTCCATTCTAAATCTGAGTCTAAAGGCAAGAAGCTAGATATGTCCAAGGTGAAGTGTTTTCACTGTCACGAACATGGGAATCTTGCTACAAATTGTCTGCAAAAGAAGAAGAACAAGAAGGTTGCTAGAGCTGTAGCTGGTGAGGCCCTTACCTCACAATTTGAACTTGAATTCTCTTTGATCGCATGCATGGTGTCAAGTGCATTGGGATCAGCGTGGTATTTTGATAATGGCACTTCCTTTCACATGACGTGAGATAAGGAAATTTTTAGTGACTTGGAGGAGAAAGATCTCTAGTTGCTTATAGAGATGGGTGACGATGGACGATACAGTGCAACTAGAATTGGCACCATTACATTTCAGAGGGATTTAGGTAAACCATTTCACTTGAAATATTTTATGCATGTTCCAGGTTTGAAGAAAAATTTTGTCTCAGTTGCAATGTTGGAGGACAGAGGCTATGACGTTGTTTTCAGCGATGGAAAAGATTTCCTGCGACATAAAACAATGGGTCAAGCCAAGAGGATAGGGATTCGAGCTAAGAATCTCTATAAGCTAGAGGTAGATGGCTGCGCTCCCATGATGGGCAAGGCAGAAAAAGTAGTGAGCCAGGATGAGGGTGAATTATGGTACAAGTGATTAGGCCATCTTCATCATGGAGCCTTGAAATTCATGCAGCAAATATCTACTGGACTTCCAATGGGAACACTTGCTCAGTTAGATCAGTGCAAAGGTTGCACCATGGGGAAGTATGTAAAGTCCACCTTTCATGAAAAGGATAACTGTGCTTCGGGGATCCTTGAGAGAGATCACACAGATGTGTGTGGACCATTCTCGATTGCTTCAACAGCAAAACATAAGTACTATGTTATTTTTGTTGATGAAGTTTCTCGTAAATGCAGGATCTTATTCATGCAGAAGAAGGATCAAACATTCTCAAAGTTCTATGAGTTTAAGGCATTGGTGGAGAAAGATTCGAGGAAGAAAGTGAAGGCTCTGAGGAGCGATAATGGTGGAGAATACATCTCTAATGAATTCAAGAACTTTTGCAGCAAAGAAGGAATTCGAAGAGAACTCATAGCGCCTCATAACCCACAGCAAAATGGGG
This sequence comes from Pinus albicaulis, assembly GCA_034641835.2. Taxonomy (NCBI): domain Eukaryota; kingdom Viridiplantae; phylum Streptophyta; class Pinopsida; order Pinales; family Pinaceae; genus Pinus; species Pinus albicaulis. Next base: position 42,512,566 of record CM076581.1, on the reverse strand, counting down.
TCGCGGAGAGGAAGAACAAAATGATCATGGGTGCAACACGAGCAATGTTGCATGATTAGGGCCTACCAATGCATTTGTGGGCAAAAGCATGCAACATTGTTGTTTATGCGCAAAATCGTTGTCCTCATAGAGTACTTGGCATGAGTAAACCTGAAGAAGCATTCACTGGTAAGAAATTAGATGTTTCACACTTTAATATTTTTTGCTCATTTGTTTATGTGCATGTGACCAAGGATGCCAGGAAGAAGCTGGAGCTGACTGCTGAAGTTGGGATTTTTGTGGGGTACACAGAAACACCCCATAATTATCGTGTGTATTTTCCAAACAGTCAAATGAATGTGGTGCGACAGGATATAAAATTCGATGAGGGGAAAGCCATGCAGTTGTCGCTTGAGAGGGAGATGGACTTGCATGCAGAGGAGGAACTGTTGGTTCCCAAAGATGAGCCTCTAGATGTGGATCAACCATAGGAGGAGGTTCATGGAGTGGAGGAGTCCACTCACGCAGAGCCAACCATTATAACTGGCAGAAGGTGTACCACAGAAGCTGATAGGTTGAGACTTAATGCTGGACAGAATGTAGGAGTCCCTACTTCACAGCACAGACAAATACTGTCTCCTGACCAATTTATTGGATACATGGCTCTCATGAGAAAATGTATCGTGATTGAACCATCTTCCTTTTAGGGAGCAGTGCAGGAGCCCACATGGGTAGATGCAATGGTGGAGGAGTATGACTCCATTGTCAAAAACAGTGCTTGGGAAATTGTTCCAAGGCTAGTTGATAAATCAATGATAGGTTTGAGATGGATCTACAAGGTAAAGCAAGATGCTGATGGGAGTTTTGAGAAATACAAGACTAGATTTGTGGCCTGGGGCTTCTCACAGATCAAGGGGATAGATTATGAAGAGACCTTTGCACCTGTCGCAAGGTATTCTTCCATAAGGACCATCCTTTCTCTCTCAGCGCAGATGAGCTGGAGCATTCATCAGATGGATGTGAAGACTGCGTTTCTCAATGGGATCATTGAGGAAGAGGTGTACATAGAGCATCCTGAAGGATTTTAGAACTTCAACAATGAGTTGCATGTGTGCCAAATCAAAAGAGTGTTGTATGGACTGAAGCAAGCACCACGTGCTTGATACACTCGGATAGACAGCTATTTCACCGGACTAGGCTTCAACAAAAGTGAAGCAGATGCAAACCTATACCAAATTGTGGTGGAGGGTAATCTTTTAATCATTATTCTTTATGTTGATTATTTAATATTGACTGGTGATGAGAAGCTGATACACTCATGAAAGGAGGACCTTGCAAGGGAGTTCGAGATGAAGGATATGGGCCTCCTTCATTATTTCCTTGGATTGGAAATATGGCAGTGAGAAGGTGAACTTTTTGTGTCTCAAGGAAAGTATGAAAGGGAGATACTGGGTAAGTTTCACATAGAGGCTTGCAAACCCATGGATACTCATCTTCCAGAAAACTGGAGGAAAGAGGATGCTACTTCTGGAGAGGTAGTGGATGCTACTATCTACCGACAGTTAGTGGGTTCGCTAATGTATCTAGTGAACACGAGACTGTCTATTTGCTATGTGGTTAACCAGTTGATTCAAGCTATGGTTAAGCCTACCAAGATCTTTTGGAAGGTGGGCAAAAATATCCTAAGATACATAAGGGGCACATCAGAGTATGACTTATGGTACAGACATACGGATGAGGTGAACTTGCATGGCTTCACGAATGCAGATTGGACAGGCAGCCCATTGAACAGAAAGAGCACATTAGGGGGGGATCTTTAGCATTGGAGCTACAGTTGTTTCTTGGTACAGCAGGAAGCAGAGATCCATGGTACTCAGTTCAGCGGAAGCGGAATACATGGCAGTGAGTCAAGCTACATGTGAGGCTATCTGGATGAGAAAGATCTTGGTTGGTTTGTTTGGTTCTCATTTAGATCTGACAGTGATTCATTGTGATAATCAGAGTTGCATTAAACTCTCGATTAATCCTATGTTTCATGATCGATCTAAGCATATAGATATTCGGTACCATCATCTCAGTGATTGTGTGGAGAGGAGAATCATGTTGCTTCAGTACATTCCTACAGAAGATCAGGGTGCACACAACTAGACGAAGGCGCTCACTAGGAGCAAATTCGAATACCATACAGACGGGATCGGGGTGAAGGATAATCCCTTTCTTGTTGAGATGGAGTGTTGAGATTCAACAAGAATATCCTAGTGAAATTATGCACCTACAATAGGATGGAGCCTCAGGCTATTTTAAGGTGGATTTCTATTTATAGATGCATGAGAAAATTCTATTTATAGATGAGGTCTATTTATAGATGTATGTGCAAGTTCTATTTATAGATTGCATGTGTATTTATAGATGCATGTCGGCTATTATTATCCATTAATATTAATTGGACAATAAACAATAATCTATTCTCAATGAGCACTTGGAAATAGTTAATTGAAGTGGAAAATCAGTTAGCTATAGGAATTTCGAGTTGAGTGGTTGGGTGGTGAGACATGCAAGTGGACTTAGTTGTAAAAGAGTGATTTGAAGTTGTAACAGAGTTGGAAGTGCAGTTATGAAAGTTGTAAAGTAGTTTAACTCAGTTAAGTGAGTTAAACTCAGTTGTGATAGTTGTAACTAAAGATACACTAGTGAGAGATCAAGTGAATTAATTATTAATTAATTCACAATCAGTGGCCTCACATGCAACTGAAGATTTACTACTATTAACTGCATGCATGTCAGATCCAGTGGAGACCCAGTTGAGATGTAGGTGAAAGGGACAGTTGAATATCAGTTATGACATTATCGGTTGCACACATGCAACCACACACACATTGGATGTGCCCATGAGGATTGTGCAGTCAAGGCAAGTAGGATTCCATTCATTCAAGGATTGCTATCAGCTGGGATTGCACAGTGGAGGTAGACTATCTAGAGACAGTAAATTGGCTGAGGAACTTGCCAATTTTTGTATGACAGTGTGAGACAGTTAGCTATTGTACTGAGAGCTCTTGGATTCGAGATTTGTATGTAATTGTTCATGATCCATGATATAATACATAATAGAAGATAGTGGGGTTTTTAGCTATATACTTTCCTTGGGTAAATTATCTTTGTTATGTGTGATTTATATTTCTTCATGATATTGTGATTGGTGATTATGTTTCAAATTCCGCAAAGATTTTGTAGAAGCAATTCTGTATTTAAAAGTGGCATATAATTGTTAGATCAGGCGAATCCAGGAAATACATATTTTGTATTAAATTTCTACACTCCTTAGTCATCTTGGTTACATCGTGTGACCACATGGTTTCTCGTTACATCCACGTCAACTCGATCTGCTTTTGCACCAACTATTCTCCAAACCCAAGCAGGACTCACATGTGTTTTGCGTGAAAAATTCTTAAACTTAAGAAACCCTGCTATAAAATCTTGATTTACTCCTCCTACTTACATAAGTTATTAATCTGATTATTCAGAATTAACATCAAAGTAAATATAGTTAACAACCTACACATACAGATCAAATGTTGAATAGCATGCTCATAGACAAAGTGACACATAAGGATTTTTTGGACAAATGTTCTTGGAAAAACCCAATGCAGAAAAACCGGTGCTACTAGCTTCTACAGGGTTTTTATTATTATGCAGATTCTAAGTACAACAATCCTAGGCACCAAAACTGGTCAACCCGACAGATAAATATAAATGGCAGAAATACCTATGTCCTGGAGATAGAAAAATTTGACTAGTGCACACCCTCAAATGAGATTTATAGAACTCAGCCCCTTTTCGGCCTCTAGAAACCCCAGTGCTACTATGAAGCCCTCTACATCATCCTGACTGGCCTGCGTCAGCCTCTGCGCTACTCAGGAAGGGCCTGCGTCACCCTAGAAAGGGTTACGCTGCCTCTGTGCTGCCCTAACTGGGCCTGAATCAGCCTCTGCACTGCTTTGGTATGCTCCTTCTCTGCCCTAGTTGTACTCTTGGACTGGGATCAAACCATCCTGCTTGCCAATATTTCTCCTCACTGAAGTTGAAACACTTCTGAAATTCTTAGCAAACCACGCCCTAGAATCTCAGCTTAGCTTCAGTGCTCTACCAGTGTGTGTGTCCTCCAACTGAGCCCAAGACCTTCTCTTATACTTTTCTCTTTGGGAAACCAACAATCGCGATCTAATCTCTAATCAATGGCTAAAAGTAGAAGCTTCTTGATCCGCGTCACTTAAGTCATTCTCTTCACATGTTTAATTTAATTCACTTTAATCTTTTAATTTTCCTAAGTTAGACTTAAGGTCCTTAATTAAAAACGATTAATTATTTGAATAAAACTTAAACCATATGGAATTATTCTAAACGCTTTATGGGTCTTGGATATCTTATGTACTCCATCTCATCCACAAATTTTGGGAGCTAGAGCACATCCGATGCCACCCCAAAATCTCCAACACTCCCTCTTAGCGAGGAATGTGCTCTAGCAATACACTTCACCCTGAAGTACTACTCTGATCTCTGGTATTGGTCTCTGCGCTGATGTTTGGCCTCCTGCACTACATCACTGCGCTGCTGCTACTCTTTGTACTGCTACCCATGACTCTGCCACACTCACTACTACATCCGTACTACAACTCCCTCTCAAATTGTTGCATCATGTTGCTAACTACTGCACTGCAAATCATTTGTTGAGAGTAAGCAACCGGAGGACCCTTGCCCAATGACAGAAAAGTCAGTTGGGTTGCATCTCATCACTAAAGCTCCATAGGCTGCTACTCTGTGTTGTCCTCCTAAAGCCACTGTGTTGCTGCAGCTCTGCACTATGTAAGAATGCCTCCTCTGTATTGTTGCTGCATCTGCACTACGTTTCTCCCTCTCCAGCATTTCAGCCTTTGCCTTTGCTTCATCCGTGATCTTTGCACCCATTTCTCCAGTCATTCCTTGCTATTGTCTTAAGGCTCCCGTAGCTCGGATGTGATCCAAGATTTGGGCTACTCAAGGATCCCACCACCACTCTATAACTGCTCTACAAATCAATATCGCACCACCTCCGTGCTTCATGAGCACTCATTGCCATGTCATCTTCAGAGCCATCTTCTGCTACAACAATAGTGGAACTAGAAGCTTCCTTGTCCTTCTTCCTTTGAGGAAATTTCTGGTGAACTGTCCAAGTTCGCCACATTGGAAACATTTTATCTTTGACAAATCACGCTTCTTCTTCCCTTTCTACTTCTTTGATGCTAAGGTTGCATCTTCCTCTTCCTCCTTCTTCACCTTGCCCACTCCGTTGTTGGTATGATTCTTGGTCATTCGGCGAATCTCCTCTTTTCGAAGGATAGCCCACATATTGTCCCAGTTAGGAAGGTCCACTCTGCCCAAAAGGCTTTGGAAAAATGTTTCCCAGTCCTCTGTGACTGCATTTAGAGCAGTCCTTATCATGACATCATCCTCCACCTTGACCCCCATTCCAGTCAACTGATTCTAGATCGACTGTAGTCTGAATAGGAAAGGATTGATTTCCTCTCCCTTGGTCATCATAAATAACCTCAGTTGGTTCTCTATAAGCATCTTCCTTTGAACAGACTTCCCTTGGTACAATGTGGTTAAAGTTTTCCACATCTCATGAGTCGTGTTCTTCTCGGTTATGTGTGATACCACATGATATTTAACCCCATCCATGACGAAGCGCTTGGCATATGCCACTAATTCATTATGCTCTTCCAAGAGTTTCACATTGGTTGGTGTAGCCAAGACACCCTTTACATTCTTCCTCAAGCCGTATGCCTCTAGGATTACCAGGATTCTGGTCTTCTAAATAGAAAATTTGGACAAGCTATCCAACCTATCCTGATTACACAATCAGTGTGCCACCATCTGCTCAGATCTACTTTGTTGGAACAACTCTTCCTCTCCCCGCTTCTTAATTGAAGCTCAGATCTAGGGTCCTTGGAGAAAAGGCACCCTCTGCTCACTCTGAAAACTGATTTCCTCCTTAGAAATCTGCCAAACACAACAAATCAGCTCTCTTCAATCACCTTATGATCGATCCTCATATTTATTTTGGAAATGAAATCTGCTAAGCAGTTGTTCTCCTCCCGCTCTTTGTCAACTTAGCTTAGGCTTAAATCTGCACCGGCAGAATCTTCATCCCACCAGTAACTGTTGAATATCTACAGCTCAACTTCCGGTTCGCGACACTCTGTACAGCAATCAATTAATGGACTGTGTCACCCTGGCTGGCCTCTGCGTGAGCAGACTAGCTCAGTGCAGCCTCTGCGCAGCTCTTGTGTCCCTCTAGAAGGCACTGTGTTGTCTCTGTGTCACCCAGCTAGGAAAGCGTCAGCCCCTGCGTGGCTCTTACTGCCTCTGCGTCCTTCTGGTGCTGTGCTGACCTCTCTGGTTTCTTCATTGTTGTTGCTGCGTCCCGCAACACAAATTTCTTCAACCGTCTTTGTTGTAGAGGTAAATCCCCTCTGCAGACAGAGGCGGTCCCTACTAGCCCAGATCGGGTCTAGCAACAATCGTATCACGCTAAGGTGCAAGTTTCTAATTTCAATAGACCAAATTTCGAAGAAGGCCTACCTTAAGTCCAACGTTGTTGTTTGTAGAGAAGATGGCACTCCGGTTTCCTTGCTCCGGCAAATCACAATTCTCTCGCTCGTCACGATCAAACACCTGCACATACAAGAAACACGACAAACACAAGCGTAAAACCCAATATATGCAATTATGTATCAGTCAGAGAGGACACAACTCATGATCATAATGAACAATACGAGTGGAACCATAACCAATAGTCGCTTATCATTAATTAATACAAAGAAAAATACAACCTGGCTCTGATGCTGAATCTCCCTTCAGCGGGTCGACAGCGGAATACGTCTCGGTAAAGCTCGTCAAGAATGGGACAAGCCTCTCTCTTCGGTTATCATGACAATAATCTCCTTGCTACTGATTTGGCTCTATGAGGACAATCAAGGCTCTTGCAACATTCTTTAGGCTATGAAGGCTCTTGGGGACTAGCTTGCAAAGGAAAATGGCAAGCTTATATAGATGGTGGAAGGGGAGTTGGGATCCCTACAATCATGGGATTGGCCCTATCCTCAAGGAAGCTTCCATGAGAAGTGGAAAACTACTTCCTCTACATGGAGATCTGGAGCCAAACGTCCCAACTCAATTTAGAGACCAGTTCAGGAGTTGGCTGGAGTCAATCTTCTACCATTTATTTTTAAAAAACACTCCTTATTAAGCCTGGCGCGGGTGCAACTCTGGGACAGAGCGCAAATTGGCATGCCCTCTTTGGAGGATTTCGCCCATTAGCGCGGGTATAACACTGGCTAGTCGCGGCAAGGATAAAAAGGCTATTTTTAGGGTTTTTCACAAGGAGTTGTCTTCAGGGGAATGAATGTCCTTGTTTAGGGGAATGCCATGAAAGTGGTTTCAGGTCATGTCACTGCTCACAGGTCACGGAATAAGCCCTCCAATGTGAGGGATGGGGGATTGCAGGGACGGTGACAAATTGATGTGTAACAGATGCCCCCTAAAGCATGAGGCCCGAAAGAGAGAGAGGGGTGAAATGCTTTACGAGAACGTGTCCAACTGAAAACACCGCCGTCGAAAAACGTGCGTAGAGAAGTACAAATGATATCTCAAATACATGATATATGTGGTATGGGCGCAGCCATTCATAACAGAGTATACAATAATCACGATCCAAGGCGTGGACGTAGCCACCCAGTAAGGATCGATAAATAGACTCAGGTATGGTCGCAGCCATCCAGTGAATGAGTCATGTAACCAATCATAATAATCCACAAAATCGCAGCTTGGATTCTAACAGACAAAATCCAGGGTCTTGCGCTCCATCTCGACTCGAACAAAGTACAAGTTCAAGCATGCGAATAAGTGAGCTGAAGTTGAACATGCAAGAATATCGTCTGATTACTAGCCAATGATGAAAGTTGTTAACAAACGCGAGAGGAACCACCAATAATTTCAATGGTCCTCAAGGTACTATAGGTACAATCCACGGAATGCGAACAGTGAGCTGACATCGAACACCCGCAGAACCATCCGATCGAAGGTCAATAATGAAAACCTTGCGTCAAATGCGAAGAACCTGCCATTGAGGCATGCAGGCTCTAAGGTACCAAAAGGGAGTCTCTAGATCAGCTTCCCGGATAATGAGCTGAAGTCGACAGGAAGTGACCTTGATCGAAGGTGGGCCATAGTGTTTCGCACATCATCGACGCGAAACAGAGGAACATAATGTTTGTGAATCAGGATCAGATGAGAATCAGAGGAAGGTTGAAATTGCAGAGGTCAACTTCTCTTGAACATATCGGTGGCACGACAATGGATTTGGCAGTATTTGACATCAAAATATCATAGGTCGTGATGACGAGGCAAAGAGCAGATGAGAGGTCAAAAGGGATTACCCAAACCCATGGAGGCAAGCAGAAAACGAGATGAGATGTCCCCAACCCGACACGAGTGCAAACAAGTGCCATGTTCAAGAGCGACATACTGCCGACACGACAATGATGCTGGTTCCATTTTTCCACCGCCATTTCTAGCGAGTACCTCTTTAGTCTTACACAAGCTTGAAGAGGATACCATATGCTTGTCATATAAGTTTGTCCTTCGGACGAATCCAACCTAGTACATTTAACGAGCCCTAGGAAGGAGGAACTCGAATATCGTCATTACGACTGAATCCGATGTCATCAAGGTTTAACGAGTTTGACAAAGGGAGAACTCTGCATCTTTTCATATTTAGAGAGTTTGAAAAGACAGCGGAAAAGTAAACTCCAACGGTCCCTTTTCGTAAATAGTTCCTCAGATCCGAAAGGGTAGAAAATTGTGTCTGAGAAAACCTCCTAGTCGTGATAGGCTAGGGTATTCCTTTTTCGTAAATAATCTATCCCAGCCCGAAAAAGGGGTAAACGTATACTGGGTAGATGTCGTTTCGCAACCACTTTAACGAGATCGAAACGACAAGGAACTCGACAATATTTTCATGTTTAGAGAGTCAGAAAAGAGCTGAAAGGTGACTCCTCTTGGAGGAACGAGTGGTATAAAGGGTAGCGACTGGTTCCGGTAATGGTGGAACTGCTCATAACAAATAAAGGTTAAGAGGCTGGCTAACAAGACCACTCATCGCAGCGGTTCCTCAGGAACATGTAAAACAACAAAGTGAAGGCATATAATCGGCCAAGCAGATAATGACGATGGAGTGAGAAAACCAAGGCTCATCTGGAAAAAACAGGTTGATAAAATGGCAATCACAAGAGGTAGAATGGGAATGGTTTCATTTTTACACAAGCTTGAAATCAGGAAACTCTGCTTGAAGTTGGTTTCATTTTTACACAAGCTTGAAACAAAGATAAACTATGCTTGAAACCGGTTTCATTTTTACACAAGCTTGAAACGGAAACAAACTATGCTTGAAAAATTAAGCATGCCCCCCAGCATGGTGACTCAATTCGAGGTACATGCCCCCCAAGCTTCAATCCATATGAAAGGCAGATGGAGTGAAGGTTCAAGTTACGAGATCAAGAGAAAGACTCGACTGGGATTTTACGAGATCTTATCAAAGACTCGAATTGAACGGGAACGTGTTTCATTATTTTAACGAGGTTGACACATTAAAATAACTATCCTCAGACAAGCTTGTTTCATTTTTTAAGGAGCTTGACACAAGAAAACGAACTCTGCTCCGACAGTCCCTGTTTCATTTTTTAAGGAGCTTGACACAGGAAAAGAACCATGCTCCAACGACCTTGTTTCATTTTTTAAGGAGCTTGACACAAGAAAAGTGAACTGTGCTCCAACAACCTTGTTTCGTTTTTTAAGGAGCTTGACACAAGAAAATGAACTTTGCTCTGACAAACCTCATCATAATGAATATGAAGTCATGGCTTCCAAGAGTTGCCTGTCCGATGGAAGGAAAACATCTTGGAAGTCTGGACCCAATGCCCCCAGCACATGATGTACAACGGCACTATCATTGAGTACAGGCACGGGGTAGGTAGCCATATAGTTTACCTGAGGCGGGGAAGATACAACGGGTGGATAAAAACCAGGAAGGGATGATGGCATGCCAGTTTCCACATCAGGACCAAAGAACGAAAGCTGATCAATGGTCACGATCCGTCCTACATGTGGAAAACATACCACACGAAAAAGGGAGGATACAAGCGCTCCCATGGCATAGGTGTAATCGCGCCCCAAAATAAGATTGAAATCCAAGGGGCCTGGAACAACCATCACGTCCATATGGATAGTTTTACCTCCCAAAGTAACAGGTAACCTTGGAAGGATCCCTAACGGTTGACTAGTTCTTCTGTTGAATGTCAACAGATTCTGCGTAACAGGCGCAAGCGGCGACGAACCGAAAGCTTTCCAGGTATTTGAGGATAGAACACTAACAAATGCGCCTTCGTCTATAATGGTGCTGGGTACAACCAGACCAAAGGCCTGTACCGTTATCTCGAAAGGCACATAAGACGGAAGGCGGTATCCTGCAAATTGATTCCAATCAAAGGAAGCGACCAAAATACTAGGAGGGGCTACCATCGAACCGAGAAGGTCTTCCCTTGGTGTTACGGAAGAAGGAGCATCCTCCATGACCTCCATCTCGAAGGTGGGAGGGGGATCCTTCAGGACCTCCATCACGGGAGGCGGAGGAGCAACTTCTTGAGGTATAGGGACAGCAGAATTTTTCTCCAAGTCCGAAGAATCTGAAGAAACCAGCAGAAAATGAGGGTTATGGGATCCACTCTCCACGGAGAAGACCTGGTGCACCGTAGACGGGGCCAGCTCAACCGATCCCACGACCAATGGTTGGTCAGGGATGGATTCTTGAATTTGAATTTCCAGGGGAGCGGGATCGACCAAGGATGACTCTTCACCAATCGTAGAATCAGTTGGTGGAGGACTCAAAGAAAGCTGCTTGTAACCAGGCGGAAGGCATGGTGCAGAAGTATTCGAGTTGTCCAAAACTCGCTTGGCTTCATCCATATACGAACAAAGGTGAATGGGATGATTCCCTTCACACAACTTACAGGGATTGGTAATCTTACCCTGCTTCTTAGGAGCCTTACCAACACCAGTGAAGACGTGCCCCCAACTTGACTCCCAGAAGCCAAAGGCAACGGCGGGCGACCGTTGGACCATACTTCGAGCACCTTGGGAATGCCAGGGTATCTCGAAGAAGATGGTCTCCCATGCACAAATGCAAGGGAACTTGACTTTCCGCAAAGGGTTGGAAGGTTCATCAAGAGGAGATGTTTAAGAAGCAGTAGCTGCAGCTTCAGCCTCTCTCTTATTAGACTTCTTCTTCTTTGTCTTCTTCTTCTTCTTCTTAGCCACCTGATCACTCGAATCCAGACTTTCATCAGGCGAAGTAGAAGAGGAGGATGCAGAAACAGGCGAAGAAGGTGAGAGGTCCACCTTGGAATCAACATGATGTTGTTCAGGTGGAGGAACTAATTGAACAGTAGCCGAGACATTCGGGACCATAGAGGTTGAAAACAACCAAACAAGCAACCCAACAGTTAACCCAGGAAGGGACAACGTTGCCATGTAAGGAGCACCAACATTCCCAAAAGGAGGAAAATGACCTGGATTCCCATTGGAGGGGATTCCTTGGTTGGTGAACTCTGGAAAAGTTGCCATCAACAACTCAAAACTGCACACGGGCTAAAAACCAAGGCACACAATCAAATGGCCAACAAGCAAATTCTAACAGGGCGTGTGATCGCGGGCGATTTATTTTACCACATTGAAACTTAGAAACTTCACTGTTTCATGTTTTAAGAGTCGAGAAATGGATGAAAGGTGACTCTATCTCTTTCAATTTTGAAACAAGCGTGAAAGGACAAGCGCTAGATGATCCTTTCAAATTAAAGAGTTTAAAAGATCAAAATTATCACCTGTGAATTCAAGGTGAAGGTACCAACCGTGAACCTAGAAGACACTCGGTTTCAAAATGAAGGATAAATCAACCAAGGACTCGACGTACGTGCAGGAAATCTCCCCGAATGTTGTGTCCGGTGTATCACGGGAATAGGGTGACAGACTCGGCTTCCTATGGATAAAGGATAGCAACCTAGTGGGGTCTCCCTTTATATACGCGACGGTACGGGGAGCACAAGTCCGTACTAGTGTTGTCTAAATCCAAGAGGCAAACAACAGCTACTAGGTTTAACGACGTCGGAACACGTCACTAGCCTAGACCTCTATATATTTCGTTAATGTTTCAATGCTGCCTTAGTGTAAATTGAATAAATTTTAAGATTGATCTTCAATTATGTCTTGGTTTCAAGGCCCTACCGTATGTCATCTGACAATCTCCTATATGCAGCTATATGAGAAAAGAAAACTTTTCAATTCGATGAATGCTATCTAGTTAAGGGAAGAGCTTCAAACAATGATGCAACAAACAACAACACTGTAAACGAATTTTTTCCAAACTAGATGACTTTCACTATCCAAAAGTAATTTCAAACATTCAACGATGTGAATAATGCAATGTAATCTATGCAAAATCCTCTTCTTCTTTTTTTTCGAAAACTATGCAATTGTAATCTATGCACAATTTCCTTTTCCTTTTCAAATTATAAGAATGCACTCAATGCATTTTTTTATGAAATGAGAATCTACTTAATGCATGCTTTTAATAAAAGAGAATGCAATCAAAGCGATTTCTAGTTTTCAATCATTAAACAATGTAATCTAAGTTCAATGATGGATCTCAAAAAATACTTTTCAATGCAATGTGATCTAATGCATAAAAAGAAAACTTTGAAACGAAAACTAAAAGAACGCAAATCTCCTTAATGGAAGGATGAATGAAAAAAGGATGTAATCAAACACTAAGAATACAATCGTTGTTTCAAAACACTTTGTAACAAAATTCCTCAAAAGTTGACAAGACATATGAGGTCAAACACAAAGAGGACTTCCAAAGCATGAAATCAAAACAAGGCATTCATCCCCTTTTACATCAAGCAATAATGGAAAGAAGACATTCCAAACAATGAGCAATGTAATCTATGCTCATACCGGGAAAAGACCGGAAGGGAAAGACACGCCGGTGAAGGATTTAGGGAAAAAGTCTCAATTTTCATAGACCCTGAAATTGGCACGACTTTCTCACTGACAACTAGCACCAACTGGCGCGACTTGCTCAATGACAACTAGCGCCAATGGCTAATTGGCGCGGGTTGCTAACTGATAACAAGCGCCAATGCCTAAAAATGAAAAAACAAATAATTTCTCCCAACCAAGACCAGACTCACCACTTCAAGCAGAATCCCAGAGACTCAAATGAACCATGTAATCTAGGCTCAAAGCGAGACAAAGCGGAATTCGAATGAAGAAGAAACAAATCACTCAAATAGCACAATAAAACGATAGAAAACCCCCAAACGAATGCAGAGGAGCAATCACAAAGTTGACTGAACAGATAGAAACCAAAAACTCCCATGGGAGGCTCGACACACTATAGCACCTAGATGCCCTAGGGCTAGAATGTAAAATCGATAGAAGAGGGCAAAAAACCAAAGGATGAAGGTCACAGTCAGTCAAACAAGGCTCCAGAACACTCAGGCAGTTGTAAAAATGAAACCAAAAACCAAGATCAAACTCAGAAAGCTCAAAACAGAGCAAACCCTAGCACCTTACAGAAATGGCGTGACTGTCAAGCTGAATCTAGCGCCAAAACAGGATTGGCACGGGTAATACACTGGCAACCTGTGCCAATGGGCGCGACTGCCAGGCTAATAAGCACGCCAGTCGAGTTTACTAAGTAAAAATAAAAAAGAGCAATCCAAGAAACAGACCAGGGATGGTGAGTCTAAACAAAAGCCAAACACACGAAAAGAGCTAGCCAAAAGAGCTGATCAAGCAAGGAAAGTCAAGAATCGACCGAAAAGACAAGACAATACTCCAAATCAACGTCTCCTCAACAGAGTCGCCAATTTTTTGTAGAGGTAAATCTCCTCTGCGGACAGAGGCGATCCCTACTAGCCCAGATCGGGTCTAGCAACAATCGTATCACGCTAAGGTGCAAGTTCCTAATTGCAATAGACCAAATTGCGAAGAAGGCCTACCTTAAGTCCAACGCTGTTGTTTGTAGAGAAGATGGCACTCCCGTTTCCTTGCTCCGGCAGATCACAATTCTCTTGCTCGTCATGATCAAACACCTACACATACAAGAAACACGACAAACACGAGCGTAAAACCCAATATATGCAATTATGTATCAATCAGAGAGGACACAACTCATGATCATAATGAACAATACGAGTGGAACCATAACCAATAGTCGCGTATTATTAATTAATACAAAGAAAGATACAACCTGGCTCTGACGCTGAATCTCCCTTTGGCGGGTCGACAGCAGAATACGTCTCGGTAAAGCTCGTCGAGAATGGGACAAGCCTGTCTCTTCGGTTATCTTGACAATAATCTCCTTGCTACTGATTTGGCTTTATGAGGACAATCAAGGCTCTTGCAACATTCTTTAGGCTATGAAGGCTCTTGGGGACTAGCTTTCAAAGGAAAATGGCAAGCTTATATAGATGGTGGAAGGGGAGTTGGGATCCCTACAATCATGGGATTGGCTCTATCCTCAAGGAAGCTTCCATGAGAGGTGGAAAACTACTTCCTCTACATGGAGATCTGGAGCCAAACGTCCCAACTCAATTTAGAGACCAGTTCAAGAGTTGGTTGGAGTCAATCTTCCACCATTTATTTTTTAAAAACACTTCTTATTAAGCCTGGCGCGGGTGCAACTTTGGGACAGAGCGCCAATTGGTGCACCCTCTTTGGAGGATTTCCCCCATTGGCGCGGGTATAACACTGGCTAGTCGCGCCAAGGATAAAAAGGCTATTTTTAGGGTTTTTCACAAGTATTTGTCTTCAGGGGAATGAATGTCTGTGTTTAGGGGAATGTCATGAAAGTGGTTTCAGGTCATGTCACTGCTCACAGGTCACGGAATAAGCCCTCCAATGTGTGGGACGGGGGATTGAAGGGACGGTGACAAATTGCTGTGTAACAGTCTTGTTGGAGATCCAACTTGATCTGCAATCGCTCTGATACCATGTGAAAATTTCTTAAACTTAAGAAACCCTATTGTTAAATCTTGATTTACTTCTCCTACTTACATAAGTTATTAATCTGAATATTCATAATTAACATCGAATTAAATACAGTTAACATCCTCCACATACAGATCAAAAGTTGAATAACATGCTCATACACAAAGTGACACACAAGGATTTTTTGGACAAATGTCCCTGGAAAAACCCAATGTGGGAAAACCAATGCTGCTATCTTTTAGAGGGTTCTTATTATTATGCATATTCTAAGTACAACAATCTTGGGCATAAAAAATGGTTAAACCGACAGAGAAATATAAATGGCAGCAATACCTCTATCTTGGAGACAGAAAAATATGATTGATTCACACCCTCAAACGGGATTTACAGAACTCAGCCCCTTTCCGGCCTCTAGAAACCCAGCGCTGCTCTGAATCCCTTTGTGTCAGCCTCTGCGCTGCTCGGGAAGGGCCTACATCACCCTAGAAAGGGTTACGCTGCCTCTGCGCTACCCTAACTGGGCCTGCGTCAACTTCTGCGCTGCTCTGGAATGCTCCTTCTCTGCCCTCGTTGTACTCTTGGCCTGGGATCAAACCATCCTACTTGCCAATACTTCCCTTGTTGCATCTGAAACACTTATTAACTTCTTAGCAAACCACACCCTATAATCTGAGCTTAGCTTCAGTGCTCTGCCAGTGTGTGTGCCCTCCAACTGACCCCAAGCACTTCTCTTATACTTTTCTCGTTGGGAAACCAACGGTCGTGATCTAATCTCTAATCGACAGCTAAGATTAGAAGTTTCTTGATCTACGTCACTTAAGTCATTCTCATCACATGTTTAATTTAATTCACTTTAATCTTTTAATTTTCCTAAGTTAGACTTAGGGTCCTTGATTAAAAAGGCTAATTATTTGAATAAAACTTAAATTAGATGGAATTCTTCTAAACACTTTCTGGGTATTGGAGATCTTATGTACTCCATCTCCTCCACAAAGTTTGGAAGCTATAGCACATCTAATGCTACCCCAACATACCAAAATATCAACATTTTGTTAATTTTAGTTTACCTGCTCATATTATTATTTACAATAATCTAAAAGACAACATGAAGAGGTGGTACTATAGGTAGATTCACTATGAGGTGGTTGAAGTTATCCCCTTCACAAGAATCAAATTTGTTGTAGAGTAATAGTGGCTCATGGATCAAGTGGAGGGAAACCACAAGAACAAATTGTTAAAATTTTGAATGATTGATGTTCGACTTATGTTGTGTTGGAGCGGGGTCCCTAAAGGCACAAGTTCAAAAGATAAATTTTGTATGTTTGTATGTGCACGCTGCGCAGATGAAGTCAAAGGACTTTTGCCTCAATTTTGGATGTAATTAATATTAAATGTAAACTATGGGCCTCAAACCATGGTTTGAAACCATAGTATCTACGCACTAGGTGTATTATAAATATACAAAGTTTGTCTAAGCTAAGTATTTGTAAGTAAGTGATATGAGATATTGATATTTTGATAGTAATTGCGTATGTAAGGGTTTTTGGGTTGGGTGAAAGGCTCCTACTGGTTGTGTGCACGGAGACCTAGTCCTAGCTGTGTGCGGACTCCGCTGGCTGTGTGGGTTTTATAAGGAAAGACAGTTTATGTATTGACAAATCTGAAGGATAATAGAAAGACAATTCAGTTTTGGCGAAGATCTCTGTGTTATGCGTTTACGTCTAATGTTATTTCTTTGATTAAGATCGCAATATCTGTTTACTTATTGATGAATGCAAAAATCTATTTATTATGATTATGCATGAGTATTTGATATATGTTAAGTGTTACATTGATTAATATCGATATTTGGTTCTGATTGGTTATCTAGGACAATATTTCGGTATTATTCTATTGATAATTGTGCATGCTCTGTAATTCTACTATAAAACCCATTGCACACATCTGTAGAAGATAACTTAGGGTTTTGTCGAGGACCACTTCATTAAATTCTCTCTCAGGGTGCAGAAACCCGGTTTCAGCACCCCCCCCCCCCCCCCATACTGCTTCGGGGGAGACTTTTGTCTGCACAAGCAAATCATATCCAAGGGGTCCAGTAGTTAATGGAGGGTTTGTTGCTTTATCCATAAACTCTGAATCTGGGTCAAGACCCCTCAAACCAACAAATGATTCCGTTTTCGAGACAGGGATCATCATTTTGAGGGAGACTTGATGTTGTGGCATCCGTCGCACAATGAATTACAGGACTGGTTGGATATAAATATCCTCGAATTTGCGTTGCAAGAGAATAAGAGCACCAAATTTTCTGACGAACAATGGGTATAGAAGTATATTTATATTGAAGTGCATGAAATTTTCTTATGTTCCTTTATGCACGAACTACAAGAGTGGTTGTCGCGCTTAGCTAAATTCCATCATTGTATAAAAGACGACGTAGTCATTGAGTGAACTCCTGAATTGATCCAACAAGTAGAGAAATTTGATAATAAGATCACTTGTGCGACAGATCATTGGATCGATCACCTTCTAGGCGGATTTGTGACTAAATTTGTTGTTGACCAATTTGTGTCATATTCTGAAGTTGAAAGAAGTTTTTTCAAAGGTCCTAGAGGTAAGTTCCTGCGCTCATTAAAATTATTACTGAAAATGCTATTGTACGAATGGGGTTGTTTGTGCGAACATACTTCTTGAATGCATCAAAGAGGTTCAGATACACGCAGTGGAAGGATTTACCGTGAAGACTCTGAAAAAGTCCTTTATAGCCCTCTAAAGCCGAGATCTGATAGTGAACCTGAACCAGAAACTGACTCTGAAGAATAAACCTTGTCATATCAGAAGCCCTTGAATTTTTTTCCCATTCCATCCACTCCACTTCTGAGCTCACATCATAGATCACCTACCCCACCACACATTCCATCTCCACCTCCACCTCCCCCTGAAGTAGATATGGCTACGTCCATGAAGTTACCTAATTTCAGAGGCAATGGAAATGAGGACACTGATCACTTCTGGTTTTTAACTGAGGTTGTATGGCAGGCTCAGCAAGTAAACAATATTGATATCAGAAAAGCGCAGCTAGCTATTGCATTCCAAGATCGTGCATTAGACTGGTACATTAGGTATGCGTAGGAAAACCCTAATGTTGTAGAAATTATTCAAACAATATGTATACCAATGGATTCAAACCGTTCATGCGATATGATAAAGAAAGATACTGAATCCTTCTACAAAGCAATTGCAGAAAATAAACACAATCGCCAATCACAACAAGTAAAGAAAGAAACAAATCAAACCACAACACAGATATTTTCCTGGGGAAATCTTGCTGCTCAAAACCCTTCTATCTTCTATTGTATATTCACCAAGGAATCATTAAACAATTACAATGCACTCTTCTCACAAGAGTCTCCTACACTCTCACAACTGTCTCACACTAATCCAGACAAAATCAACCAACCCTTAGCCAATTTTCAGCCTGCCTTGCTTGCGTAATTCGTGTGGAATGAAATCCTTATTCTTTAGGAAATTCAACCTTCCAAAACTGCACAATACTCATGGGCAATCCTATGGGTGTTTTACTGCATGCGGGCAGCCTACTAATAATACAACTAATAGTTAACATCCCTTTAACCTTTATCTCAATTGGGTCTCCACTGAAACTGACATGCATGCAGCTATTAATAGTAAATCATAAGTTACGTGACATGTCACTGCATGTGAATTAAATCTGATTTAATTCACTTGACCTCTTACTAGTGCAACAAACAATTACAACTAGTTAAATTTATTTTATTTCAC
Source organism: Pinus albicaulis (assembly GCA_034641835.2). NCBI lineage: Eukaryota > Viridiplantae > Streptophyta > Pinopsida > Pinales > Pinaceae > Pinus > Pinus albicaulis. The sequence goes on along the minus strand of CM076581.1, from coordinate 42,493,645 downwards.
TTAATTTAGTTAACTGATTTCTCATGCATTAGACTAATACACTAACTACAACTTGGACACAATAACTAATAGAATCACTCTGCATGCCTCACCAACCACCCTCAACTCGAAATTCATGAGCTAACTGAGTTCTCACACTCAGTTAACTATTACAAGTGATTATGATATAAAATTACATTTTATTGTCCAATTTAATTAAGGTAAAAATAAATTAGACACACATTTCTTGTTGACTTTTCAACACTCCCTCTCAACAAGAAAGAGATTATCAGCTACCTCGATCATGCCTTTATGGTATTTGAATTTGCTACTGGTGAGCGACTTCGTCGGAATATCTGCATCTTGATCTTCCATGGGAATGTACTGAAGTAACAAAATGTGCCTCTTGTTATCACTCTAGTAAATTCTCAAGTAGGTAACCAGAAACATACTTCAAACTCTAGGATCTAGCCTTCCTAGGGTTCAGAGAGGGCTCTCTCTTTAAAGTTTAACTTTGCTTTGATTTATACTATTAGGCTAGTTATGAAAGTACAATTTGGTTTTGGTTTAAAGGGTTTGGTGGGAAAAAATCACTTGGAGGTAAGATAGAGAGAAATATACTTGTCCATTGGGATATGGGGTCTAAATCAAGCTAGCAGCACTAGAAATCAAGGCCAAACAGGTAAAAATATATTCAGGGCAAGAAAGATAACCCTCAGAGATTTGGGAAAGTGGTTTTTTGTGAGGTGGTATGATCGGGATAAAGGGCACTTAAGGATCCTTTGATCTGGAAAATGGAAGTATAAGGTAGAGGTCAAACAGGAGAAGGAACAATTAAGGGTTCCTTGCACCGGAAATCAGAAGAAAACATTAAAATGGAAACTAGTTAAAGACAGGGAGCACTTGAATAATCCTGTAGTAATACTCCTAGTTACACATTCAGACAGAACAAACATAAAATGAATGCATGAAACTTAGAAAAGGAAATAGTGACAAGTAGGAAGTACTTCACTCATCAGCTTATCACAGGGATCCTGAACTATGATGCCAGTCAGCTTGTCCATTCTGCTACTTCGAATTCAAACACACAATAGCCTCCAATGTTCAACAAAAACGTCTATAGTAAATCCAGCAATTTTATTCCACACTGAATACTTCTGAAATTGAAGTATTTATACAAAAAGTATTACAAATATCCTAGAAGAGTTCTAGGAATAACTTTAGGAAAAAGAAAATATCATTACATAATAAAAGGGACAGCTGCTTAACAAATCAGCAAGTTGTCCTCTTTTATCCAAAATAAATAGAACTGTTTTGTTAACAAGGAGCTTTTGGCTGCCTATGTGTCCTGCTTGCTGGCTGTTAGATATTTTCATGCATCAGACTTGCCTTCGTTGATACTCTTTCCTGCTGATACTCTTTAACCTGATGCTCTTTAACGTTGATACTCTTTGACCATTAGTTTTACTGTTTTACCGCTGTAATATTATCTTTTAGCAATAAAAAAAATCAGCAAACTGTCTTTTCATTTTATCTTTCTTTTGACTGTCTCTAGGTAACTTTTTCACTGTTTTTACCTTCTATCTTTACATCAAATCTGTGAAAGTTTGCCACTCTTCTGCTTTTGGAATTTGGACATCTTTCAGCTTCCTGAAGTTTTCATCAACCTCTGTATATCTTGCAAAAGTAGGCTTGATGACAAAGAGGCGCTTAATTTCATGCTGTAGAAAAAGTAAAGCCTCAAAATACTGAAGTAAAACTTTGCCTGTAGGAGTGCCTTGTGCTAGTTGCTTGTTTAGTTACTCTTTAGCAAACTCCCTAATCTTTTTGTCATAGTCCTTTTGTGGCATAAGTTTCTCATTGAAAACATGTATGTCTGGTAAGCCTTTTTGTCTTAAATTTGTATACTTTACCATAAATCTAATTATGGCAAGGTTCATTGTTTCACACTTTTCTTCAAGATTGTTCATTAAGTTCTTTTTAGTGACAACCTTCCTGATTTGCAAGATTGTCCTTGTCCTGTCTAATACTTGAAATTCTTCAAGTTCCTTCCTGTTCTTTCTATTTAGAAATGTAATGAGTTTTAAAGCCTGTGCAGGCTTATCAGTCAACTCATCCTTTGTCTTTTGTATCTTTGTTTGGGCTGCTAATAACAATTCTTTCTGCTCATATATAACCTGAATTGAAGGTCGTTGATTATGAATGGCTTCAATTATGTTAGTCCAGAGATGATTTTTAATGTATGAGATCTGCTATGTAAAAGTCAATTCTTTTTGTAAATTCTTGAGCTGCTCTCCCAATCTGATTACTTTCTGCTCATGAGTTCTGGCATTGATCTGAGCTATCTTATTTGCACTCTCAAGATTTTCAATCATATTATTCAGTCTGTTTATTTCATCTGTCTTTAAAGACATCTCTTCCATGGCTTTGAAAATATGGCTGGCTTCATCTGTTTGTTGTACATTTGTGGTAGAAGATTATGTAGCTGAAATGGTGGCTGAAGTCACTGACACTGCAGTTGCCAGTGGGCCCTTTGGTGCTAATTTCTCTCATAAAGTAGAAGGCACTGTTGTAGTAATTACTGGTATGACTGTAGGAATTATAGGAATTTATGGTTCTTTGATAGTCTCTCTCACTTGGACAAGCTGGTCCATTTGTGTTTTCATCTCTTTAATTTGAGCTGTCAATTTAAGTATGAGCTTCATCATTTCTTCTTTTTCACTTTGATCCTGGAGGATTTCCTTTGTTTGTGGATGCTCACTTTGAGGAAGCTTGAGCTGTTTCCTCAAAGCTGCTATGTCTTCATTCTTTTTCTTGACCAATATTTCTGCTGCTTGGATGTTTGAGGGACCATATCCCACCTGTAAAACTAGTTCCTCTAAGGCTTTGATCCTTAGGTCCTTGGCATAAAGTGATGCTTTATCCATATTCATCTAATATTGCATATTAAGTATGGTATTTTGAAGTTTATTGGCACTCATTGCTTTGGTTGCCACTGTAGAATACAACATTTCAGAGGTCTGTCTGTGGAACTCAATCTAGTCCAACTCATGAATATTCTCCGTGTCTACCTCAAGGTCCACCTTTTTATAGTCTGATACTGTTTTGGGTGCTGAGGTAGTAGGCTGTAAAAATGGCATCATCATTTTATTGCTAGAATAGTCAAATGTTGATAATAACCTATTTTGATTTCCAGGCTTTTGCTTCAGGAATTGAGAATATATTTCTATCTTTATCTCCTCATTTTTCTGCTTAATTTTCTTATACCTCTCTTTGATGTCCATGTCCTTTTCCTCAGCTGGCTGTGAGGAAGAGGCTTCCATGCTGTGTTGTTTCTCAATCATCTGTGTGTCATTCTGGTTTACTGGTTTTTCCTTTTGAATTTCCATAAGTGTTTCATTGACTATGGTTGTGGCTATATCATCATTGGTCACTGGAGCATTTGTCTCATCAATATCAATTGTTACTTTCTCCTTATCAATTGAACTGAGCTTAAGCCTTTTGTTATAAATTATTTTAAATTTGGTCTCAGTTGTTGTCTCTGTTGTGTAACCTCCTTCTTCCCTGACTCTTTTACTTGATGTTTCTGGTTGTTTGACAACTCCCAAAGTTGGTGTTGTATCTTTTTGGCTTGCTGCCTCTATCAAGGTGTTTTCAACCCATTCAATTTGATTGGAAAACTTTTCTAATTCAGGCTTTGACTCATGGATAAAGGGTGTTAATTTACACTTCACCCTTAGCTTGCTTAAAATCCCTTGTGGATCATAATTCCATGGAAAACTCTCATCAAATCTGAATTTTGATAATTTCTTTTTTATTTCCTTTTCTGCATCTCGGTGGTTGATTATGAATGGCCCAACTTAAATTGGGTCTTTTTCTTGGTGGCCATAAAGTTAATTGAATCTGAATTTAGAATTTGTCTAAGATATTCAAGTGCAAAAATTCTCATACATACATGTTTAGGCAACTTGTAGGGTAACAAGTTTGATCCAAAAATTCTTAGTTCTGTATGTTTTTTATAGAGATACCAATCTTCAACTTTGTTCTGCTCTGAAAGGTGCAATATTCTTTTCATTTCTTCACTAATCCTAGGCTGTTTTGATTTGTTTAATATGCTCATTGCTAGATGCAAAAATAGTTCTGAAAACTATGAATAAGTGAAATCACTAGATTCTTTTCTCAGTAATGAAGTCCAAAAGATAATTGATAGAGGTTTTCCCTCTACATCCATCTTTTGCAAAGAAACTGGAAATTTGTCTGCTTGAGAGAATAAAAACAAATGGAAAAGATAAGATGAATATCTAAAAACTCCTTCTGTGGTTAATTTAGTCAACTGGTAGTGGATGGTATCTGCTATGAAACCAGCATAGTCAAAGATGACTAATGGAGGTTGACCAGGAGACATGGTGGACAAGAAACCAAGAATAGATTCATCAGTATACTCATCTGTAAAATATCCAAGGATAAAAGATAACATAGAGATAATATGTCTAGAACCTTCAGGAAATTTAGCTGTGGAGTATGGAGGATTTATCTTTGGAACATCAACATGAGAAGGCATAAAATTCTGAAAGATTATGAAATTTTTAGGGAAATCTAGGCCAAGGTATAACTAAGTTAAGGCCTCTATAGACAAGGGGACTGCCTGGGGATCAGGTTGTAATTGAAGCATTTGATTAATTGGCATGGTTGTAATGGTAAAAAGTATTTCTTTTTCTGCATTTACTATAGCCCTTTGATCTGGCTCATAGTATTTTTGACAAATTTTGATGAGTTCTTGACCAGGATGAGTCAATGGGACTATATACCTAGGCAAATGGGTTCCCCAAATTGGAATATCATCTTTGTCTAGATATTTTTCATAACACCAGTTGTGTATATCTAGCAAATTAAACTCAATAACAAGGTCTACAATTTTATAGTCAAGATTAGTCAAAGGAATGCTTTCAGCAGCAACCTGATCCAAATTTTATGCAGGAACGCAACAGAATACAGATATAACCATAGATACAGAGATGCAGCGGAAATAATGCTTCATTTTATTAATAAAGGAATGACTGCAATAAGCTTACAAACATAATGGAAATAAGCTAGGGCGCTGGTAGTGTATCTCTAAGAAGAGATGTAGCGTACACAGGCCTCTGAACTGTGTTACATTGAGGCTCGCAAGCCTATTACAGACATAATGGAAATAGATGAGCTAGGGTACTGGTAGCGTATCCCTGAGAAGAGATGTGGTGGCTACCAGCCCCTGAACTGTGTTACAACGCAGACATGATGGAGATGTGGCGAGCTAGGGCACTGGTAGCGCTTATCTCTGAGAAGAGATGTATCGGCTCCCAGCCCCCTGAACTGTCTTACAATGAGGCTCGAGGGCCTATTTATTGTTGAGAAACAATGTAGAATCCGAAACGTCCAAAACCCTAACCGTAGGAGATGAAGCGCCAAAACTGTGGGTCCCGTTTGGGTAAATTGGTGGTTCAACTTCCCGGGGGCGTAACTTTGGCATCCGATCTTCGTTTGATGCGCTCAATAGCTCGTTAGAAAACACCGCCCAAGGAGAGTACAACTTTGGAATGAGCGAAACACGGCCCATAGACCCATGTTGCCTCCGGCTTTCTCCCAAAACGTCGTTTAGGGCCTCAAAATGCTCTGAAGTTTTAGACCTAAAATCGCTAAAAATAGTAAGTTGTGCCGAAACTTACAAAATGAAATAACTGATGGTGGGGGTTCAAATGGACTCGATGGGTGGCCACCAATATCCACCTGGATTATTAATGCCCAAAAACGGCTCCGGGTGTGTAGGACCCGAAAACCTGCTATAAATAGTAAGCTGTGCTGAAGCTAAAAAACTGAAAGAATTGATGCTGCGGGTCCAAATGGAATAGGTGGGAGGCCACCGATATCCACCTGGATCATTCCTCCCTCCTTAGGAAGCAATGGTCTCCATTGCGTTAAGTTCCTCCATGGGGGGGGTGGAGGGGGGAATTTTGCTGAACCTGGTGTTGGCAGCCGTGCTGGATGTAGATGTGCCACCGCTGGGCAGCCATTGAAGGATCTGGAAAAAAAAAAATTCCATCATCGCGTTCCTCTGTTTCTCGAGGGCATCCTCGAGCAAGATTTTGACAGGATCTCCTGCTCCCTCATCTTTCTTTCCTTCCGCCATGGGGGGTCGTCGGGGTTGCGAGGTTGAACTCCTTATACCCTGGCCGCATTGGGGACATGAAGAGAAAAACAGAGAAAGAGCAAACCTGCTCTGATACCACTGATCCAGATTTTATGCAAGAACGCAACAGAATACAAATATAACCATAGATACAGAGATGCAGTGGAAATAATGCTTCATTTTATTAATAAAAGAATGATTGCAATAAGCTTACAAACATAATGGAAACAAGCTAGGGCGCTGGTAGCGTATCTCTGAGAAGAGATGTAGCGTACGCAGGCCTCTAAACTGTGTTACATTGAGGCTCGGCAGCCCACATGTACATAATGGAATAGATGAGCCAGGGAAACTTGCAGTGCTGTCCTCGAGAAGAGATTGTGGTGGCTACCAACAATCCATGTTACAATGCGTACATGATGGAGATGTTAGTTAGGGCCTTGGGTAGCGCCATCTCTCGAGAAGAGATGAATCGGCTCCCGGCCCCCGAACTCGTCTTACAATGAGGCTCGAGGGCCTATTTATTATTGAGAAACAATGGAGAACCCTAAACATCCCAAAAACCTAACCCTAGGAGATGAAGCGCCAAAACTATGGGCCCCGTTTGGGTAAATTGGTGTTTCGACTTCCCAGGGACGTAACTTTGGCATACTATCTCCGTTTGAAATTTAGCTCTAGAAAGATCCGTCCAAGGAGTATACAACTTTTGTAACAGAGCAACATCGGTCCATGGACCCATGTTTTCCTGCTTTCCCCCTAAAAACATCGTTTAGGGCCTCAAAACGGCCCCGGAAGTTCAGGACTCGAAAAACTGCTAAAAATAGTAAGTTTTGTTGCAACTTGAAAATTGAAAGAACTGATGATGGGGGTTCAAATGGAATAGGTGGGTGGCCACCAATATCCACCTGGATCATTAAGCCCCCAAAACGGCTCCGAGAGTGGAGGACCCGAAAACCTGCTAAAAATAGTAAGTTGTGCTGAATGTGAAAAGATGCAAGAATTGATGGTGCCGGTCCAAATGGAATAGGTGGGTGGCCACCGATATCCACTGATCACAACCATGTGGTCAAGGTTTACTATTGTGGTACATGTATACAGGTGTCAGTATTGTATTTGGATCCCCGCATTTAGGTGTGTTTTGGATCCTTCAGTCTCAGTTGCAGTTCGTTTTAGGTTTTGGGTAACTATTGCAAGATTAGATTGTTTCCAGGAGTTTTTATTTTAACAGAGAGGAAACTGAGCAATTTAGGTTAAGGATGGCTTCTTTTGGGCTTTTTTCTCAATTAGGTTTATCTGAGGATGTAAAACTGGCATAAAACATAAAACAAGGGTTTTCTGAGTTGGTTTGATTGAAAAAATGAGTTTTCAAGGTAATTCAGAGGTTTTAGCCATTTAGATCCTTGAATTTTATCCTTAGACTGTGAAATTTGAGGACATTAGCTTTAAAAAAGGCTTGCAATAGAAAACAGGGTTTCCTGGGAGAAATTTTCTAGGGTTTGGCCTCTTTTTTGGTATTTTAAAGCAATTTGCTTCAGTGAATTTCTCAATTTAAAGGTTTGGTTCTATTAAAGATGTTTAAAACTGAATTCTCAGGTTTGAATTGTTGGGAAATACCTTAATAATGCAGGTATTCAGATCTTGAAAGGTTTTCGGATGATCTTGGTTGACTTTGAGGTCTTTAACGGCTTACTGGAGCAGTGAATAGATTTTCAGTCGATCTTCAATGGTAGATTTCAGTAAAATACTGAGGTTATGGGCATAAAATGACAAGCAGGGGCTTGAAGAGGCTTAACATAGTCGGGAGGAGAAAAGCAGTAGGTTTAAATGCACAGATTAACTGATTAAAGCGTTACCCAAAGGTTTTATTTACAATATAACAATTGTGTTAATTGGCATTTAATCCTAGTCGCATCAGGCGGGAGGTGGTTTTAGATTTTAAACGCAAAACCAAACATTGGTTATCGCGCGTGGTTATGGTGGTAAGCTGTTTGGAGAAAAACCCACACAATCCAATAAATAGAGGCCACGTGGAGGGGAGGAGTCTTGGTGAAACCACCTATTTCGCATGCATTTGGAGTTCGGCAAGACTGTCATGTTTTCAACGCGATATCGCGTATCAACCGTTGGATCTGAGGATTGGAAGCGAAGGGCTAAGATTGCTCGGGGAGTTGCGCTGAATGGAGAGGTGTGGGACCGAGGCTATATATGTGCGGATAGTTAAAATTATAATTAAACCTTATGATTAGCTACGGGTAAAGATTTATATATAGAAGCAGCAAGGGTTAATTATATACATTGACTTATATGATAGCGGAGGGATAATGGTTTAAAACATAGAATAATGCTTTAACCAATATACAAAGGTGCGGGCTTTTATGTATAAGCGGTGAGGGTTTTAATCTTTATGCAAAATAAACCTTAGTTTTAATTCAAAAAGACCTTGGGTTATAGAATTATGCAGGGGGTAGTATAACATGTATTTAAACATTCTTCAAAATGAAATGTTTTAACAAATGCAAATATGGGCGCGATCGTATTATTATATAGTGATTTAAACTTTGGATATGTGTTTAAATACTATAGGGTTGGGATATTTATTTAATGATAGTTTAGACCAAAGGGATTTTAATTGGTGTTTTTAATTTAGCACATGGGTAATAAACTTTGGTCTTAAACTTTATAACAGTGGGTTTTTTTAGCATATTTCAATATAGGGAATTAATAAGTAGGATAGGGTATTTTTTAAGGATTTAATAAACTACGTTAAAGGTTAATATGAAAGGGAAATGGAATGCACACAAAAATACATAAAATGACTAAGTAAAGTGTAAAAGTAAAGCAAAGCTTGTCTTTTTATCATTTCACCAATACTTACTATAAAGTATTTTTTAGAGTTTTTGTATGTTTCTGAATGAATGGAAGTTAATTAGATGGGTTTATATGCTTCATTAAGTAATAATGAGTCTTTAATTATGAAAGGAGTTATAATGTATGAATGAGAGATGAAATAATGATGAATGGGGATTTAACATAAGAATTTAATATTTTCAAATAACCAGTCATCGAGCCTTGGGTCTGGTCCCAACAAAAGTCAGAGAAATGCTCTGAGCCTATTTAACTGATAGATTAGAATACTAAATACTTACGGGGGATGGGAAATTAGTGATTTTGCCCGATGATCATTATTACATGCTTTCTCCACTTCTTTCTACCTACCCAACCTTATTCAAACATTTTTTCTTCATTTGGCAGGTGCATTTAGGCTTGCAACCTTGAAACATTTATTCTTTTTAAAGCATAAACTATATAAATCTATCTTTTTTCATCCGAGGGCTCAGATTAAACTGTTGAGTTCCTCATTATTCTCTACCTATCTACTGATTTATCAGGATTAAACTATCTGACAAATTTTTATTCTCTATCTAAAACTAGAAATTGAAAACATGACAAGTTAAGATTAAACAGTTTAACTCATCATGGATTATGGCATTTATTGACATTCTGCCATAATCATTTATTTTGCAGAAAAATAAAAAGTAGTGGCATTTGGACTTGCTCACTTTCAGGTCTTATTCTCATCTTTTTCTTTTGGGGTCTATATTTTTTTAAGTCCTTTGATCTTTCTTTTAGGACTTTTTACCGTCTTTTTTATTTTTATTTATTATTATTATTATTATTATTATTATTATTTTCAAAATATGGGAAAACAACTTGTAGAAAGCAAGGTATGCACATATTTTACAAGACTATCAAAAGTCAATTCAAAATTATGAATCCTATATTATAGGACCCTAACACCTTTGAACACAATCTCTAAGATGGTGGTACTGGATGTCTATATGCTTGGACCTATCATGGAATACCGAATTAACCGAGAGTTTAATGAAACTCTGGTTATCACAATGTATCACCGTCGGATCCATCTTATGACCAAACAAACCAACCATAATCTTCCTCATTTAGATGGCCTCACATGCAACCTGACTGGCTTCCATGTACTCTGCCTCGATTGAACTGAGTGCCAGAGATCTCTGCTTCCTGTTGTACCAAGAAACTGTTGTCGATCCTATGCTGAATATCCCTCCTGATGTGCTCTTTCTGTCTAATGGACTACCTGCCCAATCTTCATCGATGAAGCCTTGAAGCTTCACTCCCTCTATCCGTCTGTACCACAATCCATACTATGTAGTTCCCCTAATATATCTCAATACATACTTCCCCGCCTTCCAAAAGAGCCTGGTCAGCTTAACCATAACTTGACTCAGATGGTTAACTGCGTAGAAAATGTCTTGTCTGGTGTTCACCAAGTACATTAGTGAACCCACAAGCTGCATGTAAACAGTAGTGTCCACTAACTCACCTAAAGTAGCATCCTCCTTCCTCCAGTTTCCTGGAAGAGGAGTCTCCATGGGTTTACAACTCTCCATGTGAAACTTACTCAAAATCTCTTTGGCATACTTGCCTTGAGAAACAAATAGCTCACCATCCCGTTGCCATATCTCCAAAACAAGGAAATAGTGAAGTAGTCCCATGTCCTTCATCTCAAACTCTCTTGCAAGATCCTCCTTGCAAGAAATTATGAGATGCTCATCACCTGTCAAAATTAGATCATCAACATAAAGTACAATAATCAAGAGCTTACCATCAACCAAAATCTGGTACAGGTTCACATCCGCTTCACTTTTCGTGAAGCCCAACCCGGTGAAATAATTTTCAATCCTAGTGTACCAAGCACGATATGCTTGCTTCAGCCCATACAATGCTCTCTTGAGTCTGCACACATGCGACTCACTGTCAAAGGTCTCAAAACCTTCTGGTTGCTCTCTGTACATTTCTTCCTCAATAACTCCATTGATAAACACAATCTTCACATCCATATGATATATCTTCCACCCCATCTGTGATGAGAGTGAAATGATAGATCTAATCGATGAGTATCTTGCAACCGGTGAAAAATTCTCCTCATAGTCAATCCCCTCAACTTGTGAGAATCCCCAGGCTACAAATATAGCCTTGTACTTATCCACACTCCCATCTGTTGCTTGCTTCACCTTATAGATCCATCTAGACCCAACCACTGATTTTCCAACTGGTCTTGGGACAACTTCCCATGCACTGTTCTTGACAATGAAGTCATACTCCTCAACCATGGTGTCAACCCAAATTAGTTGTTGCATTGCTTCCTCAAAATAGGATGGTTCTGTCACAATACACTTGCTCATAAGAGCCATGTATCTAGTAAAAATGTCTGGAGACTGTCTCTATCTGCATAGTGAAGTAGGTGCTCCTACATGTTTTGCCGCATCAAGTCTCAATCTATCAGCTTCCGTGGTGCGCCTTCTACCATGTCTGGTGGATGGCTCTACATAAGTGCTTTCTGCCACTCCACGATCCTCCACACGTGGATGCTCCACATCTTGAGGTTCATCCTTTGGAACCAATAGTTCCTCATTTGCATGCAAATCAAGCCCCCTCTCAAGGGACAATCGCATGGCTTTCTCCTCATCAAATTTTATATCTTGTCTCACAGCAATCATACTGTTGTTTGGAAAATACACCCAATAGTTGTGGGGATTATCAGTGTACCTCAAAAATATCCCAATCTCAGTTGTTGGTTCTAGCTTCTTCATGGAATATTTGGTCACATGGAAATAGAAAAATGAGCCAAAATTTTTAAAATATGAAACATAAGGTTTCTTACCATAAAAAAGCCTCCTCTAGTGTACTCATGCCAAGTATCCGATGAGGACTACGGTTCTACACAAATACCGTTGTGTTGCATGCTTCTGCGCACAAATGCAACAGTAGGCCCTGATCATGCAACATCGCTCGTGTCACACCCACAATTGTTATGTTCTTTCTTTCTGCGACCCCATTCTGTTTTGGGTAATGAGGTGCAATCAACTCTCTCTGAATTCCTTCTTTGCTACAGAAGTTATTGAATTCATTATAGATGTACTCGCCACCATTGTCGCTCCTAAGAGCCTTCACATGCTTCCTCGTGTCTTTCTACACCAGTGCTTTGAACTCACAAAATTTTGAGAACATCTAATCTTTCTTCTGTATGAAGTAGATCCAACACTTTCTAAAAAAATCATCGACAAAGATCACATAATACCTGTTCTTTTCTCTCGAAGCTGTAGAGAATGGTACAAACACATATGAGTAAACTCTCTCAAGGATTCTCGCTGCTTGGTTATCCTTCTCGTGAAAAGTAGTCTTTTCATACTTCCCCAAGGTACATCCCTTGCATGTGTCTATCTACGCAAGAGTACCCTTTGGAAACCCCGTAGAAATCTGTCCCATGACCTTCAAAGGTCTATGGTGTAGATGGCCCAATTTCCTGTTCCATAACTCACCCTCATCCCGACTCACCACTTTGTTTGCTTTACCCATCCATGTTGCACAACCGTCTAAATCAAGTTTGTAGAGATTATTCACACGAATCCCAATCTTCTTGGCTTGTCCTATGTATTTGTGACGAAGGAATTCTTTCCCTTCACTGAAAACAACATCATATACTCTATCCTCCAACATTGCAAGTGAAACTAAATTCTTTTTCAAGCCTGGTACATGCATTACATCTTTTAATAAGAAGGATTTACCTAACTGTCTCTGGAAGGTAACTGTACCAATCCCGGTAGCGTTATACCTCCTGTTGTCACCCATTTCGATATGCATATGGAGATCCTTCTCCTCCAAGCTACTGAAAATTTATTTCTCTCCCATCATGTGGAAAGATGCACCACTATCCAAGTACCACATTGATACCATCGCACTTGACACCATGCATGTGATGAGCGAGAAGTCCAACTCAAATTGTGAGGCCAAAGCCTCACCAGCTGCAGATCCAGAAGCCTTCTTGGTTTTATTCTTCTGTGGACAATTAGTGGCATAATGTCCATGCTCGTGATAGTGAAAACATTTCACTTTGGACATGTCATGCTTCTTGCGTTCTTTTCTGGTTTCAAATTTGGAATAGGATTTCTTTCCCTTCCCCTTATTTGTGTTACTAGCCAAGGCGCAATTTTCCTCATCATCCGTCTTGGATGAGGATCCATCCCTGGTATTTGGTCTGAATTCTTCTTGCACCAAATCCGACCAAAGTTGCTCCCAATCTGGCAGCTTCTCCCTCCCATTGACAGAGTCCTGTTAACTATGCCAACTCTTGGGAAGGCCTAGAAGAGCTAGGCTCACCAAGCCATCATCCACTACAGTAATTTCGACACTCCCAAGCTCATATCGACATTGGACAAACTTGGTTAAATATTTCAGAATAGTGTCTCCTTTCTCCATTTTGATTTTCCCGAGCTTGTCCTTCAGTGCCAATTTTCTGTGGTCACTGCTACTCTGAAACAGATATGTCAAAGCCTTCCACATTTCACATGGAGTCCCTTTTCCATGGAGACTTGAGACAATTTGGTATCGTACTCCCTCCAATAATATCCTCCTCACCTTTGCAACCTTCTTTTTCCAAGCATCAAGAAGAGCGACATCTGCTGTTGCGGGTTTGGGAATGTCATTATCAATGAATTCTTTCAACCCATTGTCCTCTAGAACTGCTTCCATCCTATCTTTCCACGCAATATAATTGGAACTGGCCTCGAGTGCATATTCCAATCTCAAGCCATTAAAAGCCTTCTTGATCTTGATCCACCTGTTGCACCAAATAATACTTTTGCAAATTTGAATGTTATTCAGCACAAACTCAATTTATTCTCCTCTATAGTGATTTCATGTTCTCTAATGCCATGTAGAAATTATACAAACAATATGTATACCAATGGATTCAATCCGATCATGCGATATGCTAAAGCAAGATACTAAATCCTTCTACAAATCAATTGTAGAAAATAAACACGATCGCCAATCACAACAAGTAAAGAAAGAATAAAATCAAACCACAACACAGATAGTTTCCCAGGGAAAGCTTGCTGCTCAAAACCCCTCTATCTTCTATTGTATATTCACCAAGGAATCATGAAACAATTACAATGCACTCTTCTCATAAGAGTCTCTTGCACTCTCACAACTGTCTCACATTGATTCGAACAGAATCGACCAACACTTCGCCAATTTGTAGCCTTTACTCAACCTGCCTTGCTTGCATAATTCATGTGGAATGAAATCCCTATTCTTTAGGAAATTCACCCTTGCAAAACTGCACAATACTCATGGGCAATCCTATGGGTGTTTTACTTCATGCAGGCAACCTACTAATAATACAATTGATAGTTAACATCCCTTTAACCTTTGTCTCAACTGGGTCTCCACTGGAGCTGACATGCATGCAACTATTAATAGTAAATCATCAGTTACATGACAAATCACTGCATGTGAATTAAATCTGATTTAATTCACTTGACCTCTCACTAGTGCAACAAACGGTTACAACTAGTTAAACTGATTTTAACTCACTTAATTGAGTTAACTGATTTCTCATGCATTAAACTAATACACTAACTGCAACTTTGACTCAATAACTAATAAAATCACTCTGCATGCCTCACCAACCACCATCAACTCGAAATTCATGAGCTAACTGAGTTTATCAAACTCAATTAACTATTTCAAGTGATTATGAGATAAGTTACGTTTTATTGTCCAATTTAATTAAGGGAAATTAATTTAGACACACATTTCTTGTTGACTTTTCAACAAATGCTACCCTGAAAGAAATTAAAGCAGCCCTAAAAGAGCAGTTTCAGAAACCTAAGTCATATGCGCAGCTGGTGACAGAGATGAAGGATATCCGTCAAGAACCTAATGAGTCTGTATGGGAGGCTGATCAAAGATTAAAGCGCACCATCAAAGATGGTGGATTTGTGATTGATGATACTCAGCATAAAGAATGGTTTATTTCTATGTTGCTCCCACATGTGCGCCATCCATTAGATTGCTACACAAGCTGAGGTTGTAGAAGTTGCAATGAAACTAGAAGCTACCCCAACACCTATTGCTCTGGGAACTCAACAGATTCAGAGTAAGTTGGAAGCTCTGCATCTGGAAATTCAAAATCTGCGCAAGGGAAAAGGAAAGGAGGTCTGCGCAAAGGTATAGTGTATCAAATGCAAAGCTTCTGGGCATCATAAAGATCAATGTCCTGTATTCAACAACTATCTGAATGTTGGAGGTCTTAGTCCATTGAAGAACCCTGTATGGTGCACTATCTTTCAAATTGTTGGACTACATGACATATATTCTTGCCCAAGGATTGGAAAATATCAACCTGAATTGAAGCAATTATTTTGCAAGTTTTTTTTGTCATTAGGGCATGATGAGCAACATTTCTATACCTACGATATGATGTTGGATCAAGCTGAGATCTATAGGATGCAGGTTGAGCCTACATCACCATCAACCCCTTCTGGGCGCAGAGGATTCCAAGGCAGAGGAAGAGGTTGAGGAGGTGGATCAGCTGGTCGAGGAAGAGGACAAGTTATTTGTTATAACTGTGGTGATGCTAGTAATTATGTGCGCGACTATCCAAATCCAGCATGTCAGTCCTGCAAGTAATGTAGACAATTTGATCATGTTATAGAAGATTGTCTTGTGTTGATTGTTAAAACGCACGAAAAGAAGACCCCTATGCAAAATCTTCAGATGGTTCACGCAGAGACTCATGAAGATGATCCTTGTGTAAATGTAGTTACCTGGAGTGGTGTAGCTACCAATGAAGATAAAGGAAAGCAACCTACCACTACTGTATGGATCCGAAAATCACCTGAAAACAAAGAAGGCTTTAGTCTTTAACGAGTAAGAGAAACGTTTATTGAAGTAAGGAAAGAATTCATAGAAGGAGATACTTCAACAAGTGGTAGAACACTGAAGGAAGCTGAAGGAGAAGAAGAGATTAAGCCATTTTTGCAAGCATGCATAAAGTTGTTGTGCAACAAGAAGGTTATTGAAAATTTGCAGGCATTGATAGATAATTGCACAGAAAAAGAACAACCCATGGTAGAATAGCGAGCAGTCAACAAAATCTATAAGAATAAGAAGATAACGGGTAGAGAGATGTGTCTAACTGTGCAAATTGGTGCTTATGAAATGGATCAAGTCATTCTAGATTTGGGATCAGATGCTAATGTTCTACGTAAACAAACATGGCAACACATGGGAGAATCGAAGCTGGAATGGTCTACTATCCAACTGCGCATGGCTAACCGGTAGAAGATCATTCCTTTGGGGAGATTATCAAAACTTGTGGTCAATATAGAAGGTGTTAAGGTGTTGGGAGACTTTGAAGTCATACATATTGTAGATGATATTGATCCCTATCCCGCACTGTTAGGATTGGGATGGGCCATTGAAATGAGTGGTGTTATCAATCTGAAGAAAAGGAGAATGGAATTTGAGAGCAATGGAATTAGGGTAATCATTCCTCTGGATCTTGCAGAAGGTCAAAGGTATACTGAACTAGTGCGCGATGAGGACGAGGTTGATCAAATCTAAAAGCTAACTTTGCGCGAGGAAGACTAGATTAATCCTACAACAGATGGGAACAAATGGGAGAAGGATAGTTCTTGTTTTTCACATCTGATGAAGAACTAGAGAATTGGAAGAACCGACTGCATGAGGTGTCTACACTGTGCTGTAATCGAGTGATCCGCGCTCTACGTTGTATAATATCTGAGGTGCGTGATTTTCCAACACTATGATGGCTCCACTGATGTAAACATGTTCCTAGGAGAGATGGAAAGGTCTGTGCCTATAGAACATATGTTCCATGCTTTGGATCTTGGCTTGCACGCTACTCTAGCAAGATGGTGGGAAACACATAAGGAGAATATGGGATTTTGGGAGGAATGTGCGCAAATGATGAGGCTGCGATTTGAATGCCTAATAATTAAAGAGGAGTATTTATATTATGGCAAAGAAGGTCCGCGCAGACATTTGTCCAAGTGGAATCAGGTATGGGGTGTAGAACCAAGGCCTGAATGGGTTCATATGTTTATAGATACATTGGGAAAGGTGCCAATTGAATGGTACTTGGAAAAAAACCTGCGTAAAGGCACTATTGAGTGGTCTGCATTGGTACACAGTTTTATTCTTACCTTTAGCTTTGAAAGTGGGTTTGAGGACGCATTGCACTGCACTAGTCTAGGGTACGTGATTCATAACAAGATGACATCCACTAGACCAGGCCATGACCCTTTTGTACTAGAAGTACCCATTGTATAAACCCCCGCGCCATCCAAAACAAAGAAGGGTCAAACATATGGAACGCGCAAGTCCCATAGAGAAAATACCCCCAGACCACGCCATTCTGCAAGGGATAAAATGAGGAGGCCTATGGCCGAAGTTCCAGAAACTATTGCAGAAGAAGACGATGAAGTGGTAGAAGCAACCCCCTTTTCGCAGCTGCCCAGTTATATTGCGCCGCAAAAACCTACTGTTAAAGCACCAAAGGACTTGGATAAGGTGCACGCAAGTATCCAAGTGCCTCTGATCCCCAAGAACGTCCCAATGGAGGGTGATATTCTTGCCAAAATTCCACAACTGCGGTTTAATGACTGGAATATCGCAGATGTCGAAAAGTTTCTCGAGCTCGCGCCAGAGTTCTATCTTGATCAGATTGCCTATGAGGGAGGCATGGTGCACCTCGAACCAAAGAGGGGAATGCTTGGTCTACATAAGGCATGCCTGCTCAATCTATTGCAGATCCCTCATTTTGGGCACATCCCCATTAATGATATCTGCGTCAGGCAGTTATCGGAGTTAGTTCATGACGATGCGCTTTGGATGGGAGAGCGCATCGCAATTGATGCAGAGTTAATTCACTGAATCACAGGTCTGCAAAAAAAGGGGCCCGACCCTATGGAAGATTTTGGAGGCAAAGCGCAAGAGAAAGTGTTGGCAGATCAAATAAAGAAGAAATATGATGTCATGCGCATAATCCTGGGATTCGTTGTGGAGGAGATTAACGACTCCGCTGTTCGTTTTGGCACGCACAACTTGGCTTTCAAGATGATGTGCAAGTGTAGGCCCAAGGAAGTCCCTACGCACGTAATTGCACTAGCTAGGAGATGTAAGAAAGGAGTTATCTACAACTGGTGCAGGTATCTCTACAAGGAATTCCTCGAAAATGTGCACAAAGTTCAGGAGGAGGGCAATCACTTCCAATACGTTTGGCTCTTGCTACTCATTGCACTGATTGGGTGGAGAACCCCGAAGACACCCAGTTCCCTGAACTTGACGAGCATATGTGTGAAGCTGCGTGCTATGCCACTTTGTGGAACTCATTGGATCTAATGCGCACAAAAGAGAATAAAATATTTTGGGTTTTGTATGATGCGACCTCATACCAAGCAATACAATTGAAGCTGCGTCTGTCCCCTACTCTTTACGATCAATACAAAATGGTAGCCGACTTTAAGGCTACGTTTCACAACATCCATATCCGCGTGAAGGGTGCTATAGAGGGCGTGTGGTATGAGTTGCCTTATTTGGTAACTGAGGACGATCTGATCAGAGTAACAGCAGAAAGGCCACCGGCCTGGTTGAATCCACGAACACAACCGTGCACTCCAACGAGAAAATCAACGGAGAAGGCTACTTAAAATCCTACAGAAACAATGCCAGCCACAATGAAAGGCAAGCCTACTGAGAAGTAACTAACCCCGACGACCACAGGAGAAACCGTTGATACCACCGCATAGCCAGAAAAAAATGGCTCTGCGCCTAAGGAGATTGAAGCAACAGCAACATCAAAAGGCACAAAGCGCAGTGCTCAGGGCATGGGTGGGTCACAAAAAAAGAAGGGCTCTAATAAAGCAGGCCAGGAGGTCCTGACCCTTACAGAGGACGATCTCAATGAGATCACAAACACAGTTACCTCTACGCAGGAAGATCGTTGGATGGACATGGAGGTCCAATATAAATCTGTGCTAGAAATTGTCCAATTGGGGTTACAGGAATTAAAAGTTCAAGCGAGTCAGATCCAGGCGAGCCGGACCAATGCGCAACCCTTGGATGTTGCCTTACCACCATCAGGGAATGCAAGATTTTTTCACACCCCCCTGCAAGACATACAGATGGACGCTACACAACGCGTTCAATTTACGGGTACATGTGATATTAATGTTAACCTTTCCGTGTTGCTTGCAGGTAAAATTCATTTGTTGCATTCAGTGATTACAGATGAACTCCAATTTTGCGAAGCAATCACACAAACAAAGACTATAGATGCACAACAGTAGGCTGCACAAGCACATCAGCATTGTTGCCGCGATCACCCAGTGTGACGCATCTTTGAATGAGGCCATGGACATTTGGGCCTTTGTCCAGAACGATTCGGTCATGCAGCAGTTGCGCGACACACTCAGTGCAAAGGAGCAGCAGTTTGAAGAAATCTACAGAGTAGCACCTACATTGGTCATCACACAGATACTTTCTCGTCTGCAAGAAGGTCGCAAAATACAAGCAAAAATTGCAGACTTGCGCCGCAAAGAACAAGTACTCAAAGAACGCCTGCAACCATGGGCAGAGGAAGCGC
The DNA here is from genome assembly GCA_034641835.2 of Pinus albicaulis. Taxonomy (NCBI): domain Eukaryota; kingdom Viridiplantae; phylum Streptophyta; class Pinopsida; order Pinales; family Pinaceae; genus Pinus; species Pinus albicaulis. The sequence goes on along the minus strand of CM076581.1, from coordinate 42,474,008 downwards.
TGAAACTATCCCAGGCGCTGGACAACACTCTGAAGATTATTTAGTAGGCTTAGCGCAACGTGGAGATGGCTGCTAAAGGGCCTATGACAAAAAAAATGGTTCAACAAGCGCAGGGTGCAGCAACGCAGAGCCTCGAGTTAGTGCTCCCTCTCTAGAATTCTGTCCAGAAGCTCAAGGATAAAACCGAGGAGACAACACCTCAGTGACTTGGGACGAGTCACATATTTGTGTTGGGGGCTTGTTGGAGCAAGGTCCCTTTAGGTACAAGTTCCAAAGATAATTTTTGTATGTTTGTATGCGCGTGTTGTGCAAATGAAGTCAAAGGGATTTTGCCCCAATTTTGGATGTAATTAAGCTTAAATGTAAACTGTGGGCCTCAAAACATGGTTTGAGACCATGGTATCTACACACTAGGCGTATTATAAATAAATAGAGTTTGTCTAAGCTAAGTAGTTGTAATTAAGTGATATGAGATATTGATATTCTGACAGTAATTGCGTCTGTAAGGATTTTTGGGTTGGGTGAAAGGCTCCTGCTAGCTGTGTGCATGGAAGGGATTGTAAGGGTTTTGTAAGGAAAGACAGTTGATGTATTGACATATCTGAAGGATAATAGAAAGACAGTTCAGTTTTGGCGAAGCTCTCTGTGTTATGCGTTTATGTGTGATGTTTATGCTTTGATTAAGTTTGAAAAATATGTTTACTTATTGATGGATGCACAAAGCTATTTATTATGATTATGCATGAGTATTTGATATCTATTAAGTGTTACATTGATTAAGATCGAGATCTGGTTCTGATTGGTTATCTGCGACAGTATTTCGATATTATTCTATTGATAATTGCGCATGCTCTTTAATTATGCTATAAAACTCATTGCGCGCATCTGTAGAAGATCAGTTAGGGTTTTGCTGAGGACCACTTCATTAAATTCTCTCTCAGGGTGCGGAAACATGGTTCTAGCACCTCCCCCATACTTCTTCGGGTGAGACTTTGGTCTGCTCAAGCAGATCATTCCTGAAAGGGCCAATAGTTGGAGGGTTTGTTGGTTTATCTATAAACTCCAAACCTGGGTCAGGACCCCTCAAGCCAACATGTTGACATAATTGTTTTTGTCTCCAAAGGCAACAACACACCTCTCCCTGTTGTTGTTCATGTGGTTCTCGTCTTGGTGCTTTCCTGACTAAGTTGTTATCTGGACGTGGTGTTTTGAAAAAAAATCCAAACAGAGGACGTGGAATATTATATTAGTAGTGATGTTACCTGTTATCATTTCCAATGACCCATTTATAGGTTTTACAAGTTAGAGGAGGAAGTGGCCCATTGATTACTAATATTGTTGAAGATATATCCAACCTTATTTGCACGAGACATTGTTCAATGGTAATACTCTGACACTTTTATTAACAATTCTGATAAATAGTTTTACAACTTTTTAGTGATTATTATCCGAAGTTTAAAGATTTTAACTTTTTATTAACAAATTGGACTTAAATAAATAGTTCTACAATGTGTAGTGATCATTATCCCAAATTTCAAGATTTGTATTCTTAGATCTTATTTTATAATTATAGTTTACCCTCTTTTTATGATACATACATTTCTTCACTTTAAGAGAGAAAAGTTGTTATTCATACAAATTTCACTGAATTCTTCATTGTTTGTTTGTTTGTTTGTTTTGTTTTGTTTTTTTTTTCATTTTTGTAAGTGTATATATTGTGAATTTACATAATTTTAAACAAAATTGATATTAATATTAATATAATTTAGCATGCATCTATTTCAAAAAAACTAATAAGTTTTCCAAATTTAAATATAAAAGTTGTAGATCAAATTTATTTTAAAATGGTAAACTCACAAAAAAGAAAAATAACATGGTAAAATTTTTACTTCAACATCTACCAAAACTATTTGATTATCAATGAACATTACACACCATGAAAAAAAATTGCATTCAATAAGATAATTTGACCATGAAATAACAAGTATGAAAACAAAAAACCATCACCAAACTTTTAGTTGACAAGTAAACTAAATTTGAAATTGCGTAGAAGCTTCAACGGTGGGGGGAGAAACGTCCCGATTAAAGTTTGAGGAAAAGATGGGAATAAAGAGGGGTCTCGCGCAAGCCCAAGGTAAGGACGTTTGAGAAAGTGGGTTGTATATAGTATATGCATTAGGCTGTATATTTGAAAATTGCCGAATACAAAAGTTAGATGGAGAAGTACGAAGTATTATGTACGTAGAAGTACGAAGTATTATGTATTATGGAGAGAAGAAAATATATTGAATTTTCTGTCCCATAGGCTATTTTTAGCCTCGCGGATATTAAAAATTCTTTCTTTCTTACGTTAAAAATATTTTATTTATTTTTCTTTATAATATATAAAAAACGTATGCATACTACAGAACTTCTACCACTGATCATCGAGATCTTGATTCTAGATTTGATTTTTATTAGGTGGTCACACCCAACATTGGGGAAAACTGAATCTTAGTGATTCCGTGCTTCCGGCAGTATTTCCCATGGACGTCAATTCCCGGAGAAATGGAGCTGCTCACAGAACAAATACAGGAAACTCACGTGCGTGAGGGTCAGTCGGTTCCACGCGAGGAAAACAAACTAAAAACCTAAGTTATTTCATCATCGAGTTTTTAATTGGAGAAATAAAAGAAAATATTGGTGCATTTGATCCAAATAGATGAACTGGATGAACAATGTCCACACAACCCAACCTCTCAAAAAAACACCTCAATTTTAAATATATATATATATTCTTATATTTAAAATATATTTTTAAAAACAAAGTGAGAAAAACACGTTAATTTTAAATATATATTTTTATATTTATAATATATTTTTAAAAACAAAGTGAAAATTGGGATAGCAAGTTAAGTGGGTTTGGTTCTGAGAAAATTCCAAAGTTAGAACTTATTTGGGATGGGTGACCTCTCGAGAAGTTTTGGCTACCGAGTGCAAGTTCAGGAAATGATGGTTGATGCTATGTGATTTATTTCACTAGTTTCAATCTCACTTCTTTACCCTTAAGATGGGTGACCTCCCGGGAAGTCCTGGCTACAAGTGCAAGCCTTCGAAGTGATGATTGACGCTATGTGATTCATTTCACTAGTTTCAATCTCACTTTTTCTCCCGAGAAGTTTTGGCTACCAAGTGCAAGCCCAGGTAGTGATGATTGATGCTATGTGATTTATTTCACTAGTTTCAATCCCACTTCTTCACCCTTGAGATGGGTGACCTCCCAGGAAGTCCTGGTTACCTGGTGCAAGCCCTAGTTTCAATCCCACTTCTTCACTCACATCAATCGATGCAATGGGTGCTAAGTGGACAATTAAAAAATCAAGAGAAATATGAGTGCTAAATGGACTATTCAAAAATCATGAAAAATTAGTCATAGATGAATGACTTACTTAAGTGAGTTGAATCCCAAAAAATGATATTTAATATAATGCACTGCTAAACCCGTTAATACTTAAAAGTGAAAATTATTTATATAAATATAAATGAATTAAAATAATAAATAAATCAAAACAAAATATAATTAAAATATATTTTGTGATTCATTTCATTAGTTTCAATCCCACTTTTTCTCCCGAGAAGTTTTGGCTATTTGGTGCAACTTCAGGAAGTGATGATTGACACTATGCGATTTATTTCACTAGTTTCAATCTCACTTCTTCACCCTTGCGATGGTAACCTCCCTGGAAGTCCTGGCTACCAAGTGCAAGCCCAAGAAGTGATGATTGAGGCTATATAATTCATTTCATTAGTTTCAATCCCACTTCTTCACCCACATCACCCGATGCAATGAGTGCTAAATGGACTATTAAAAAACCACTAGAAATATGAGTGCTAAATAGACTATTCAAAAATCATAAAAAATTAGTCATAAATGAATGACTTACTTAAAGCAGTCGAATCCCAAAAATGATATTTAATATGATGATGATGATGATGATGGTTAACGTCCCCTGAGACCAAACTTTGGTCTATCGTGATATTTAATATGATGATGATGATGATGGTTAACGTCCACTGAGACCAAACTTTGGTCTATCGGACCTAAAGAAACAAATTAGTTAGTTAGTTTTAAAATTGTATTCCTATGCTCAAAGAGCTTGGATAAAAGTGTCCCGAGCTCACTATAATTTTGACATGTTAAAAGGCTAAGAAGGTCGGTATTGCAACAAGGATTATCAAACTGATATCTAATGTGGGTGTAAGCAGGACACTCTAAGAGGAAGTGATTTTCATCCTCAAAGTTCATATTCTCACAGAGATGGCAGATCCTTTTCACCCATGGTGTTTTAGGAACTACCCAATGACTTATTTCACTTTGGAGCTCATGAGAGTTTAAAATAATAAATAAACATTTAAAAAATATATAAAATCCCAAAACAAAATATAATTAAAATATATTTTTAAAATAATTCTCATGATTAATATAGTTTCATAGATGAATAAGTTACTTAAGGCACTTGAATTCCAAAAAATGATATTTAATATAATGCACTGCTAAAACCCCTTAATACTTAAAAGTGAAAATTATTTATATAAATATAAATAAATTAAAGTAATAAATAAATATTTAAAAAATAGATAAAATCTCAAAACAAAATATAATTAAAATACATTTTAAAATAATTCTCATAATTAAAATAGTTATTTAAAATAATTCTCATAATTAAAATAGTTATTATTAATTATTATTGGTTAAATTTAATTTAACATCATCATTTTAAAAACACTATCTAAAATTATTTATATAGATTTTCATTCTCACTATATATTTTTGAGTTTCATTCTCGCTATATATTATTGACTTTCCTTGTTCTCTTCGCTGGAGTGGGGTGTGCAAACATTGTTCACTCTAGCCAATGAGAAACTTTCTCTATCGCCCTTCCAACCAATTAGATTTCTCCATTTGGTTATTCCTCCAACCAATAAAAATTGGTCATCTGTCCAACTTGTACTATTAGTCATCTGTCCAACGTCCCTCATCATAGCTTCGAGGTTTCTTTTCAGACTTTTGTGAAAATGCTAGTTTTTAGTTTTGTACAATCTCTTAAATTATTACATCTAATAAAGCCCTGTTCTTAAATTATTAAAAATGAACTTTTGAAATTAAAAAATGAATTTTAATTAAAATAATATTTTAAAGAAAACCAATATCCTCCTTCATTATAATTATTCATAAGTAGATAATTTTTTTTGCTATTTATTTATATAAGATATTGAATTTCTATTTTATAAGTAAAATTAAATATTTAAAATCAAAACTAAAGAGTAAGAATTTTTTTAACATTTGATGAAGAAATAACATTTTACTTTAAAAAGAAAGAAAGAAAGAAAGAATTTTTAATGTCCACGAGGCTAAAAATAGCCTATGGGACAGATTGCTTCTCTATCTGACTCTTGTATTCGGCCCTTTTCCTGTGAAGTTTTACAATGACCACTCCCAACTTATCGACAAACTATTCGCTGAATAGCTTATCCCAAGAATTAGCTGCCAGAATACCTGCATAGTTTTCCCCGGTGTCTTTGAAGGCCTCACATTCTAGAATGAAATGTTTTTCTGTTTCCACTTTTCCGGAGGAGCAAAAAATACATACTCTTTCTTCCCACATTTCTTTTGGCCTTTTCCAGCGCCCTGTTTCACAACAGAGTTGATGATAATTAGTCCTTAATTGAGCAATAAGAATTTTAGATCTCCAAGAAATATTAGCCCCTATGTACGCCTTTTGTTGATGGTTATGCGTGGGGTTAAACTCTTCCATGTAGTACTTTTTCTTTCTCTCTAGCTCTTTCTTCCAAGTATGTTTGTAGAATTTATCCATTACAAAAGTTTTTATCTCTTTACTGTTTGTAGGACACATGTTCAAGCAAATACCCCATTTACTAAACCATTTGTTATTTTGCCGCATCCAAGTCTTTTGTCTTTTGCACAATCTGTCACTAAACACCACCTTAGGCCATCTACCCTCTTCCATTTGCTCAATTTTTTCAGATACCTTATGACTCGCACCATAGCAATTGCTTCAATAGGAGCAGCCCCTGTTTCACTTAACAGGATAGCATAAGGAACTGCACTTTAAATTTTGAATCTGTTTGTAATCAAACGTTTCTGAATTTTCTCAATTTGTTTCCACTGCATCTTGGTTGTGCTGCTGGCCCACAGTTCACAACCGTCGAGAGTCACCGGAATCACTAGAAGCCCAAAAAGAGTTAGAGTGGTTTTCCAGTCCCACAGCTCTGCCTCTCTACACCTGTTTTGAAGAGCATAAAATGCTTTCCAACCCCCTAAAGTTCTTTTCTTTCTACAACCATCCCAACTTAAATTTATGTTGAAGTCAATTCCGAGGTATTTGTAGTCTGCAACTTCTTCCAGAATGCTGCCTTCAAAATAGAACTTATGTTGGTTATGCTTTCTTTTGTTAGAGAAAACCACTACTTTCGTTTTGCTAATATTGACTTGCATCCCAACCCTTCTACAAAAATGCTCAAGGGAACGTAAATGCGCTTGCAAACCAAGAGCCGATTTAGCAATCAATATAAGGTCATCCGCATACAAAAGAGGCATGATAACGAACTTGCCCAATGGATACCGTCACCCCCTTGCGAATTTAGCCACTCTTCAAGCTTGTCAAAAAGGGTAGGAGACAATGGGCAACCTTGCTTGACCCCGATATCGCTCCTAAAACTTTCAGAAATGCCAGCTGAAGTTCTGATTTTGACTTTCACCTCTTCATACAACCTATGCACCACTGCTCTCAAATGCTTGGGAACCCCGAGTTCCTCCATTCTGCCCCAAAGCTTATCCCTAGGAACCGTGTCAAAGGCTTTTCTGAAATCAACAAAGCAACAGAAAACTTCTTCCTTTTTTTCCCAAACTTTTTCAATGATGTGCCTTAAAGTTATACAATGATCAACTGTGGAATGTTTAGGTCTAAAACCTGCTTGCCCTTTAGCACGTTTATCTCTTTCTTTTGCCCACTCGCTGATTTTCTTTTCTAATATGCTTCCAAATAACTTTGCAAACAAGGGGTTCATCATTATGGTTCTATAATTGGAAGGATTATTGACGTCACTACTCTTGAAAAGAGGTATTGCCATATTAGTTGTCCAATCTGTGGGGAACCCCTGCTGTAAGATGATGTTGAAATTTTTTGTGATGTGAGGTGAAAGAATTTTTAAGCCCCACTTTAGATACTCTGCTTGGAGTTCATCTAAATCTTTTGCTTTTCCAGTGCCCAACCTCTTGATACCTATCTCTACCTCTTGCACCGTGAAAAGTTGTGTGTCTGTGTTGACCAATAAAAGAGACTAGAATAGCAAATTGAACAGCTTTAGAAAACCACTAAACATAAACCGTGTAGACATACAGTCCACGTCCAACAAATTCCATAATCGCACAACAATCTATTCACTCGGTCTCTCTATCCTCGGTATATTGTGCAGGTAAATCCACATCCACGCAAGAGTCAACTTCAACGGAACACATTCTCGCGGATTCTTCTGCTTTCAAACGTTATATCGAACCACTGAAAGCTGGTGTTCCTTCGGCCCTGTTTGACATACCAGAGCTGTCTGTTTGGTCAGCATAACCCTGGTATGTATGCATTTTCAATTTGAAGTATGGTAGTTGTATGTTTCGATGATTGTATTCCATTCCCCCCAAAAACGATCTTGTTTAAATTTCAATACCCAACGAAATGCCTATGCATTTGTTATGCAAATAATGCACATACATGAGTATGCAATAAATGACGGTTGGAGGCGCTTAAAACTTCGTTGAAGAGAAGCATTTTGTACTCTGTTCACAGTGACCCGTGCAGGCACTTCATATGACAAGTGGGTTTTCGTAGATTTGCTTAGGTTTTTATTGAAGTCATGTGGGTTTGTTAGGGTTTGATGTTGAAACGTAGAGGGTTGGTGTTCGTTTGAGACCACAGGGTTTGGCTTAGTTGCTACATAGCCGAGTTGATTGAGTAGTTTAAGTCACATGATGATGGGTATGTCATTGCAACCTTGGAATTTGCTACCGATTAATTGGAATGCAACTACGGCTAGGGACACAATTCAAACCCCGGGATTTAGCCAATTGGGTTATCGTTGTTCAGTGAGGAAGGCAGCAGCGTGTTAGGCCAATTGCTAAGGTTCAATTCCCCGGAGGCACACAACAGGAATGGCTATGCATAGTTATCTAAGATTTAGGTGATTGATCTGTCATTTTCCCTAATGGCATCAGTAGGTGCATTGATTCTTTCTCTTGGTTTCTACCTGGTAAAATCACAGGGACTCACAGTCAAGTAAAACTATTCAATTATCACCTATAAAGTAAAGCTATTCAATTATCACCCATAGGGATTTAAACCGACTGGCTTTTCCAGTTTTTGCTAAATGCTTGCGCTTTTATTCGTTTTAACTGATGGGCTAGCTGCCGTGATATGACAGTGTTTTTAATTAATTAAAAAACACGTTTGCTATGGAAATATAATGTACATACGCACAAATGGAACTTAGTTGTCTTCCCAATTTGCAATCTTATTCAATCGGCCTCTTTAACCCTTTTGTTTCATGTAAGAATGTTCAATGTTAAAGGATCGCAGATCGACGTGGATGCAGCATAGTGTGCAGTACCTGAAATGGAAAATAGTGCATAAAACATCTTCCTATTGTCCATAGCAATTTCTAATTGTCGAAAGAACACCCAGAAACGAAGGTACCGGGGAAGCTCTTGTTAACATTTTTTGAAGTGTGGTATTGAAGATTAGAATGTGAAACTTTGAAAAAACCAAAAAGATGTTGGTGTAACCACAATTTGAAATCAGGGTTCACTTCAGAACATTTAGCCAAATATTAAGCCTTCAAAGAATACACAGGCACAGCATAGGAAAAGAACCCATGTGCAACAGTGGTGTCACCATCTAGTTGTGTAAACTCCAGAGAAAATGTGTTAAAAGAAAATCTATCAAAAATAAATCTTACCGTTAAAGTGTCAGAAGTAATGGAAATTCTTAACTCACAATCCATGCTAAGTACCATATGTAGAATGCAAACTACTTTATTTTTTGGGATTAATTCAAAATAGGTCAATTGTGTAAGTGCGCAACACATCTGGAATTTAGAACATGGATGTTTGAATTAGTCAGGAAACAGGCTCCCCATTAAATACATTGAACAGAAATGAGGCCAACCTACAGTTTAATCTAGGAATTTTAGGAGCAAGTAGATATCTTGCATATTTTGAGAGTGTATTTTAAGGAGGCATTGTATGATGTGAGGAGTGATTTTTAAGGGAAATCGGTCCAATTTTTTAAAATCTATTTTTGGATGAAGTAAGATAAATAGATCGCAAACAAAACATGGATAGTATAAGCACGATGCAGATGGGAGCTACCAAACACTTGGAGTTCATGATTTCAAGAACAATGAAAGATGCTTCTGTTCAAACTTCAAAGAGATGGCCAACCAAAGGCCCCAAAAATCTGAAGCGACATTGAGTTAAAGTGTTGTAGAAAAGCCTCTTTACTGGGCTTCATATTAATTACTGTTAAAAGATTAAAAGTTTCATCGTTGCTCTCAGAACGACTAATCTCTCTTGTGAGGTCGGGAACCAAATAAGAAGATAACTATCTTGTCTGAGCCAAGCCTTGTCAGTTGTAATATCACCTACCATCTTGGAATCTCACTGCAGATAGGTTATTCTGTTTAAGGAGTCCTCTGTTTTTTTGTCTATGAAAACCTAAAAAGGTAGTTCTATATTAATGTACAGGTAAAAAATACAGCATGATTACAGATTCATCCAATGGGCCTGATATATCTTTATGGGTCCCTTTTTCTGTATGTTGTTACAAAACATCAAATCTACCATAACAAAGCAGTGTTGACTTAATACACCTCTAACCAAAATGGACACTACCACTACATAAAGTATCGCTAATAATAAATGTAATAAGCAGCAAAGGGTTGGTGGCTTCTGCACAGCCAAGTTGGACACACCTGCAATTCCAAAAGTTGGACGAAGACATCTCCAAGTTGGTACTTGAATGAGTAATGATATTTCATTGTTCGACAATAGATTGATCAATTACATTAGAGGGGAAAAACACGTATTAGTGCAAAAGGATTAAAACCCTCACTTGGGGCGCAAGTTACCTTTATCGGGTAATTAGTCTCTTATTTAACTAATTAATTCTAAAGATACTAATAATCTATTTGAGGCCTCATCTAACATAAGTGGCTTTGTAACAAACAGTATTACAAAACCATGAGATTACTTACAAAATTTCTTAGGTGTGTGAATTTATCTTCATACTCATAGTAAATATGTTGTGTTTAGGTACACAAAATGCTCTTCCCCTTGGGAAGATTTGGGAGACCAAACAGTAGCTTGACCATAGGCCTTCTTCTTTCTATGCTTCAGCCTTTGCTTGAATAAGAAAATAAGTTTATTCTCAAATGGATATGATCTTCAAGGATAAACCTATTTATGAACTCAATAAGCTGATTCATTGTACTTAGATCACTAGTGGATTCATGAGGTAGAAGAAGAAACTCGTCGAAGAGAAGTTAGGAGATCATATCTGCTTCTTGTAACTTCTCTTTGAGAGAAGATTCCTCATACAGAGGAGTAGATTATACAAAGAAAAGTTCAAAATAGTTATCATCACATGACTGAAACATATCTGCATACCATTCTTCAGAAGCATCTTTTAGTTCCAAACATGCATCTTTTCATTTTCTATAGCAATTGAAAGAATATATCAATCATCACATGTCTGAAACATGTCTGCATACCATTCTTCAGAATCGTCTTCTAATTTTAAACATGCATCTTTCCATTTTCTGTATTCTCTTTAGCAATTGAAAGAATAAATCTATCACATCTATCCTATAGAAAATCCACGAAATTCTGATCTGCTAATATAAACAATCTGAAAGATACTTTCTTTTCACATAAACACAAAATTCCTCTACGAAATTTGCTGCGGAATAGAACAGAAATAAAAGCACATTGTACAATTCACACAAGAGAAGAACACAATTTTTCTAGGAAACCAACTGGGAAAACCCTCGCTTGAGAATATTGTTAAACAAGAATAAGCAATAGATCTCTTACAAATGAGCCCCAAGGGATAGCTCAGTTGGTCAAGTTCCCGTTGCTAAGTACCTTGCCAATTAGGAGGCCACGAGGTCAAATCTCCTCGACACCCTTGGGGTTAGGCTCGACATATTAGGCTGGGGGTAGATCCCTTTGGGTGGATCTGCCTGAATTATTGCATGTGGATGTAGCGGCCACTCAGTTGTTGAAAAGTGTAACTAGGTTTGGTCTTCATAATGACATGTAATTGTGATTTTATGTAATTGATGTAAAGAAGAAAAAAATAAAATTATTATTGTGATGCTTGTTTCATGGGTTTCATGTGCAAGGAATTTTATTTTTAGTGATGGCTCCCATTGTGAGCCTTTAGGATTTGTCAATCTACTCATAAAAAGTCAATTTGAGTCTATGTCATGTATGAAGGACCCTTCTTGGGCACGTTACAATTTTGTATGAGTCATAAAAGTATAAGAAGGCCCTCCAAGACCAAGACAGAGTCACCTCCTTCAAGTCGGCTTCAAAAGAATAATGTAAACTCTCCAAAGGACATGTCTGCTCACATATACTCATGTCGACTCATTATGATAAGAAACAACTATAAATAGGGCAGTTTGAATTCCATTTCAGAGCAGAAATTTCAGAGAAGTAATTCGGTCAAGATCTAAAGCTTGGAAGAAGTGCCAAGGTCATCAATGGAGCCTAATAACCAGCGAGGAAGAAGGAAAGGAGCAACGAGGTCTCTAGTGTTGATTTGGGATTGTTTTATGGGCCAACTTATCTCCACACATGCAAAATTGCATACATGTATATTGCAGAAAGGAGATCGAGTTCTAATAGTCACAGTGAGAGAGGATTTCGGGTGAAAGTCAAAGCTGAAGTGTCAAAGAAGAAGTCTCCTTCTAGAGCGAAGAAGATATAAGGTCTAAATTGGTCAAGTTCATGTGCTAAGGGTTTCTGAATTAGAACCAAGGAGTGCAGTATTGAACCAAGGGATCGAAATTTTGAAGAGTAGCCGTGAAGGAAGAAGAAGCAGAGATTTGATCATTGCAGGAAGAATCTCAACAAGGAGGATTTGTGTCTTGGTCTTGGAGTGGCAAATAGGTCAAGGGTCTTGGTCTTGGTATTCGTCAATTGAAGTCTCTATAAGAAGAAGAATTTGTGCGGGTTTTCCTCTTAAGTGGGAGAGGTTTTGGCCCTGGCTGGTAGCCTACATTTTGTGTCTCTTGTCTCTTTATGTTTATGCATTGGTAGTTGTTTGATGAAGAAGAACACTATAATAACATAAGTAAAAGAAGATCATAATCTAAGAAATAAAAAGCATTCACAAGTAGTTATCTAAGAAGAGAAATCACATAATACTTGATGCCCTAGATTTCTCAACATGGAATCAGAGCTAAGGTGACTAAGTCAAGGAAGGGCATCTTATCAAGGGACACTCAAGGATCAAATCTCAAGGAACGAATCAAAGCGAAGATCATCTTGAAGTCAAAGGAAGCATCATAACCCTAGATCAAATAAGTCTACAAAGAAGTATTGGGATCATCATCAAGAAGGAGAAGGCCAAAAAACACTACATCTACTCAAGTTCAAGTGTTTTGAAGACTATTCATCCAAAGGAAGCTAGATCAAAAGGCGGTGTCATCTCACTCTTTGTGATCAAGGATCATTCTTGAAGAAAACTACCTTCATCAAGGAGAAGTTTTCTATCCTCTATATCATCATCAACATCAAGGAAGCAACAAGAAGAAAGAGCATCCTATCAAGTAAGTATATTTATGTCCATATTTGAATCTGTCAAAATGTCTTTTTGCAAGGAAAGCAACAAATTGGTTGGGGCTTCAAACTATCTTGTATGGAAGAAAAGGATATATTTGAATCTCATTGAAAATGAGGTTATGGAACATGTCAAAGGTTCTATCACTAAACCAAGAAAGGAAGATGCTCAAGCTCTTGCCAAGTATATGAAAGGGGAAGTTAGGGCTCAAAGGATTCTCATAGAATCCATCAAGGATCCCCTCATCCCATATGTAATTAAACTCGAAACTTCAAAAGAAATCTATGACGAACTGGTAGAGTTGTATTCCGTAAGCACTGCTGGAGAAGTCATCTCATTAAAGCAAGAACTCTACAAGCTGAAGATGTCAAGGGAAGATGGAATAGCCTCATACTTTATGAGGATATTTGAGATCCAGGATCAACTACAAGATCTGGGAGAAGTCATGTCTGATGGAGAAATGACTATAGTTGTATTAAATGCACTACCAGAGGAGTGGGGTAACTTTACTTCAAGTATTTATGGGAAGAAAGAAGCTACTCCATTCCAGGATCTATGGTCACTGTTCAAGATTGAAGAATCTAGACTAAAGGCCAGCTCCGATGTGGGAGCAGGGGAGCAAAATCAAGCTTATGCTGCAATGACAAAAAGAAAGGGACAATTTGGAAAGTTTGGTCCTCAGAAAAGGATGAAGAACATGGCTAAAATACAATGCTATGGGTGTCAAGAATATGGGCACTATAGGAGAGATTGTCCCAAGTTCAAGAAGGACAATAACAAAAGAGGAAGAGAAGAAGCCCATGTCACCGAGGAAGTGGAGGAAGCTGAAAAGAAGAAATCCAAGGAGGAAGTAATAGATCTCCACTATTGAGATAGTCTTCCTCACCTAAGTTCTTTTCAAGTTCCTAAGTCTTTTGTTGTAAGAAATGGCTATCATGATTCACTAAATGGGATGCATCATAGAAGCATTGAAAGAAAGAGCTCGGGACATCATCATAGAGAAGCATGAAAGATGGTTAGAATCTATGGAAGTCAAGGATATAGCTCATGGGAATCTCATTGGGAACATAAGTGGCAAGGTCATCTAGTACAAGGTTCATCATACATCTGTCAAAAGGAAAACATTTGCTGATGCAGATACTTTAGATCCTCAAGATTCTCTGATGGAATCTTCATTGAAAAGGTTTACCAATCATGAGGGGAAGCAAGGGTTTCATCAAGAATTCCAAACTTGTGGAATTCATGGGATGATGATATGATGACATAAAAGTGAGCAAATCAAGGGATTGAAGCTCTTTCAATCAAGGAAATTGTTGTAGGAAGTCTAGATGACCCAAAGGAAAAATGAGGGATGCAAGAATGCATGGGTCACACATTCACTAGATGAAATCAACATAATATGTCCTCATAAGAAGTATGAGGTGGTTGACTACAATTGAGGAACTCTGATTGAAAGCTCCTGGAAATGAAATGCGTGAAGAAAGGAAGGAAGAGATCATGGAATATGCAACCATGGTAAAGGCAATTAACATCCGAAAGACCATGAAGATTTGACTAGGATATCTCCATGGAAGATATAGTCTGAAATAGAAAGAGACCCTTGACAATATATATCTTTGGGCGATGTGTCAATATATATGCAGGATGCTGATGCAAACTAGAAGATGTCATGATGAAAGACCATCACAAAGGTAATGTTGATTTTAATGTTCATTCCTTTATTTTTGAACAAATATCTGGATGGGTTTATGCAGGGTTGCTGAGGGAAGATCTATGGATGTCTTCCACCATCGATGCACTTGTAGTAGGATGAAAGATCCTTAAGTAAACATGGCACGAAGAAAGCAGCATGGCATGAAGGAAGGCCAGATATGGATTGATGGATCACTTTCTTATGATGACATGGCTGACTCATGGATGGTCGGTGCCCTCTGTAGAAGTCCCAAACATGAAAACTCCTAGATAATGAAAAGAAGTTCATGACATCGTGAGGAGTTCTTCAAGCAGCTGGTTGTCTCATCATCTCCACCCGAGGAGTTGCTGTAGGCCCTTAATTAAGAGGGAGCTTGGAAACAAGTTTATTACTTGAAAGAAACTTGGAAATTCCTAAGCCAAGAAGGAGCTTAGTTACATTCCTTCCGTAGGAATGAGTACATTTCTTTATTGGAATAGATATGTCCTCCCAAATTAAGAGGGAGAGATAGACACATCATTCTTGTCTTCACTTGGGAAGACAGAATGGAGGATTGGGTAAACATCTAGCATCCAATACTCTTTGAGGATGAGTTAGGGCATCCAAGATAAGAGTAGTCATAGAGGACTGATATTCTTTGAGGACTGAGAATCTAAGATAAGAATAGTCCTGGTGGAACACACCCGAGAACCCGGGTGGGGTATGTACCGAGAGAGACAATGATGAGGGTGTTTATACATCGTTGGTCTCGCCAACATTGTGCTCAGATCTCGTGGAGAGATAGAGTTGTTAGTCAAGGCCTTGCTATGTGATAATGATGGTTGATATGCTCTGAAACCGGATTCGTTGGGGAGGGGCCAAGAATCCCGAATCCTTCGTATCTGATACGATACGGAGGGATTCGTACTCGATTCTCCAGATTCGGCCGTATCCGTATAGGGTACGTTGAATCCTGACCGTACCCTGTATGGATACGGCCGAATCCCGTACAACCAGATTCACGCGGCCAAAAAGTGTGAATTTGAGTTATAAAAAACGGATTTCTCTCATTCTTTCTCACTGATTTTTGTTTGTGAAGTGAGCAAGGAGCATGGGTTAGCTAGGAGAAAGGGAGATTTTTTCAAAGAGATTAGAGCATGGGTCTAGACAACAGTGTTGAGTTGGCATTGGCCAACTTGGATCTCAATGCGCCAGTGCTAGAGCCTGTCACATTTGATGATGCCGATACAGTAGAGGCGTCATCCTCCACACCAGCAGATGCAGAGATGACAGAGGAGGAGGATGCAACAGAGGAGAGCAGTGGTGAGCATGATGATCAGGATGAGGACAGTGATGCTGATTATGATGATGAAAATTGATGACTCATTGACTCTGACTCATTGAGGCTTTAGGCTTGTAGTCTTGTAGATTGTAGTTTTTTTGTATTTTCTATTTCTATTTGTCATTGGCAGTGTACTTATGTAACACATTTTGATTTTGACGACTTAATGAGAAAACTACAGTATCTTACTATTTTGTCTTTCTGAGTAAATTTGACAATTGTATGATGCATCAATGTATCATGTATGAGTATCTAAGATCTTAAATCTATGTTTGAATCAATGAATTTGTGTAAAAAATATCTAATTTTTAATATATATATATATATATATATATATATATATATATATATATATATATATATTTTTTTTTTTTTTTTTTTTTTTTTTGATAAAATAATATATAGCATATCGTATCTCGGAAGTGTCCTGTTCCGGGGGTCACCATATCCCAAATCGGATTCTCGAATCCCCGTATCCATCGAATCTCGAATCCCTGTATCAGGTGACTTAGTTGATATGATGCTAAAAAAATGGGTTACCAATTTGACTCTTCTTATGAGAAACTCTTCAGATTTAAAATGACCAAGTACCATTATGAATGCCTCCCTAGTTAAGAGGGAGCGTTGAAAAGTGTAACTAGGTTCGGTCTTCATAATGACATGTGTAATTGTGATTTAATGTGTTTGATGTAAAGAAGAAAAAAATAAAATCATTATTGTAATGCTTTTCTCATGGGTTTCATGAGCAAGGAATTTTATTTTTAGTGAACAAATGGGTTACCAATCCGACTCGTCTTATGAGAAATTCTTCAGATTGAGAATGACCAAGTACCATTATGAATATTGCCCTAGTGAAGAGGGAGTGTTGAAAAGTGTAACTAGGTTCGGTCTTCATAACGTCATATGTAATTGTGATTTAATGTAATTGATGTAAAGAAGAAAAAAATAAAATTATTATTGTACTGCTTGTCTCATGGGTTTCATGAGCAAGGAATTTTATTTTTAGTGATGGCTCCCATTGTGAGCCTTTAGGATTTGTCATCTAGTCATAAAAAGTCGATTTGAGTCTATGTCATGTATGAAGGACCCTTCTTGGGCACGTTACATTTTTGTATGAGTCATAAAGTATAAGAAGGCCCTCCAAGACCAAGACAAAGTCACCTCCTTCATGTCGACTTCAAAAGAATAATGTAAACTCTCCAAAGGACATGTCGGCTCACATATACTCATGTCGGCTCATTATGATGGGAAACAACTATAAATAGGGTAGTTCGAATTCCATTTCAGAGCAGAAATTTCAGAGAAGTAATTCAGTCAAGATCTGAAGTTTGGAAGAAGTGTGAGGATCATCAAGGGAGCCTAATAACCAACGACGAAGAAGGAAAGGAGCAAGGGAGCCTAAAATACACGAAATTCTGATCTGCTAATATAAACAATCTGAAAGACACTTTCTTTTCATATAAACACAAAATTTCTCTACGAAATTTGCTGCGGAATAGAACAGAAATAAAAGCACATTGTACAATTCACACAAGAGAAGAACACAATTTTTCTAGGAAACCAACTGGGAAAACCTCACTTGCTTGAGAATATTGTTAAACAAGAATGAGCAATAGATCTCTTATAAATAAGCCCCAAGGGATAGCTCAGTTGGTCAAGTTCCCGTTTCTAAGTACCTTGCCAATTAGGAGGCCACGAGGTCAAATCTCCTCGACACCCTTGGGGTTAGGCCCGACATATTAGGCTGGGGGTAGATGCCTTCGGGTGGATCTGCCCGAATTATTGCTTGTGGATGTAGCGGCCACTCAGTTGTTGAAAAGTGTAGCTAGGTTCGGTCTTCTTAATGACATGTAATTGTGATTTTATGTAATTGATGTAAAGAAGAAAAAAATAAAATTATTATTGTGATGCTTGTCTCATGGGTTTCATGTGCAAGGAATTTTATTTTTAGTGATGGCTCCCATTGTGAGCCTTTAGGATTTGTCAATCTAGTCATAAAAAGTCAATTTGAGTCTATGTCATGTATGAAGGACCATTCTTGGGCACGTTACAATTTTGTATGAGTCATAAAAGTATAAGAAGGCCCTCCAAGACCAAGACAGAGTCACCTCCTTCAAGTCGGCTTCAAAAGAATAATGTAAACTCTCCAAAGGACATGTCTGCTCACATATACTCATGTTGACTCATAATGATAAGAAACAACTATAAATAGGGCAGTTCGAATTCCATTTCAGAGCAGAAATTTCAGAGAAGTAATTCGGTCAAGATCTAAAGCTTGGAAGAAGTGCCAAGGTCATCAATGGAGCCTAATAACCAGCGAGGAAGAAGGAAAGGAGCAACAAGGTCTCTAGTGTTGATTTGGGATTGTTTTATGGGCCAACTTACCTCCACACATGCAAAATTGCATACATGTATATTGCAGAAAGAAGCCCGAGTTCTAACAGTCACAGTGAGAGAGGATTTCGGGTGAAAGTCAAAGCTGAAGTGTCAAAGAAGAAGTCTCCTTCTAGAGCGAAGAAGATATAAGGTCTAAATTTGTCAAGTTCATCTGCTAAGGGTTTCTGAATTAGAACCAAGGAGTGCAGTATTGAACCAAGGGATTGAAATTTTGAAGAGTAGCCGTGAAGGAAGAAGAAGTAGAGATTTGATCATTGCAGGAAGAATCTCAACAAGGAGGATTTGTGTTTTGGTCTTGGAGTGGCAAATAGGTCAAGGGTCTTGGTCTTGGTATTCGTCAATTGAAGTCTCTATAAGAAGAAGAATTTGTGCGGGTTTTCCTCTCAAGTGGGATAGGTTTTGGCCTTGGCTGGTAGCCTACATTTTGTGTCTCTTGTCTCTTTATGTTTATGCATTGGTAGTTGTTTGATGAAGAAGAACACTATAATAACATAAGTAAAAGAAGATCCTAATCTAAGAAATAAAAAGCATTCACAAGTAGTTATCTAAGTAGAGAAATCACATAATACTTGATGCCCTAGATTTCTCAACATGGAATCAGAGCTAAGGTGACTAAGTCAAGGAAGGGCATCTTATCAAGGGACACTCAAGGATCAAATCTCAAGGAAGGAATCAAAGCGAAGATCATCTTGAAGTCAAAGGAAGCATCATAACCCTAGATCAAATAAGTCTACAAAGAAGTATTGGGATCATCATCAAGAAAAAGAAGGCCAAAAAACACTACATCTACTCAATTCAAGTGTTTTGAAGACTATTCATCCAAAGGAAGCTAGATCAAAAGGCGGTGTCATCTCACTCTTTGTGATCAAGGATCATTCTTGAAGAAAACTACCTTCATCAAGGAGAAGTTTTCTATCCTCTATATCATCATCAACATCAAGGAAGCAACAAGAAGAAAGAGCATCCTATCAAGTAAGTATATTTATGTCCATATTTGAATCTGTCAAAATGTCTTTTTGCAAGGAAAGCAACAAATTGGTTGGGGCTTCAAACTATCTTGCATGGAAGAAAAGGATATATCTGAATCTCATTGAAAATGAGCTTATGGAACATGTCAAAGGTTCTATCACTAAACCAAGAAAGGAAGATGCTCAAGCTCTTTCCAAGTATATGAAAGGGGAAGTTAGGGCTCAAAGGATTCTCATAGAATCCATCAAGGATCCCCTCATCCCATATGTAATTAAACTCGGAACTTCAAAAGAAATCTATGACGAACTGGTAGAGTTGTATTCCGTAAGCACTGTTGGAGAAGTCATCTCATTAAAGCAAGAAATCTACAAGCTGAAGATGTCAAGGGAAGATGGAATAGCCTCATACTTTATGAGGATATCTGAGATCCAGGATCAACTACAAGATCTAGGAGAAGTCACGTCTGATGGAGAAATGACTATAGTTGTATTAAATGCACTACCAGAGGAGTGTGGTAACTTTACTTAAAGTATTTATGGGAAGAAAGAAGCTACTCCATTCCAGGATCTATGGTCACTGTTCAAGATTGAAGAATCTAGACTAAAGGCCAGCTATGATGTGGGAGCAGGTGAGCAAAATCAAGCTTATGCTGCAATGACAAAAAGAAAGGGACAATTTGGAAAGTTTGGTCCTCAGAAAAAGAAGAAGAACATGGCTAAAATACAATGCTATGGGTGTCAAGAATATGGGCACTATAGGAGAGATTGTCCTAAGTTCAAGAAGGACAATAACAAAAGAGGAAGAGAAGAAGCCCACGTCATCGAGGAAGTGGAGGAAGCTGAAAAGAAGAAATCCAAGAAGGAGGAAGTAATAGATCTCCACTATTGAGATAGTCTTCCTCACCTAAGTTCTTTTCAAGTTCCTAAGTCTTTTGTTGTAAGATATGGCTATCATGATTCACTAAATGGGATGCATCATAGAGGCATTGAAAGAAAGAGCTCGGGACATCATCATAGAGAAGCATGAAAGATGGTTAGAATCTATGGAAGTCAAGGATATAGCTCATGGTAATCTCATTGGGAACATAAGTGGCAAGGTCATCTACTACAAGGTTCATCATACATTTGTCAAAAGGAAAACATTTGCTGATGCAAATACTTTAGATCCTCAAGATTCTTTGACGAAATCTTCATTGAAAACGTTTACCAATCATGAGGGGAAGCAAGGGTTTCATCAAGAATTCCAAACTTGTGGAATTCATGGGATGATGATATGATGACATAAAAGTGAGCAGATCAAGGGATTGAAGCTCTTTCAATCAAGGAAGTTGTTGCAGGAAGTCTAGATGACCCAAAGGAAAAATGAGGGATGCAAGAATGCATGGGTCACACATTCACTAGATGAAATCAACATAATATGTCCTCATAAGAAGTATGAGGTGGTTGACTACAATTGAGGAACTCTGATTGAAAGCTCCTGGAAATGAAATGTGTGAAGAAAGGAAGGAAGAGATCATGGAATATGCAACCATGGTAAAGGCAATTAACATCCGAAAGACCAAGAAGATTTGACTAGGATATCTCCATGGAAGATATAGTCTGAAATAGAAAGAGACCCTTGACAATATATATCTTTGGGCGATGTGTCCATATATATGCAGAATGCTGATGCAAACTAGAAGATGTCATGATGAAAGACCATCACAAAGGTAATGTTGATTTTAATGTTCATTCCTTTATTTTTGAACAAATATCTGGATGGGTTTATGCAAGGTTGCTGAGGGAAGATCTATGGATGTCTTCCACCATCGATGCACTTGTAGTAGGATGAAAGATCCTTAAGTAAACATGGCACGAAGAAAGCAACATGGCATGAAGGAAGGCCAGATATGGACTGATGGATCACTTTCTGATGATGACATGGCTGACTCATGGATGAATGTGATGGATGGTCAGTGCCCTATGTAGAAGTCCCAAACATGAAGACTCCTAGATAACAAAAAGAAGTTCATGACATCGTGAGGAGGTGTTCTTCAATCAGCTGGTTGTCCCATCATCTCCACCCGAGGAGCTGCTGTAGGCCCTTAATTAAGAGGGAGCCTGGAAACAAGTTTATTACTTGAAAGAAACTTGGAAATTCCTAAGCCAAGAGGGAGCTTAGTTACATTCCTTCCGTAGGAATGAGTACATTCCTTTATTGGAATAGATATGTCCTCCCAAATTAAGAGGGAGAGATAGACACATCATTCTTGTCTTCACTTGGGAAGACAGAATGGAGGATTGGGTAAACATCTAGCATCCAATACTCTTTAAGGATGAGTTAGGGCATCCAAGATAAGAGTAGTCATAGAGGACCGATATTCTTTGAGGACTGGGAATCCAAGGTAAGAATAGTCCTGGTGGAACACACCCGAGAACTCGGGTGGGGTATGTTCCGAGAGAGACAATGATGAGGGTGTTTATACATCATTGGTCTCGCCAGCATTATGCTCAGATCTCGTGGAGAGATAGAGTTGTTAGTCAAGGCCTTGCCATGTGACAATGATGGTTGATATGCTTTGAAATCAGATTCGTTGGGGAGGGGCCAAGAATCTCGAATCCTCCGTATCCGATACGATACGAAGGGATTCGTACCCAATTCTCCAGATTCGGCCGTATCCATACAGGGTACGTCGAATCCCGATCGTACCCTGTATGGATACGGCTGAATCCCGTACAACTGGATTCACGCGGCCAAAAAGTGCGAATTTGAGTTATAAAAAATGGATTTCTCTCATTCTTTCTCACTTATTTTTGTTTGTGAAGTGAGCAAGGAGCAAGGGTTAGCAAGGAGAAAGGGAGTTTTTTTCAAAGAGATTCGAGCATGGGTCTGGACAGCAGTGTTGAGTTGGCATTGGCCAACTTGGATCTCAATGCGCCTGTGCTAGAGCTTGTCACATTTGATGATGCCGATACAGTAGAGGCGTCATCCTCCACACCAGCAGATGCAAAGATGACAGAGGCGGAGGATGCAACAGAGGAGAGCAGTGGTGAGCATGATGATCAGGATGAGGACAGTGATGCCGATTATGATGATGAGGATTGGTGACTTATTGACTCTGACTCATTGAGGCTTCAGGCTTGTAGTCTTGTAGATTGTATTTTTTTTGTATTTTCTATTTCTATTTGCCATTGGCAGTGTACTTATGTAACATATTTTGATTCTGATGACTTAATGAGAAAACTACAGTATCTTACTATCTCGTCTTTCTGAGTAAATTTGACAATTGTATGATGTATCAATGTATCATGTATGAGTATCTAAGATCTTAAATCTATGTTTGAATCAATGAATTTGTATGAATTTGTGTAAAAAATATTTAATATATATATTTTAATAAAATAATATATAATGTATCGTATCCCGGAAGTGTCCTGTTCCAGGGGTCACCGTATCCCAAATCCGATTCTCGAATCCCTGTATCCATCGAATCCTGAATCCCCGTATCAGGTGACTTAGTTGATATGATGTTAAAAAAATGGGTTACCAATCTGACTCTTCTTATGAGAAATTCTTTAGATTGAAAATGACCAAGTACCATTATGAATGCCTCCCTAGTTAAGAGGGAGCGTTGAAAAGTGTAACTAGGTTCAGTCTTCATAATGACATGTGTAATTGCGATTTAATGTGTTTGTAAAGAAGAAAAAAATAAAATTATTATTGTAATGCTTGTCTCATGGGTTTCATGAGCAAGGAATTTTATTTTTAGTGAACAAATGGGTTACCAACCCGACTCTTCTTATTAGAAATTCTTCAGATTGAGAATGACCAAGTACCATTATGAATATTGCCCTAGTTAAGAGGGAGTGTTGAAAAGTGTAACTAGGTTCAGTCTTCATAACGACATATGTAATTGTGATTTAATGTAATTGATGTAAAGAAGAAAAAAATAAAATTATTATTGTAATGCTTGTCTCATGGGTTTCATGAGCAAGGAATTTTATTTTTAGCGATGGCTCCCATTGTGAGCCTTTAGGATTTGTCATCTAGTCATAAAAAGTCAATTTGAGTCTATGTCGTGTATGAAGGACCCTTCTTGGGCACGTTACATTTTTGTATGAGTCATAAAAGTATAAAAAGGTCCTCCAAGACCAAGACAAAGTCACCTCCTTCATGTTGACTTCAAAAGAATAATGTAAACTCTCCAAAGGACATGTCGGCTCACATATACTCATGTCGGCTCATTATGATGGGAAACAACTATAAATAGGGTAGTTCGAATTCCATTTCAGAGCAGAAATTTCAAAGAAGTAATTAGGTCAAGATCTGAAGTTTGGAAGAAGTGTGAGGGTCATCAAGGGAGCCTAATAACCAACGACGAAGAAGGAAAGGAGCAACGGGGTCTCTCGTGTTGATTTGGGTATGTTTTTTGGGCCAACTTACCTCCACACATGTGAAATTGCAGACCTGTATATTGCAGAAAGAAGACCGAGGTATAACAGTCACAGTGAGAGAGGATTTCGGGTGAAAGTCAAAGCCGAAGTGTCAAAGATGAAGTCTTCTTGTAGAGCAAAGAAGATATAAGGTCTAAGTTGGTCAAGCTCATGTTCTAAGGGTTTTTGAACTAGAACCAAGTTGTGTAGTATTAAACCAAGGGGCCGAAATTATGAAGAGTAGCCGTGAAGGAAGAAGAAGCAGAGATTTGATCATTGCAGGAAGAGGATTTGTGTCTTGGTCTTGGAGTGGCAAATAGGTCAAGGGTCTCAGTCTTGGTATTCGTCAATTGAAGTCTCTATAAGAAGAAGTATTTGTGCGGGTTTTCCTCTCAAGTGGGAGAGGTTTTGGCCTTGGCTAAGAGTCTACATTCTGTGTCTCTTGTCTCTTTATGTTTATGCATTGATAGTTGCTTGATGAACTTGAAGAACGTTATAATAAGTTAATAACATAAGTAAAAGAAGATCCTAATCTAAGAAATAAAAAGCGTTCACAAGTAGTTTTTTAAGAAGAGAAATCACCTAATACTTGATGCCCTGGATTTCTCAACATTAGTGACCACGAACCATAGTTGAAAAAAGAATAGATCTCTTACACATAAGCTTGTGTAATATCCCAAATGGGATATTTCATCTATTTTTGCAGAAATTTTACTAACCCAACATTTACCATAAAATCAACATTTTATTAACAGACAATTGCCATGTAATAAGACATACTAGCACATGCATTTCCATAACATCATAATGCGGGAAATAAACTCAACTTTATTATAATATAAACTGGGGTTTACATGCTGAAATAAGAAATAGTTGAGATAACTAAAATAGAGCTGGCCACAAGAATCTGTTGCAATGCTGCACCGATCTTCCACCAAAATTGAACAACTGCACTCTACCTCCAATAACAGCTACCGCCAAATCAATTGAATGAAGCACCAATTGAGAATCTGAATGATCCTCACTCCAATATCCTTGAAGCTCCGTGAAACTCGTGGATGAGGTCTCCTCAAAGAGAGTTGGGTTTCCGTCCAACACTCGATAACATACCCGAGGGTTTCCGTCTTGGGGCTACCAATGGAGTAGAGAACCGGGTTCTCAACCTCACATACAAGAAAAGATATCAAATCCAAGATATTCCTCAATGGCTTCCTCCTCTTCTTTTATAGATCTCATGGATCCTTCTAGAACCTTATTTTATTATTATTTTAATCATGGAGAACTTTTCCCTCTTATTTCTCCAATTAAAATATTCCTTTTTAATGTCGGAAAGAGTAAATCGGCTACCATGTCTCCTCAGGTCACTGAAACTCATGTCCAACCACCCCATCATGTAGGTATTCTCGTCCTGGTTCCAATGAGCTATTACACTAAGGTGTTCTATCACGTATTCCCCCTGGAATGCCACCTTGGGCGTAATTAATTGAGTTAAGCCCAAAAATAACTCAGTTTTCCAAAAGTTGTCAAAATGCACCGAAACGGAAAGCAAACGGTGCAGATGATGGAATATATGAAGCAAATGCCACCAGTGCTCATAGAAACTCCTCAAAAAAGCCCCTAGACCCATTGATGGCACCAACCTGTATCCGTGACCTGTTTGCTCCTAACTTTGGAAGTCCATCCTAACCTGTCATAGGTGACACCAAAAAAGGAATATTCCAGACCTTCCGCCCCAAGATTGCTTGCCCTTAAGCAATCCAAATATGTGAGCCACCCTGTTGGCCCGATGCCACTGAGACCCAATGCCCGGATCCCATACAGACCCCTGCGTGCTGCTATGCTCCTGTGTCAAGTCACCCGAAACAGAGCCCTCAATGCTGGGATCCCAAATTGATCTCTTACTACACCTATCATCAATCAATCCTCCCGGATCCCAATGCCACCATGGCCAATCATCGCCCAAGTCCTCTGGCTCAGATTGCACACTGCCTCTAGCTATAGCTACTGCCCCATGAAGCGAAGACCGCCAACATGCATCAATGCTCCATGGTTCCTGCTGTGTTGTAGCTCTGACTGTACAAGCTGCCCCACCAACTGCGTACCAACTCATCACCTCTCTCCAATCCAACACCTGACTCAATCCAATGCTAACCCTGCTTTCCCGAAGTCGGGATGGAATACTGAAGAACTGTCAACCTGTGCCCCACTGCCAATTGGAAATTGTAGTATCTGTCATGTCTATAGGTCCCTGCTCCGTTATGCTCTTGACTAAGAAGACCGCACCATCAATAGGATACCAACTCATGATCTCCCGCCAATCTACCCCGGAAGAAGAATCAAATGCAGTTACACCTACATGCAGAACAAGTCTGTTGTGAGGTCGCCAGTCCATACTCAACGCTACTGCCTCATCTCGTCTGCCAAAGAGATCTGCTTGGAGAAGAAAGCCCTCTCTCTATAATCGGGCAATGTGGGAAAGATATGCTGCAAGCCCCATCAATGTACTCCTGGAGGGTGCTGTTCCCTGAAAGTACTGCAACTTTGCTGATTGCATGTGCATCTATCTGCACCTCATTAGCGGGTCGGCCCAAAGATGGATGCTCCATCGTCTCCAACAGCTCCTTCCTCTCTTGATTAGAAATGTCATACTCCTACTATATACGAGCCTCCCGCAGAACTATCCCATCAACCTCCAACATCTCCTGAGGATAAGTATCTGCAACTACTGTCACCGTACTAGATGCCCGTGCATCTGTTTGCTCCTCCTCAATGGCTGACTCCAAGGTTAGCCGCATATCCATCACAGACTAAATGTGAGCCTTCATCTGGCTCTCCCCCCAAGGGTTATCATGCACGATGTGCATAACCTTCTCCTCAGCTGACTCATGCTCCACCATATGCTGCTCCGGCTAAATCCTTAAAAGTGACTCATCATCCTGAATATCTTCCATAGAGTCCTCTGACTGCTCATCACACATACTGGAATACAAATCCAGCCTACTGTCATCAACTCTTTTGTATCTCAAGAAACAATCCCTTGGCTGTGGTAAGGAATCAGTGCTTAAGACATTTTATAAATGTATGTCACAATTACGATATCAAATGGCCTCTGTTTAACACCTTTGGAATTTAATTACTTAATACCCTCAATAATCTGATATAATGAAAGCCTTTACAATGCCATAAAATGTTGATACTTGAATGAAATGAAAAGAAGAACTGTAAGAGAAACTCAAAATGATATGTTGAGAAACATAATTTATCACTTTTAAGTTTCAGAGGAAATCATGGAGAGAGAGTAAACTCGAAACAATATGCTGTAAACACATAATCTATTACTTTAAAGTTTCATTAGGAGTTTGTGAAAAGAGAAGAGATGAAGTGAAGGAGCGCAAATTAAGGTGATTTAACTCTTACTCACAGATGTTATTAAGAGACCGACTGCTACATTACTTCACTTCATTCAAAGAGGAATAAACACAGAGCGAAACTGGAAAGACATATCAACATCAACAGGTGTAGGAAACTTGATCTTCTTTCATTAATTTCTAAGAAAATTCAGTACCAATTAACAGTCATCCAGAGGTCCAAAATTCGGAACCTCTTTTCTTTATTTCTCTACTTAAATACATCAAAGTAGTTCATAATTGCTGAACTTCTTGAAACTATTCGACTACCTAAACTGTTAAGATTACTTATGCAATCATACAGAGAAAACAAATAAAAACTGGAAATATTGTTCGTTTTGCTGAATCTGATGTTGTTGATGTGTTCTCACGAAGTCCCGAGGTGTCCTTTCTGGTTATGATGCAGCAACTGCACAGTTCTGTAATGACACCTCGGTGCCCAACTTGACCAAGCTGTCGTGCTTCCGACAGTGCCACTATACATTCTTCTGCCCGACTTTGCCTATGCCTCTTTATTCATTGGCCACCCCTTTGCATTACCTTATCGCATACACGGCTGCAACTTTATGCAAACCTCGCAGACCTATGGTTTACGGGCCCACACACGACCTGACCAATCAGAAGTAATCGCACTTCGCAACTTATTCGATATCGCACATCGACAACTATAACAAATAGCTTAAATGGTAAACAATAATAATGCCGATGTGCGAAACCGCTCTATTTGTGATTTAACCTCCACCGTTGATCTGTGCCCCAATCCAATGGTCCCGCTGTACTATCTCACACCGCCATCTCCTGTTTGTCGCATCGCAACCAAAATACTTTACCTTGCGAAGTCTTAATGCTAAACTCTAAACCTGCCGATGTGCAATATGCGTTGAATCGCTGTGCCAATACGTGGCTCCTCCCTTTATCGCATTGCAAGTTTCGCTTCTTACCGCATCGCAAGTTATTTTGTTTAACTTGCGAAGTGCTTAACGCATAAACTAAATAATCACCGATGTGAAATCGCGCTATGCCGACACGTGTCCACTTCGCAACTTTTCAAACTTAACTTTGCGATGCAACCTGGTTCGTCCATCTCTCACTTTAATTTTGCAATTTAATCCTCGCCGTCAGATCGCCTCCTTTGGGAATCTTCTAAAGGTTTTCTGCCTTAACCAATTTCTCTGTTTCTTCTGCTGTCGTCGCTCTACAGCTCCATCTTCTCCACGCTACTCCTTGCGATAGTTCGTTTAATGAACTCATGCAACTCCATCTTTCTCCACGATGTTAAAACCCTCTTGAGCTTTATTCTGGTTATCCAATCCTTTGACCTACCTTCACATCTCATCACGAAATGTTAATGTACCAACATATAAATCAAAATTCTTCTCCGACATACAAACTTTTACATTTTCTAACATATATGCTTTTTTGGTGTTTTGAAAAATATTTCAAAGGTAAATGCAAATGAACCACAACAAACTCCATATGACTAATGCTCCCCAGTAGTGTCCTCATATGACCCCATGGACTCATCCAAAGAAGAGTCCACCTCCTGATATACTGAAGGAATGTCCTCCTGCTCTATCTCTTCCCCCTCATCAACCTCTCTCAAGCATGAGTGACCCAACTCCCAAGGTTCTTTGCAGATGAAGCAAAGTTCGTTCCTCTTCAACTCATTTTTGCTGCCTGATCCACCAAACTGGAGCAGCTCCTCCCTGGTCATCTGTCTCCTGAATAGCCCAATGTTCTACTCAACCAGCGCTTGGGCTAGCTCATAAGCAGCAGGTGAGACCATCTGCTCTCTCCTCCAAATGGTCATCAATTTAGCCCGCAACTCCTAGCAAATGGCATCACGATTTCTCATATATGATGACAAGATGGACTGAATGTGTGCTATGACTGTGTCAGGATAATGTCTCCTAACGCTAAAGAAGCATTGGAACATCTGCAGAATCAAGCCATCACACTCAAGATCAAGCATGATCTCACAAGTCCTGGTCATGGCCATGACTTCTAAAACGACAACATTCTGCCCAAAGGTAGAGCTTGCACTATTGTCCAAATCCTGAAAGGTCCCTACCATCAGTATGAAAACTCTCCTCATAATGTCATCATTGTAAGGGGCTGTAGGGGCGGTTAGTCTCATGATGTTGCTAAGACAAGCTGCAACTGAAAGTGTGACCCCTCCACAAGTTTCCTCCAAGAACTTGGGTTGTATGAGAGCAAGTATACATGGTTTTAAGGCCCAAATTAATTTTCTCCCATTTCACTGTTTTACTTTGGAAAGGAGTTCATCAAATTCCTCAAGTTTGGAAAGAACTCTCCATGTGATCCTCATGTGTTTCAAATCTGTCCTAAGCGCAAGGATTTTGTGCCCTATTTCTAGTTCTTTCTGTAGGTCTCTAGATTACCCCTTTTGAAGAATGGCATAGACCCCCTTTGAGAAAGGTCTATTGTTCTGCTTGGGTTCTTTGTCCATAGAAACATTGCGGTTCAAGGCTTCAACGGTTGTGCTGCCATGTGGGTTTAGGAGGTATTTTAAGAACCCCATGTTTATGGCAACAATACAAAGTTATGATAACAATGAAAGGTACCACAAAAACACCCTACATACATTAATACATTGTCCAACCATCAATAAAAAATGAAACTAATGCCAACATAAATGATGCATTATTGGCATGTTGTTACATATGATACATTGCTCATTACAATACCCTGCCCCAACAGATAAATCTAGCTTCGACAAATAATTTAGGCTCCGGAAAATAAATTGGGCTCTAGCAAAATCATTTTTGCACAATAAGATGAATTCATCCTAGCAAAGCAATCTAAACAATCTCAGGTGAAAAAAATGTTACCTCGGATGCAAGGAAATGATCTCTCCTCAAGCTCTGCTTTAACTCTGGAAATTATGCAACTGCTCACTGGAAGGAACCCTTGTTTGAGCCTCCAAAAGTGCTCAGAAAATTCTGCCAAATTAATCTTGGGCTCTCCACCACAAACCCAGAAAAACCTAGAAATTATTTTGGCAAATCCTATAAGTTACTTGGAACCCAAAATTTAAGCTTACTCCTTCCCAACTAGCTGCCAAATAATTTTGTATGTTTTGGGGCATCCAAACTTCCCCAAAATTCTGCAAAATTTGGAGCCAACTCTTTGACCCTTGGCCAACAAAACACATAAATGTTTTGGGCTAATTCCGATTGACCCAAAATGCTCAAATAGTGTGAAAATCCGCTAAACCAACGATTTTCCCTGCTATAAGAATGACGATTTGATACTCGAATATCGCCCAGAAATTTTTGAAATTTTAACCACAAACTCCTTTCACAAAACCCAGAAAAATCTTGGGTAGATTCCAGAAGATACAGAAAGGCCCAATTTAATGCAAGTTTCCTACTTTGCCCAACAATGCACACTGCTCCAAATAAGATAAATTTGTACCACAATGTTCCTACACTTCAGTTCAAAAAAATTCAGCAAAATTAGGCTCCAACAAATAAACTTAGCCCAACAATTGATTTCGGCCCATCAAGATAAATTTCCCACAGAAGAATAATTTTGGCCCAACACAATGCTCTCTGGTAGCAATTTTGCACTAGCTGCTGCAATGGATTGGCCAAAACACCCACATCCAGTGCTCAGAAAATTCTCAAAAATTACTCTCAGACTCCTCAAGCCAATTCGACCAAAACCCATAAATGGTTTGGCCAAATCACGATCCTCCAAAATTGACCCCAATAAGCATTATGCTCTCCCAGTAGCCGCTGAATACGTTGTCTATAAAATGATCAACAAAATACTCAACAACCCTCCAAATGTACAACAAATAATCCCTCTTGCACTTCTTCTATCTCCCTCAACAAACAAGGCTCAAATGGTTAAGACCTTCCTCCACAACTAGGCTCAACTCTCCTCCAATAATGCCTCAAAATAATAAACCATCGATCTTCCTCTGAAATTGAGCTGCAGTAAAACCCTTGAATTTGGCTTTTTCGGTAATTTGGAAAGTAAACCCTCAAGCTGGCAAGATCACCAGCTTTGATACCACTGTAATATCCCAAATGGAATATTTCATCTATTTTTGCAAAAATTTTACTAACCCAACATTTACCATAAAATCAACATTTTATTAACAGAAGATTGTCGTGTAATAAGACATACCAGCACATGCAATTCCATAACACCATAATGCGGGAAATAAACTCAACTTTATTATAATATAAACTGGGGTTTACATGCTGAAATAAGAAATAACTGAGATAATTGAAATAGAGTTGGCCACAAGAATCTGTTGCAACGCTGCACCTACCCTCCACTAAAACTAAACCACTGTACTCTACCTCCAACAACAGCCGCCACCAAATCAACTAAATGAAGCACCAATTGAGAATCTGAATGATCCTCACTCTAATATCCCTGAAGCTCCGTGAAACTCGTGAATGAAGTCTCCTTAAAGAGAGTTGGGTTTCTGTTCAACACTCGATAACATACCTGAGGGTTTTCGTTTGTTATCGCCTTGCTGCCTACACCTACCTACAAGTTAGTGAGAAAAGCCTTTAACCCCACAAGGTGTGGTTGGTGCAAAGAACTCAGAGAAGGGGCCGTCACACTAATCCCAACTCTCTCTGTTTAAGCTATCTCTTAGGTTAGCTATGGGGGGTGGTCCCTAAATGGAATACTAAGTTAAAAGACGTGAGTTTCTAGGAGAGTTGTTAGAGTTAGATATATTAGTTCTTAAGATTTATAAACAGAAAGTGTTATGAGCAATAACCATCAATACATAATTTAAATAAGCATAAAGCATATGAAAAACCAGTGCCTTCAAAGTATTGCTCTTTAAAATGAAAATGTATTTGCTTAAATGAAGTAAAATGTTTTCAAATGGAAAGCAAAAGTAATCCTGAAAAATGAAACAAGAAAATGTTAGCACAATATATTGTAAATGCTTTCAAGATAAATAGATTTATGAATCAAAACATGAGAAACGATCTTGTTCAAAAGGAAACAATTAGTGTTATACTTTGGAGAATGTAAATGAGATGATAGGAAAACTCAAATGTTAGACCAAGATAACAACATGCAATTAAATTTGTAACACCAAATAAGGGTACTTGCCAATGAAACAAGATATATCAATCATCCATAAGCATAATGACCATTAAAATGGCAACATGCAATGAAGTTGCAAAAGTAAGCAAATTTCCAAGTACCATAGAATTAAACTTGTTGCAAAATTTAAGAAATTAAAATGTTTGCATCCAAAGTGCTTCTTGAGATAAGCTTTGCATGTGAAACTTTAAACCATCAAGATAACAAAAAATTTGAGAAATTTGCAAGTAAATATGATGAGATAGTGCTCTTGGTTTATTTTATTAGTTAGTTTTAAAGCAAGATTACAATTGAACACTAATCCCTAAACCTCACCTTCGCCCAAAGGTTTGGATCTCACAGTGAGGAGTCCATAGAGGTAGAGGTCTCTAAAATGTTTATTCAACCAACTTAAGTTGGAGGTAAATTTTAGTGATGCTTTGGGCATGTAAGATCTAAAAGTAAATTAACAAGAAAATGAAAATTCAACTTCAACTTGAAATATATTTGCTTGTCATGAAATAAAATGTAGCTTTATTTAATGCATCAAACATAAGATTGTAAAGTGTGTTCAATGGTGAAGCATTAACAAATTTGAAGTATGATTTCAAGCTAAATAAACTCAAGTAAAGATGCTTGCATATAAAAAATCTGAATTTGTTATGAAAGTAAATGCTTTTAAAACTTGTAGCAAATCAAAGTGAATAGGTAGTGAAATGAATGAAATGCATTGTTGTGTTAATTGATCAATTAGATGAGTTGCATGCAATTTAAAGAGATCAACAAATCACACCACAAGTCCTCTCAAAAAATGGAGAGATTGAGATGCCAATGGGTAAAAACCCACGCTCCCAAAATAAAAATTTTTATTGGTTGTTAGAGGGACTATAAAGCCTCCTACAAGCTCAAGGAAAATTTTTACAAATGAAACTTGGGGTCTTAGACTTATCTTTGATGAGAAATTTCTGCAATATAAAGACTCAATAGAAATCAGATTTTTACAAGTGAAGAAGAGAGGCTAAGCCTCCTCAATGCTCACGGCGAAGAGAGAGAGAAGAAGCCACAAAATGAATTCAACCTTCTTCAAAGAAGCTCCTTAACTGCCCACAACCAGAGGAAAAAGAGAGAGTCTTCCTCGTTTGACATTAGAGCTCAAAGGTCCCACAACAATTTGTTAGTAGTTTCTTGAAGGTGAATCCCACAAGTTGCTACAAGAAAACAAGTTAGAAAAAGAATGCTACAAAAAAAAAACCAACCAAGTGTTAGACAAAGAAAATCACAAAATATTGCACAATAATCTACAAAGGGCTAAGCCAAAGAGGATGAATAAACTCTCATCTTTGTTTAGCCATGCTTAAGCTCTTTAAATAGCAAAATATGATCCAATGAAACACAATGAAAAGTAAAATATTTTTAAAAGACTACATGCATACAAACTATGTCCAAACGAATCCCTGAAAAACACTTTTTCATAAGATAAACTATGAAAATCCAAATAACAAATGAGAGTTCCTTTGAAGGTGCTTCAAGAGTGGGTTGGTTTCCCAAAGACTTCCCCTCACGCTTGATTCAAAAACAATTCTTTTACAATACTCAAGTCACACATTAGTCCATGTAGATTTAGATAAGTAAACAATGAATTGAAACTTCTAGAAATTTATTTGAAAATAAACTAGAACTTTCAACCTATAGAGCCTACTTTCAAATCAAATGCTAATACAAGATAGCTGTGCACTAGCAAGTTCACAAGAATACATGGAAAATGAAATAACTCAAAGCATAGAAAAAATTATACCAATAGATCACAATGCACCATGCTCCAAAGGAAGAACACCCATGAATGGATCCCCAAAGTCTTTTTATTGATATTCTCGAAAAGTGTACAAAGTAGTAGCGCTCCCGCAAGCACAATAGCTAGTAAACAATATCTAATATGAGAGCCCATGGCTCCTTTATATAGAAAGTTGGGAGCAAATCCCAATGAAGAACCAAATGCCAAGTGTGAGAGGGAGGAGATCACAAGACAAATTTGAATTTTATATGTGGAGCTCCATTGCCAAGTGTAAAAATCAGATTCCGGCAAGTGGATATCATTTTCTTATTCCCTTATGTGCCATATTCGAATCTTATGATGGAATGACGAGTGTATATGGGTAATAACCCATGTGGGGACAATTTCCGACAAAAATTTCAACCAAATATTCTCCCAAATCTTCCAAAATATGCACTAACTTCACAAATTCGAATTTCCAAGTCAGCAACTCTCATTTAATGCCAAAAATTCAATTTTATTTGAACACATGTCCTCTCCTTGATTTTAGGAGTCCACATCACCTTGAGACTTCACTTTAACTCCTCCATAATTTTCCACCTCATTTCCTCCTCATTTAACATTTGTGGATATTTATTTTTCTCCATTTATTTAATTTCTGGTTTAATTAATTGCGAGATTTCCCACTAAACTTGGGAAAAATGAGTTTTGAGGGTTCAAACACATTTTTAACTCCTTAAAGTGTGTCATAGTAGAAAGTTGAGGGTGAAAGGTGTAATTTTGATTACTCATACCCCATACACCTTCTCTAGGCAACACTTATTACAATTCAATAACAATTTTTATTGCAATTTTCGATTTGCGAGAAATCTAAAAAATTAAAAAATCACTACCTAGATCTAACCAAATTCCACGAATTTTTTTTTGTGATTTAGTATGGTAATATATATTGACTCTAGACACTAGGACTCACCCAAGGCCTCACCATCAAACCGTACTCTGACTTTGGGGTAAAATTGGAGGAAAAAACTCAATTAATTATTAACTCCTGGTAGGGAGATGATAATTAACCAAGTGAGAAAAACCTCCCAGAGTAATACTCACTTGTTGGCAAGGTCCCAGGTACATAGGCCTGTTACAGACTCAATACTGACTCAAAACTCATCATTACTAGCATCACTTATTACAATTCCCCATAGGGCGTGGAATCTGGGTACAAGAGAAAGATGATGAGTAGAAGTAGAGCTTAAACACTCTATTGAATTGATGATATCTGATGGTACAAGTGTCATTTGGTTCATCCTTGGGCATGGAGTCTTCACATAATCATTAGGTGCCACTCCAATGGTCAACACCGTTCCGGGGATACCAGTGGAGTAGAGAACCGGGTTCTCAACCTCACATACAAGAAAAGATATCAAATCCAAGATATTCCTCAATGTCTTCCTCCTCTTCTTTTATAGATCTCATGGATCCTTCTAGAGGCTTATTTTATTATTATTTTAATCATGGAGCACTTTTCCCTCTTATTTTCCAATTAAAATATTCCTTTTTAATGCCAGAAAGAGTAAATCGGCTACCATGTCTCCTCAGGTAACTGAAACTCATGTCCAACGACCTCATCATGTAGGTATTCTCGTCCCGGTTCTAATGAGCTATTACACTTAAGGTGTTCTATCACGTATTCCTCCCGGAATGCCACCTTGAGCGTAATTAATTGAATTAAGTCCAAAAATAACTCAGTTTTCCAAAATTTGTCGGAATGCACCGGAACGAAAGGCAAACGGTGCGGATGATGTAATATATGAAGTGAATGCCACCGGTCCTCATAGAAACTCCTCAGAACTCCTCCAAAAAGCCCCTGGGCTCGCTGATGACACCAACCTGTATCTGTGACCTGTCTGCTCCTAACTCTGGTAGTCCATCCTAACCCTGTCATAGGTGACACCAAAAAGGGAATATTACAGCTCGCTTCAATAGAGAATACAAACTGATCTCTCAACCTTGAACTAGGCTTGAAACAACCTCTCAACCTTGAACTAGGCTTGAAACAACCCTGCAAGATCCTTGATCCTTCCTCTGATTTTTATGCACAGTAGTAACTCCTATTGAATAGGAAAAACCCCTATTTCTATGCGCACTTCCTAGAGGAATTGCTTTCCTCTCCAATAATTCACACAAGAATGCTTTGCACCTTTCTCTCATAAGAGTGCCTTTGTTCCTCCTATTTAATGTAATTCGAATGGCTAACATTAGTGAATTTTCTAATTAAGGAAGATGCTTTGGTGATTGATCAAGTTAGCATGAGTTAATTACTCATGCAACTCGTCCTATTTCAAGTCAACCGCTTGAAACTCAATCACTCGTGCTTTTCCTCAATCAACTCACACAAGAAGACCAAAAACTCGACCTTCAACTTCAACACATCAGTTAATTGCATCTTAACTCGACCTAATTTTTAGGGACACCTAAATTTTAGGAACTCAAGCATGCACAAGAAGGAACTCGAATTTGACTCCTTGAATTAAGGAACAAATCAAGGAATCAATTTCTTGCTACATTTTCAACACTCCCTCTTAGTGAGGAAGGGATTTTGTACAACTCCCAACTTATCTCTGTGATGAACAAAACTGCTACTTGCCAATGCCTTAGTCAAGACGTTTGTTGTTTGCTCCCCTGTTGGAATGTACAGTATCTTCACTATTCCTTTCTGCACACAATCTTTGAGATGTTGGTACTTGATCTCGATATGCATTGAGTGATCATGAAACACTAGGTTTTGAGAGAGTTCGATGCAACTTTGAATATTACAATGTATCATGGTAGGCTCCATCCCATGTCTGAAAAGTCCCACAAGCAACTTCCTCATCCAAATAGCCTCACATGTTGCCAAGCTAGCAACCATGTACTCGGCCTCTGTTGAATTGAGTGCAATTGATTTCTGCTTCCTACTGTACCAAGAAACAGCTGCTGACCCAATGTTGAAGACGCCACATAAAGTACTCTTCTTGTTTGTGGAGCACCTTGTCCAATCTGCATCTATGAAGCTCTCAAGCCTCTCTCCATTAACATGTTTGTACCACAATCCATAATCCGTTGTGCCTCTAGGATATCTCAACACATGCTTCGCAACAACCCAGTGCACTTTGGTCGGTTCCACCATGAATCGACTCAATTGGTTGACTGTAAAACAAATATCAGGTTGTGTGTTGACCAAGTACATCAATGACCCAATGAGTTGCTTGTATACTGTAGGATCCACTCACTCTGATCTACTAGCATCCACCTTCCTCTAGTTTTTGAATAGAGGCGTGGCCATGGGTCTGCAATCCTACATATGACCAAAGAATCATTGTCGTGTACTTGCCCTGTCCAACGAAGATCTAACCATCACCTTGCTAAACCCCCAAGCCAAGGAAATAATGCATAAGCCCCATATCCTTCATCTCAAACTCCCTTGCAAGGTCCTCCTTGCAGTCTTGGATCAAGCTCTCATCTCTAGTCAATATAAGGTCGTCAACATAGAGAACTAGAATGAATGAGTGGAAGCCCTCCAACCATGATGTAGTATAGGTTGGCATCTGCCTCACTCTTAGTGAAGCCCAATCCTTGAAGACAACTGTCAATCTGAGTGGACCATTCTCTCAAAGCCTGCTTGAGCCCATAAAGAGCTCTGTTCATCCTGCACACATGTGTGTCTCTGCTAAACTACTCAAACCCCTCTAGTTGCTCCATATAGATCTCCTCCTCAACCACTCCATTAAGGAAGGTTGTCTTCACGTCCATCTGGTGGATCTTCCACCCCATCTGTGTTGCATATGCTAGAATAGTCCTGATGGATGAATATCGTGCTATTGGGGTAAAAGTCTCATCATAGTCTATGCCCTCAATTTGTGAGAAGCTCTTGGCCACAAACCTAGCCTTATACTTCTCCACACTCCCATTTGCTCCATGCTTCACCTTGTACACCCATCTTGATCCAACTACTAATTTCCCCTAGGTCGTGGAACAATCTCCCAAACATCATTCTTCATGATAGAACTCCTCTAGAATGGCATCTTTCCAAATCGGCTGAGAAACTACCTCCTTGTAAGAAGAAGGCTCAGTATCCACCAATTTCGTGTGAAAATTCTACTAGTGTCATGGATTATTTCTCCTACTTGATTTAAATTATTACAAGTTATTTCCAGAAATTAGATTCAGAAAACACTGAAACAAACACAACTACAGTCTACACATGCAGACCATTTACTGAATAATACACTCATCCAACAAAGTGACAAATTTTTAGACATAAGTTCCCGGAAAAACCCAAAGCGGGAAAATCGATGCAACAAATATGAGGGTTTATTTTATTAAGTAGATTTCGAGGACAGTAAATCTGGGTTCCAGATTTGGAAATCCCGACAGAGGATAAAAGAATTCAAATCTACTACTAACCTGTATATCTAGGACCAAATATCTGACTGATCCACACCCTTAAACGAGATTTACAAGACTAAACCCGGATCTGGCCCTAGAAACCCCAGCGTTGCCCCTGGAGCCCCAACTTTAACCCTGCTAGC
Source organism: Pinus albicaulis (assembly GCA_034641835.2). Classification (NCBI taxonomy): domain Eukaryota; kingdom Viridiplantae; phylum Streptophyta; class Pinopsida; order Pinales; family Pinaceae; genus Pinus; species Pinus albicaulis. The sequence continues at coordinate 42,435,492 of CM076581.1, read as the reverse complement.
CTCAGAATGCCACTGCGCTTTCCAGAGAGGGACTGCGTAACCCCTGAGAAGGTGATGCAAGCCTTACGTTGGCCCTGGAGACCCTCTGCGTAATTTCTGAAGCCCTCTGGAGCCTCTGCGCTGTCCTACGTAGCACCTGCACAGAACCTGCGTAGCTGCTGCTCTGCTTCTTTGTGTTGTCCTTGTTGCTGCTCCTCTGCCTCTTACTGACTCTTGGCTCTGGGATCAGATCATCCCCTTAGCCAGTACTACCCCTTGTTGCAGAAAATTCCTCCGGAAATTCTAAGCAAACCCTGCCCAAGAATTCTAGATCTATTTCTCAGCTCTGCAACTGTGTGTGTGTGTCTCCAACTGACCCTCAAGCCTTTCTCTTATACTTTTTCGTTGAACCCTTCAACGACCGAGATTAAAACACTCATCAACGGCTGAGATTAAAAGACTGTTTGATCTGTGTCTTTTAGAACATTCCAGCACATGTGTTAATTAATTCACTTTAATTATTTAATTTTCCTAAGTTTAGACTTAGGAAACACATTAAAATAATTACTTATTTGAATAACTTGAACACCAGCGGAAATTTCACAAAACACTTTTTGGGTTTTGGAGTTCAAGTGTGTCTTAGCCCCTCCACAAAAATTTGTAGAAATTTTGACCCAACCCCGGTTATCAATTTCTCCTTATTACTCCCATGTAGTTAAATGCCCATTCCCATAAACATACATTCAACAAGCTGAAAATAATAAATATTTCTGAAAACACAAATTTTGGAAATTTCAAAGTGTTGGAAAATGCAGAAATAAAACTCAGATTTAATTTCAGCAACACACACAGAAAATGACACGTTGATTTTTGGTCAACATGACCCTGGAAAAAACCCCTACAACTCTATGGGAAAACCAGTTCGAAAGCTCCTTTTTATTTTTGAATATTGTTTTTACAGAGAAATAAAAAGTACAGTAAAAATTCCAGCAACTAGTATTTTTACTTGTCTCAAAAACCGTGCACAAACTTTGCCTCGATTTTCATGCCAAATACAAAAAGAAATATTACAGCAGAAAGTACAGCCTTAAATGTTGCACGGATAGCACCGAAAACAGTGCTGGAACAGTTGTATGACCTCCCTCGAAAACTGTGCCACTTGCTGCCTCGATTTCCATGTTGTACGACTGTCGTACGTACCTTGTTTTGCATGCTGTTAGCTGCTGTATGGATTCTAGAAAAACACTTCTCTTTCGCTGCTGTATGGACCTTGATTTTCGTGCCTCCTTGCTACTGTATGGACCTCGAAAAACGTGCTACAATAAATGTTGTTTTTCAGTCAAAATTCGTGCCACTTGCCTTGAACTTCGTGCTGCTACTTGCTGTACGGATTTGCTGAATCTAGCTACCTCGATATGCATGTCGAGGTATTGTTATTCCTCCTCCTTCTCTGCTCAGAAATATCTCCTTGCTTTCTCCTCCTCTCTCAATCTGCTCATGAAAGAACAAATGACCTTTTCCTTCTTTTCCTCCTTTAACCTAACCCTAAGTGACTATTGGGGAATTCCTAAATCCAATGGCTAAGATAGCTTTTGATCTAGGGCTGAGATTAAATGTGCATTTAACTCTCACTTTCTATTTTTTAATTCACCCCACTTTAATAAAGACCCTCTTAGTCATTTATTTCCAAAGTCACTTTTCACTTTCTAATTTCACATAGACTTTATTAAAGTCACTTTAAAATTAGACTTAGTAACTTTATCACTTATAAAGTCACTTTTAAATTAGATTTGACTTTACCACTTATAAAGTCACTTTAGGAGAAAAAGTTAAATACTTTTGGACACTTTTTCCTAGGCCAAAGATCAAAGCCTTAGGGAACCACTTGTTATTTGGTACCCAAATTTCAACAAAATTTAGGGTTAGAGCACACCCGATGCTACACCAACTATACAAAATCTCAACACTCCCTCTTAGCACGGAGTGTGCTCTAGCAATGCATTCATACCATGCACTGCAAGATCTTGCTGTTGGTTTTGTGCTGTTGATGCTTGGCCTGTTGCCCTCCATCCACTGCACTGCTGCTTTCTGTACTACTGCCACTGACACTGCCACATCTGTACTACAACTCCCTCTCAAATTGTTGCATCATGCTGCCCATAACACTGCCACTGCTAACTTGCTGCACTACAACTTAGTTGTTGAGAAGTTGCAACTGAAGCCCCCCTGGCTGCTGATTTACGTTGCCCCCTTGAAGCCATTGTTATGCTACAACTCTTCACTGCGTGAGCCCAGCCTCTCTGCGCTGTTGAAGTCCCATCAGCCTCTGTGCTGCTGCCTCCATGTTGCTGTTGCCTCTGCATTACGCTGCTCCCTCTTCAGCTCTCCCTTCTGTTCCATTGTGACCTTCTGCAACTATCTCCCGACTCATCCCACTACTGTCTTAAGGCTCCTGTAGCTCGTATGTGATCCAAGAGTAGGGCTGACTCAAGGATCCCGCCACTCAGTCTATAGATGCTCCATAGATCCATGTCACCCCACCTCTTCTCTCGAGGCATATGAGAACTCATGGCTACATCATCATCAGAGCCATCATCCTTTGCTGCTGCAACCTTGGAATCAGAAGATCCTTTGTCCTTCTTCTTAGGACAAGTGCTGGCGAAGTGTCCAAGATCGCTGCAGTTAAAGCACCGGACCTTGGAAAGGTCTCTCTTCTTCTTCCCTTGCTGCTTCTTTTCCTTTGATGCAAGGGCTGCATCATCCTTCTCCTCTTTTCCTCTGGCTTTTCCGCTGCCACCACTGATATTCTGCTTCTTGGTGATCCTCCTGATCTCCTCTTGGCGGAGGATAGCTCACATGTCTGCCCATCATGGTAACGCTGCCCTTCCTAGAATGCTCTGGACAAACGTTTCCCATTCTTCGGAGACTGCATTCACGACAGTTCTCACTAAGAGCCCCTCATCAGGAGTAGCACCTATGCCAATTAGTTGATCTCGGATAGCTTGAAGCCTGAAGAGGAATGGATCTATCTCTGCACCCTTCATCATTTGGAACAACTGCATCTGGTTCTCCAGAAGCATCCTTCGTTGGACGGAGCCTCCTTGGTACTTCGTGTCCAAGGCTACCCACATGTCATTTGATGTAGTCTTCCCAACAATATGAGGTATAATGTGGTCCTTGACTACGTCTATGATCAAATGCGACTCCGTCTATGATCAAACACTTGGTCCACGCTTGATTTTATTCATACTTCTTTTAGAGGATCAACATCAGCTGGTACAACAAGAACCTTCTCTAAATGATCTTTGAGACATAGTTGGACATGCCGTCCAAACTATCCTGTACAACAAGAACCTTCTCTAAATGATCTTTGAGACATAGTTGGACATGCTGTCCAAACTATCCTGATCTCTCTTTCCATAGCGTGCCATCTTGCTCAAATCTGACAGAACCAGTACTTCTCCCTCTGGATTTAGGTTTCTTGGTGACTAGAAACCCTCTAGTAACTGCTTCTGCTGAAGATTGATTTCCCTCCTGGAAATCTTTCACGCAAACACAATTAGACAACACTCTCTGATCCTCCTGATCGAATCTCAGATCTGTTTGGCTCAGATGTGCTGAGTAATTGTCTTCCTCCCGCCTTTGTTGACTTAGCTAGGCACAATTCTGCACCTGCAGAGTCTCCACCACACCAACATTGCTGAAGTTCTAAAGCACTGCTTCCGGATCTTGGCAAATCTTTTCTGCAACTGAAGAAATGACTGGACTGCGTGTTACTGACTGGCCCAGCGTAGCCTCAGCGCCGCTTAGAAGTGGACTGCGTAACCCCAAACTGGGTGACGCAATCCTTACGCTTCCCTAGGAAGGGTCTGCGTAAGCCTAATGGCCTTCTGCAGCTTCAACGCTGTCCTTTTCTGGATCTGCGTTATTCTGCTATCAAGTTGCCCTTTCCGGATCTGCTGCTTCTTCTACCACCTTGCAGAAAAATATTTCTTCAGCTGATTGCTGGAGATTCAACTTGATCTGCTATTGCTCTGATACCATGTGAAAATTCTACTGCAATGTCATGGTTTATTTTTCCTACTTGATTTAAATTATTACAAGTTATTTCCAGAAATTAGATTCATAAAATACCGAAATAAACACAACTACAGTCTACACCTGCAGATCATTTACTGAATAATATGCTCATCCAACAAAGTGACACACGGATTTTTGGACATAAGTCCTCAGAAAAACCCAAAGCGGGAAAACCGGTGCAGCAGATATGAGGGTTTATTTTATTAAGTAGATTTTGAGTACAATAAATTTGGGTTCCAGATCTGGAAATCTCGACAGAGAATAAAAGAATTCAAATCTGCAGCTAACTTGTAGATCGAGGACCAAATATTTGACTGATCCACACCCTCAAACGAGATTTACAAGATTCAGCACGGAGCTAGCCCTAGAAACCCTAGCGTTGCCTAGAGAGGGACTGCGTAACCCCTGAGAGGGTGACGCAGGCCTTACGCTGGCCCTGGAGACCCTCTGCGTTGTCCTGCGTAGCTGCTGCTTTGCTTCTTTGCGCTGTCCTTGTTGCTGCTCCTCAGCCTCTTACCGACTCTTGGCTCCGGGATCAGATCATCCCCTTAGCCAATACTACCCCTCGCTATAGAGAATTCCTCCGAAAATTCTTAGCAAACCCTGCCCTAGAATTCCAGATCTATTTCTTAGCTCTGCAACTGTGTGTGTGTCTCCAACTGACCCTCGAGCCTTTCTCTTATACTTTTTCGTTGAATTCTTCAACGACCGAGATTAAAACACTCATCAACGACTGAGATTAAAAGACTACTTGATTCGTGTCTTTTAGAACATTTCAACACGTGTTAATTAATTCACTTTAATTATTTAATTTTCCTAAGTTTAGACTTAGGAAAAACATTAAAATAATTAATTATTTGAATAACTTGAACACCAACTGAACTTTATGGGTTTTGGAGTTCAAGTGTGTCTTAGCCACTCCATAAAAATTCAAGGCTAGAGCACACTTGATGCTACACCAACTATACAAAATCTCAACACTTCATCATCAGTGCCATATATGTTAATTTTAGTTAACAATGGTATGTTCTATGCTTAGCACAATTACTCCAATGTTCCTTTAGCAGCCCAATGACAATTTCCAATAGTAATCACATTAACCATTAATCACATTGACAATAAAAATAGATAGGGCATGAAAAAAATGCAGAAGACAAGCCAATACAAGAGGACATCAGATTTGGCAGATGCCAAGGAAAAACCCCAATGTGGGGAAAACCCTTTGATCAATTCTTCTTATTATTATATCAAATGTTCAGCATAGAGAGTATAAAAGTCAAAATCGACTTGCCAAATTCAAGTTAAAACAACTCTGTCAAATTTACAGTCAAACTCAACCCTAACTAGAAAGTCAAAGATGGTCAACGCAACTGTCAAACTTTCCTTCTTGAGCTCAGTCAAACTCGACCTTCCTTTTTGGTCAAAATCAGCCCAAAACAATCTAGTCAAATTCGGTCAAAGGAGAGAGAAATTCTGCTATAATTTACTGCGGTCTAAGCTGCAGTCAACCCTGAAGTCAACATTGGTCAAAGTGCCCAAATTCTCTTGATTTTTGTCCCCAGAAATGCGGCCTAGAGAGACGGAAATAATCCTCCAAAAATCATAGTCAAAGTTGGTCAAAGAACCCTTGGTAAACGGTGATCAAACTTGGTTAGCTCCTTGTGCAACACGTGAGAGAGAGAGAATGCCCAATGCTGTATGAACCAATGAGAGAAGGAGAGAGAAAAATGTGTTGAAAATTGCAACAAGAAATATTGAAAATGGCACCCAGGAGGCTTCTAGTTTAATTTTCCCTTAATTAAATTAGAAGTAAATTGTAATTCCACATCACATGACAACTTGTAAGTGTTAAATGAGTCAGCTTGGCTTAGTTAGCTCAGTAAATTCGAGTTGATGGTCAAACTAGAGGCATGTAGGGTGTCTCCTACTTTTTAGGAGCCCTGGTTGAGTTAGTTAGAGTTGTAATTAGTTAACTCAGTTATTTGAGTTAAAATCAGTTTAACTAGTTCTAACTAAGAGATGAGCTAGTGATAGGTTCAGTGAATTAAATCCGATTTAATTCACATGCAGTGATCAATTAGATAATTGATAATTCACTATAAATACTTGTTGCATGTCAGTTCTGAGGAAGGCCTAATTGAGATTGGAGTTAAAGGGAAGAGAACTATCAATTATATAATTAGAAAATTGTACAGGTCATGCATGAGGTCATCAAGGCGCCTTAGATGTATTGCACAATCAATTAATTGGATTTTCCTAATTAATAGGGGCTCAATTAGCCCAGGAAGCATAAGCAAGGCTGGTCCGTCAGGTGCAAGGAAGTGGTTAAATATTGAACCAAACTTTCCAGGATCAATGTGAGAGTCAGTAGAGTGCAGAGGTTTCTCTGGAAGGGAAATAACATTGTATTGTTTCATGTTCTTGACTTTATGCAATATACAGATAGCGGGGTTTTTAGCTGAGGCTTTCCCCAGATAAATCTTTGTGTTGTGTGATTGATATTCTTTCTCTTTCTTGTTCATGTGATTGTGCGATCGTAATTGGTTTCCGCAATTTGTAGAATTGATTCAATTTTTTGTTTTAGCATATTACAAGATCAGTTGAATCTATTTAGATATTTCTATAGAATGTTTGAGTGATGATGATGCCAAATGAGGAGAGAGGGCACTTGTATTTATACAATTCTTTGAGGGTGAAGAGTCACATCCATTGGGCTTCATGAGCCTACATTATGATGTGGCCGACTCGAACAATTTGCATATGTGTGGGCATAAATTCAAAAACATACTTCTGATTTTCCAAATTGGATGATCTTTATATCAATTTTTGTCCTCTCGAAAAGAGTAATTTAATGCAATCATCATCTCCATCAAATGAGCTGTCCTAATGTGGAATTTGGCCCTAGTTGCCAATTTTAACAATATAACTTGTGTACCTTTGTGGTTGTTTACTCTACCCAAACATGGTGCTAGGAGCCTCAACCTACTCTCGAGCCTCTTGAATCAACCTTTCGGCCCACTTGGTTTTCTTCCTCCTTGTGGTGGGTGGCTCTGGCTGATTTGTTTGCTCTCGACTTGATTTCTCTTCTTCATCTTACTGCAAATGCAACTGTGCTACTTTCTTGCCACTAGACTGTGGTTGTGGCTGTCTATGAGGTGTTGGTTTTGACTCTTGTTTGGGAGTGAGTAGCTCCTTCTCGGGTACTGCAATCTGCTCACGCTCTAAGGAAACTCTCAGTGCCTAATCCTCTTGGAATCTCACATCTTGCCTGAGAATTGTTTTCCTGAATCCTGGAAGATATACCCTGTATGCCTGAGCTGTCTCACGATATCCCAACTTCTTCCTACTATCCTTGTACACATGATAGTAGACCTTTGTGCCAAAGATTCGGAAATGTGAAACATCAGGATTCTTTCCTGTGAAACCCTGCTTTGGTGTAACTCATCCAAGCACCCTGTTTGGACTCCTGTTCTACAAAAATACTATAGTGTTGCATGCTTCTGCCCACAAGAACACAATCATCTCCTGATCATGCAACATAGCCTTGGCCGCTCCAACAATACTCATGTTCTTCCTCTTAGCCACTCCATTTTGCTGAGGGTTATGAGGTGCTATCAGTTCTCTTATAATACCTTCCTTTATACAAAACTCCTCGAAGGCATTGGAGATATATTCTCCACCATTGTCACTTTTCACTGCCTTGATTTTCTTCCCGTTCTGCTTCTCCACCAAGGCCTTAAACTCTATGAACTTGTTTAAGACCTCATCTTTCTTTTTCGTAAAATAAATCCACTTTTTTTGAGAAAAATCATCAATGAAAGTAACATAATACTTGTGTCTCATCAGTGATGGAGAGGAAAAGGGCCCACACACATCTGAATGCACCAACTCCAAAATTCCTTTGTCTTTGTTGTCCTAACCATGGAAGGAAGACTTGGCATACTTTCCAAGCATGCACCCCTTGCACACTCCACTCTTGTCAAGGCCGCCTGCTGGTAATCTTGTGGCAATCTGCTGAAGAATCTTTAGCGCCCCATGATGCAAGTGTCCCATGTGCCTGTGCCAAAGTTCACCAACATTTGCGCATCCTGCCTTACTGCTCAAGGCTACATCTATCTCTACCTGCAACTTGTAGAGGTTCTTCACCCTCACACCTATCTACTTCACTATCCCTGAAGCTAGATGCTTGAGGTAAGCCTTACCTTTGCTGAAGATGACATCATATCCTTTATTGTCAAGGATGGCTACTGAAACTAGGTTCTTCTTCAGCCCTGGAACATAGAGAACATCTTTGAGATGGAGAGTGCTCCTAGACTCTCTCTCAAAGCTAACAGTACCAACCCCCTTGGTAGCGTACTTGCCATTATCTCCAAGCTTGATATGCACCTGCAAATCCTTCTCCTCTAGCTAGCTGAAGAACTCCCTGTTCCCGGTCATGTGGAAAGAGGCAATTGAATCAATATACCACACGTAGCTCCCTACTGAGCTTGCCATGCAAGCTATCAATGATAAATCCTTCTCAAACTGAGAGGCAAACCCATCTACCTTAGTCGATACAGCTACATGCTCCTTATTCGACCCCTTTTTCTTTTGGTTAGGACACTTAGAAGCAAAGTGCCCAAACTCATGGCAATGGAAGCACTTAATCTTACTTAGATCCTTCTTCTTCTTGTCATTCTTCTAATTGTTCTCGCCCTTCCCTTTTCCTTTCTTGCCTTTGGCTTTACCTGCAAGAGCAAGGTTCTCCTCTTCCTTCTTGTAAATTTTTGAAGATGTTCTATGCTTGATGCAACTTTACTTTTATAGATCAGCAATCACATAAACAAGAAAGTAAAGTGCTGATAGAACATACTAGTAGATCGACAGAAGACAAGCCAGAAAAATATAAGTGTGTTGGTGCGTTACGGCGGTCAACAAGATGCTTCAACTAACAAAGTCTCAATACGATCAGCCAACCAGAAGTGTCACACACACAACCCTTAAAGACAACTCATCAAAAGTCAACATAATTCAACAAAAGAATCCCACATCTAGATTTCCGGCATCATCCATATTTATGGCATTCATTTTCGGCATCATCCATATTTACGGCATCCATTTCCAGATCATGAGGATGTGTGTGATGAGATGATTGAAATGTCCTTTAACGTTGACTCTATTTATATCAATCACTAAGGGCGTGTGACACATTTGCTGGGGGTGTAAAACCTTAAGGCCGACTTGCACATATTTTGAAAGTATTAAAATAAATTCAAAATAAATGTTCTGCTCATCGGATCAAGATGATCTTTAGATCAATCTTGCACCTCTCCAAAAGAGGAACTCAATAAAAATATTGGTGTCTTCATCTGAGCATCACAACATGGAGTTTGGACCTAGTTGTCCAATTTTAACACTCCCTCTCAACTAGAGAGAACTCCATTCACCTGTGCAATCAAACGTTGTGCGTCATCCCGTCGTAACTTGCTTTGCTGGCCTCTTAATTTCAGAACAGAAGTGGGTCAGTCACAAAGACATCATTCCTAGCTGATAGATTCAGCCCAGAGGTTCGAAACCTCTATAGGACTCACAAAGAGTCTCATACAAACCCGAAGTTGGTTTATCTGACTCGAAGTCAGTAGGAGGTCCGAAACCTCACTTGGACTCAAGAGCGTCATATATACTAACTCGAAGTTAGTCTCACTGACCTCAAGTCAGTTGGAGGTCTGAAACCTCACATGGACTCAAAGAGTCACATACCAACTCGAAGTTGGTTTATCTGACCCAAAGTCAATAGGAGGTCTGAAACCTCACATGGACTCAAAGAGTCACATACCAACCCAAAGTTGGTTTATCTGACCCGAAGTCAGTAGGAGGTCCGAAACCTCACTAGACTTGATCCTAGATCAAGTGGTTGGACACGTGTCATCCTAGATAGAGAGTACGACAATCTCTGATGCGTCTATCAGTCTTTGTTACTAGTCTCTAGCTTTTCCCACCTCATTGGCCAAATGAGAGGTACTTCCCATGAGTCCGGAACTCAAATGGGTAGGATGCATACGGGGCACAGATCATGAGAGGTGAACCAACTCAATCATCATAATGGTGAGGCCCAAGCACACCAACAAGGTTCAGCAAGCCTAGTCCTGTGATTGCTTATAGCTCCGAGAAGCTATCCCCAAAGCCCCCCATAGCTCCTAAAGCTCATCATCCAACAGGACCCTCAGAATAGGGTCGTTCCACGATATCAAGATTCTGACGGAAGGTTAGGAACATGACCTTCCCCAAGGGCATTGTGAGAATATTCGCGACCTGCTCATCAGTTCCTATATGATCGAGCCTTACGGCGCCTCGCTGTACCATATCCCGGATAAAGTGGTACCAGCCATCAACATGCTTGAATTGTTCGTGAACCATGGGATTCTATGACAAACGAATCCCCCTCTAGTTATCACAAAGGATAATGGTGGCATCTAGCACATGCTCGAATAGCTCACTGAAGATATTTCACAACCAAGTGACTTCACAACAGGCCATACATGTTACAATGTATTCGGCCTCAGCGGTGCTCAAGGCTACTGACTTCAGTTTCCTGCCCGAAGCAGATCTACGTGTGAAGTAGCATCTAGATGTGCTCTTGTGATCCACCACACTGCCAACCCAATCGGCATCAGTATATCCATGGAGTATCATACTCCCGGCAGTGTATCTCAGCCCATGGTCTATCGTGCCTCAAAGATATCTCAAGAGTTTCTTGGCACCAACCCAGTGAATGTTATGATCAACCATGTGTTGATTCAAAGTGTTCACTGCACAACATATGTCTGGACGGGTGTTCACTAAGAACATTAGGGCCCCTACGAGTTGAAGATACTCAGTAGGATTTTCTAGCATGGGCCTAGCAGCGTTGCCACTAACTTCTTAAAGTTGAGCTCCATTGGTGTCGACACGAACTTACAGTTTCTCATACTAAATCTTTCCAGAAGCTTCACAATGTATTTTCCTTGAGAAAGGAAAATCTCGCCAGGTCTCTGCCAAACCTCCAGGCCTAGGGAGTAGTGCATCAGTCCTAGGTCCTTCATCTCGAATACAGTAGCGAGCTCCCTCTTGCACTGATGAATGAGAGGAACAACACCTGTCAGGAAGAGGTCGTCCACATACAACACTAGAATGAGAGGCTTCTCTCTATCAACCTTGAAGTAAAGGTTTGGATTAGCATTACTACGAGTGAAGCCTGAATTCATCAGGTAGCTATCTATCCTCTCGTACCAAGCTCTGGGTGCTTGCTTCAACCCATAGAGGGCTTTCTTCAACTTGCAAACATGGGTGTCCCTATCCTGGACTTTGAACCCCAGAGGTTGCTCCACATACACCTCTTCCTTTATCGCACCATGCAGAAATGCGGTCTTCACATCCATCTGATGAAGACTCCATCCTTGCGTAGCAACAAGGGCTATGATAGATCAGATGGTGGTATATCGGGCCACAGGTGCAAATATATCATCATAGTCTATGCCTTCCTTTTGAGAGAAGCCACGGGCAACGAATCTTGCCTTGAACTTTTCAGCACTTCCATCAGATCCATGCTTGATCTTGTAGAGCCATTTTGAGCTGACAACTGCTTTGTCCTATAGTCTTGGAACCACATCCCAGACATCATTCTTCATTATGGACTCATACTCTTCGTGCATAGCATCCCTCGAGACTTGATGCTTTACGGCTTCCTCAAAAGATCCAGGCTCAGATTGTACAATAGTACTCATGGCTGCTAGATACCCTTGGTATCTACTCAGCTGCTTGCTTTCACGAATGTCCCCCTTTGGGGCCATATGTCCCTCGGCATCCTCGAGAGTGTCCCTGAGCCATGATGGTCTCTTCCCTATTGAAGGAGGTGGATCAATCGGGTCCATTGGTCCTTCAGCGTCGGGCATCGTCTCATCCTTCGATTCTTCTTGATTTCCAGGCCTTGCTTCATGATCTTCCTCATATCTCGGAAGATTGACTACTTTCCTCAGGGAAGCATCTTTGTCATAGGTAACATTGTGGCATATCTCCACTTCCCTTTGACCAGGCACATATACTTTATAGGCCTTCGAAGTTTCATTGTAGCCCACAGACATTGTGGTCTCCCTCTTGATGCTAGCTCCTCTGCAAAAGTTCTTGAACTCGTTCGTCTCATATAATAAGAACATCCTCCCAAGGATGTCACGGGCAGCATACCAAACAGATCAGAATGTACTAATTGCAAGACATCAGATGCCTTTGTGACACTTGAGGGGAAAGGTCCCCTTGTATGCTTTCCTTCGGCACAACCCTGACATACACCTTCATGATTATTTGAGAACTCAAGCATCCCCGTCACCACCTTCCTTGCTTCGGGAAGGGCCTTGTAGTGAAGTTGTTCAAACCTCCGGTGCCATAGTTCAGTCTGTCGGATAGTATCACATGTCATCGCTCCTAGTGGACTTCCTCCAACCTGGTAGAGTGTACCAACTCTAAACCCAATCGTGATAGCTTCCTTGAAACTCTTCTTCCACATGCGCACCTTCCATCAATGAATGCCACATTGAAACCTTTGTCTTCCATGGCCGAAATAGACACAAGGTTCTTCTTCAAATTAGGTACATATAGTACATCTTGCAAGCGGAGGACTTGACCTTGAGACAAGTGGAGGGTCACAGTCCCTGTCCCTTTCACGAGATATGTGGCATTATCTCCAAGGATAATTTGTAGATTAGTATCCTTCTCAACCATATCAGTAAGTGCTTCCTTGAACCCAATGATGTGCCTTGAGGCACCACTATCTATCAACTAGACATCCATAGTGTTGGGTGGAGATGCAACAGAGAGGGCAAATACAAGAATAAATTCATTTCTTTTATCATCAAAAACATTTGATTCTTCATACCTGGAATTTCTTGACCTTTTGAAAGGTTGCCCATTTCCGCCGGAGAGAGCCTTCCTTTTCTTGACCTTCTTGAAAGGGCATTCTCTAGCATAGTGACCTAGCTCAGAGATGTAGGCAACCAGACTCTTATGAATTGAGTCCCTGATCATCATCTTTGCTTTGATTTCCCCCTTCTTGTACTTTGATTTGGCAGCAGCAGTTGCAGTGGATGGAGGCTCTTGGATTTTACCCTGCATATAGTCCATGACATCTTGGTCTTCCAAATTAAGATCTAATTTCATCTTCCAAGCATGGAAGTCATCCTTCCCAGTCAATTTTTCATCAACCTTAAAAGCCATTGTAGTTTGAGGAACCCAACCTCTTCTTCGATGATTGCTACAAACTAGGGCTTTGTCTTCACCTCAGCTTCGATACCATGTAAATTTTTGAAGATGTTCTATGCTTGATGCAACTTTACTTTTATGCCCAATGTCAGTCAACGATCACATAAACAAGAAAGTAAAGTGCTGATAGAACATACTAGTAGATCGACAGAAGACAAGCCAGAAAAATATGCGTGTGTTGGTGCGTTACAACGGTCAACAGGGTGCTTCAACCAGCAAAGTCTCAATATGGTCAGCCAACCAGAAGTGTCAGACACACAACCCTTAAATACAACTCATCAAAAGTCAACATAATTCAACAAAAGAATCCCACATCCAGATTTCTGGCATCATCCATATTTATGGCATCCATTTCCGGCATCATCCAGATTTATGGCATCCATTTATGGCTTCATCCATATTTACGGCATCCATTTCCGGCATCATCCATATTTACGACATCCATTTATGGCATCCATTTCCAGATCATGAGGATATCTGTGATGAGATGATTGAAATGTCCTCCAACGTTGACTCTATTTATATCAATCACTAAGGGCGTGTGACAAATTTGCTGGGGGTGTAAAACCTTAAGGCCGACCTGCACATATTTTGAAAGTATTAAAATAAATGTTCTGCTCATCAAATCAAGATGATCTTTAGATCAATCTTGCACCTCTCCGAAAGAGGGACCCAATAAAAATATTGGTGTCTTCATCTGAGCATAACAACATGGAGTTTGGAACCTTGGAACCCTTGCCACTGTTGCTAGAAGCCTCAACTAGACTGAGCCTTAGCTCCTCCCAAGTGAAGTCACTCCATAAGCGTTCCCAATCTGACAACTTATCTCGTCCAGTAATCCCTTGAACAAAAGTAGCCCACTGCTTGGTAAACACATTTATAGCAACTTGTACCAACTCTCCATTCATCGACTTCTCTTCCATAGTTGCTAGCTCGTCATAGACTCGTTGAATTCTGGTGAGATAGGAAGTCACATTCTCACCCTTCAACATCTTTATTGTTCTTAACTTCTCCTTGAGAATCATCTTCCGATTCTTGGAAGGGTCTTGATAGAGCTTGACTAAGGCATCCAACATTTCCTTAGTTGTATCTTTACCTGCAACATGAGGGACTACATTATTCCAGAGTCCATCTAGTATAATCCTCTTGGTCTTGGCCATCTGCCTTTGGAAAAGCCTTAACTCGTATGGATTTGTAGGTTCTGCTACACCCTTCTCAGCGAATTCCTTCAGCCCAAACTCGTCCAACAAGAACATTATTTGGACTTTCCAAACACCAAAATTTGTAGCGCCATCAAGTCTAACCTTCTCTCTCAATCCTACTCCTACGTTTGTCATCTTTCAAGCTTGAAAGTTGTGTGCTAGTCAATTCGTGTTCACTGCTCTGATACCATGTAGAAAATCCACAAAATTATGATATGCTAATATGAACAATCTGAAAGACACTTTCTATTCATATAAACACAAAATTTCTCTATTTGCAGCGGAATAGAACTTAAATAAAAGCACAATTCCCACAAGAGAACAACATGATTTTTCTAGGGAACCCAACTGGGAAAACCCTCGTTTGCTTGAGAATTTTATTGAAGAAGAATGAACAATAGATCTCTTTCAAATAACCTTGCTTCAATAGAGAATACAAACTGATTTCTCAACCTTGAACTAGGCTTGAAACAACCCTGCAAGATCCTTGATCCTTCCTCCGATTTTTATGCGCACTAGTAAGCCCTATTAAATAGGAAAAACCTTTATTTCTATGCGCACTTCCTAGAGGAATTGCTTTCCTCTCCAATAATTCACACAAGAATGCTTGGCACCTTTCTCTCACAAGTTCACAAAAATTATGATACAAGAGTGCCTTCGTTCCTCCTATTTAAAGCAATTCGAATGGATAAAATTAGTGAATTTTTTAATTAAGGAAGATACTTTTTTGATTGATTGATTTAGCATGAGTTAACTACTCATGCAACTTGTCCTATTTCAAGTCAACCACTTGAAACTCAATCACTTGTGCTTTTCCTTAATCAACCCACACTAGAAGACCAAAAACTCGACCTTCAACTTCAACACATCAATTAAATTTAGGAACTCAAGCATGCGCTGTAGAAATTTCTATTTTCCCACCCTGGTTTTCAGTTTCACCTTATTTCTCCAAATAGTTAAATGCCCTTTCCCATAGCCTTACATTCAACAAGCTGGAAAATAAATATTTTCTGAAAACACAAATTCTAGAAAATTTACAGTGCTGGAAATTGCAGAAATAAAAATCAGCAGACTAAAACAGTGACACAAAACATTTTAACACAGTGATTTTTGGTCAACATGACCCTGGAAAAACCCCCTACAACTCTTGGGGAAAACCAATTCGAAAGCTTCTCTTTATTTTCTGAATATTGCTTTTATAGTGATACAGAAATTTACACAGCAAAAAAATTATAGCAACTTCGAAACAGAACTTATCTCGAAAATCGTGCCAAACTCCACCTCGGTTTCCGTGCCCACAAAATAGAAAAATTACAGCAGAAATTACAGCCTTCAAAACTGTACGAACAACCTCGAAAACAGTGCCGGAATGGCTATATGGCCTCCTTCGAAATCTGCAACTTTCTCTCCTCGAAATTCGTGCCCACTTGCCTCGAACTTCATGCTCTGCCCTGCTATACGGATTTGCTCAGAAAATTCTCTTCAGCTTTCTCCTTCTCCTTCTCTCAATCTGTTCATGAAAGAATTAATGAATGAATGACCTTTTCTCTCATTTTCCTCCTTTAATAGAACTCTAAGTGACTTTTGAGTTATCCCCAAATCCAATGGCTGAAATAGCTTTAGATCTAGGGCTGAGATTAAATGCTCTTTTAAATCTCACTTTCTATTTTTTAATTCACCCCACTTTAATAAAGACCCACTTAGTCATTTATTTCCAAAGTCACTTTTCTTTTCTAATTTTACATTAACTTTATTAAAGTCACTTTAAAATTAGACTTTAGTAACTTTTTCACTTAAAGTCACTTTTAAATTAGATTTTACTTTATAACTTTATAAAGCCACTTTAGGAGAAAAATTAAATTCTTTTGGACACTTTTCACTAGGCCAAAGATCAAAGCCTTAGGAAACCACCTGTCCTCCGGTAACCAAATTTCAACACTCCCTCTTACCGAGGAAGGTGTTCCTCACCACACCCATCTTATCTCTGAAGTAGACATGCTTGCCCTGTGGTAAGGCTTTGGTAAGAATATCTGCACCCTGCTCATCAGTGGGAATATATTCGAGCTTCACAGCTCTCTTCTGCTCATAGTCTCTGATGAAGTGATATCTGATGCCGATATGCTTTAACCGATCATGAAATACTGGATTCTCCGTGAGTTTAATGCAACTCTGATTATCACAGTAAATCACTGAAGGTCTCATCGGCTGACCAAATAAGCCAAACAACATCTTGCGAAGCCAGATGGCCTCACAACTAGCTAGACTAGCTGCCATATACTCTGCTTCCGTTGAACTCAATGCTACTGAATGCTGCTTCTGGTTGAACCCCGACACCACTGCCGAACCCAACCCAAAACAACACCCTGAAGTGCTCTTCTTATCAAAAGCACAACCCGCCCAATCAGAATCAGTGTAACCTGCCAATCTCATTCCATCCCCCTGCCTATAATCCAGACCATACTCCACTGTCCCCTGCAAGTATCGCAAAATGTGTTTTGCAACAATCCAGTGAACCTTCCTAGGCTCACACATAAACTAACTCATCGTGTTCACTACAAAACATATATCTAGTCTGGTGTTGACCAAATACATCAAGGAACCAATAAGTTGTCTGTACAATGTGGGATCCACCAACTTGGAATCCGAAGCATGAATATTCCTCCAGTTGGTGATCATCAGTGTTGACATGGGTCTACAATCCCCTGTGTCAAATTTGCCAAGGATTTCCACAATATACTTCCCCTACCCTAGGAAGAAATGCCCCTCCTCCTGCCACACCCCCAAACCCAAAAAATAATGCATCAAGTCGATGTCCTTAATCTCAAACTCCACTGAAAGATCTCTCTTGCAGTGCTCTATGAGTCTCCCTACACCCATAATGACCAAATCATCCATATACAGCACCAGAATGAGAGGCTCCTCACCTATCACAATGAAGTATAAGTTCAGATTTGCCTCACTCTTTGTGAAACCCATCTCCTGCAAGTATGTATCTATCTTGGAGTACCAAGCTTTGGGAGCTTGCTTCAGGCCATAAAGGGCCTTCTTTAGTCTGCACACATGGGACTCCTTCCCATGCATCTCAAAGCCTTGTGGTTGCTTAATGTACACCTCCTCCTGTATGAAGCCATTGAGAAATGTGGTCTTCACATCCATTTGGTGGATCTTCCAACCCATCTCTGTTGCTATCGATATGATGGAGCGAATGAAGTATCGAGCCCACGGGGGTACAACTCTACCCTCCATAATCTACCCCCTCTCTACACAGGAGGAACTCTCTGTATACAAACCTCACTTTGAATTTCCTCAATGCTACCATCCACGCATGCTTGATCTTGAGAAGTTACCTGGGGAAGTCACCACGGTGGAAAGTAAATAATTACACCACCTCCCAAACATCATTCTTCAGGATAAAAGAATACTCCTCCTGCATGGCCTCTCTCCAGACCTGCTGGCTAGCTGCCTCCTCATAGCTAGAAGGCTCAGAGTCAATGATGTTGGCAACCATTGCCATATAGCTACAAAACCTCTCAGTTGGTCTGCTCTCTCTGACTGGCTTCTTAGGCGCAGCAACAGATGTGGCCTCTCTCAAGGTATCTTGAAGCCACTTGGGCTTCCTCTTCCCTGAGCACACCTCTCCCACTGGAAAATGAAACTCCTCTTCCTCATCAGAAGTCTGAACTCCTGACTGTCTGTCTATTGTCCTCCTGCCTGAACCTGAACCTGTAGACGCTGAAGTACTGTGTGAACTGTCCATTAGTGGACTCCCTAGTGAACTGCTCTGCATGTTGCCCGAAGCACCACCCCTCTGACTCTGCAAGCCACTGCTCACTGACAGACCAGACATCGTCATAGATGTACCTCCGGATCCTCCTGATCCCTGCCCACTAGATCTCTGTGACCAACTCAACTGTTGCTGAGGGTCTGGCTGATCCAGATACTCTAACTCCCGTGACCTCCTGAAAGCCCGGTCCTCTTCGAATCTCACATCCCGCTTGATAACAACTCCTCCTCGAAGCAGGAATATAGACCCAAAAGGCTTTCGAGGTCTCACTATAGCCCACAAAGATACCCTTCTCTGCGGTGGGCTCTAGCTTGGTCCTCTTCTCCTTAGGTACGTAGGAGTATGCAATACACCAAAGATACGGAAGTGACCAACATCAGGCTTCTTCCCAGAAAAAGCCTCCTCTGGAGTCACATGCCCCAAGGCACGATGCAGACTCTTGTTCTGCAAGTATACAGCAGTATTGCAGGCCTCTGCCCACAAAAACAAAGGTAACCCCTTATCATGTAACATGGCTTTGGTAGCCCCAATGATGGATCTGTTCTTCCTCTCCGCAACCCCGTTCTGCTGGGGGTTGTAAGGAACTGTGAACTCCCTCCTAATGCCTGCCTCCGCACAATACTCAAAAAACTCTCCAAGGGTGCACTCACCTCCATTGTCCGACCTCAGGGATTTGATCTTCCGACCTGTCTGTGTCTCCACAAGAGCTCTAAACTCCTGAAACTACTTGAAGACCTCACTCTTGGTCTTCAAGAAATAAATCTAGGTCCTCCTGGAGTGATCATCAATGAATAACACATAATACTCATATCCACTCAAGGAAACATGAGACAGTCGACTGCTCACATCAGAATGAATCAAATCAAGTATCCCAGTCGCTCTGCTGTCACTGCTGGGAAAAGGGGATTTGGCAAACTTGCCCATTGCACATCCTCTGCATGTATTAATGTGATCAGTACTGAAATCTGGCCCACCTATAGTGATCTCC
Organism: Pinus albicaulis; assembly: GCA_034641835.2. Lineage (NCBI taxonomy): Eukaryota > Viridiplantae > Streptophyta > Pinopsida > Pinales > Pinaceae > Pinus > Pinus albicaulis. The sequence goes on along the minus strand of CM076581.1, from coordinate 42,416,189 downwards.
CGCAATGTCCTCAAGGCTCCATGATACATGTGCCCCATCCTGCGGTGCCAAATCTCACACAGCTCAGAACTGCTAGGTCTGCTGTCAGTGCTACTGCTCAATGCCATAAGGGGCTGAAATGCAAACTTGTACACCTTTGCATGGCGTACACCTATCACTCTAGCTGACTCAGCTGGAGTACCCCTAAGATATATCAGCACCTGTCCTCTCCTGAACAATATCTCATGCCCTTTGTCCTCCAATGTTGATACGGATATGAGGTTTTTCCTTATCCCTGGCACATATAAAACGTCTGACACCTTCAAGGGAGGTTTGGGTTCCCTATCAAATGTCAGTGTCCCCACAGCGACTGCTTTAACAACACTGTCATCACCGAGTACTACCTCTATATCAATGCCACTCTCTAAAAGCTTTGAGAAGTACTCACTGACTCCTGTCATATGATGTGAAGCCCCACTGTCCACATACCAGATACTCGAAGATGCTCCGCTATTCGAGGGAAATGCATGCTCCCTCTGAAGCTCTGTGGTAGGTGATCCTGCACTAGTGGACTCACAAGCACTGAACCCAAACTCTCGGTCAAATCTATCTGAAAAGTCCCCAATCTCTGTTGATGCTGCCATGGTCTGGTTCTTCCCCTTCTTCTTCTTCTGCAGACACACAATTGCATAGTGTCCCATCTTCTGACAACTCCAACACTTCACTTTGGAGTAGTCTTTCTGCGTGTTCTCTTGTTTACCTTTACCTTTTCCTTTGCCCCCACCACCACTTGTGGAAGCATGCTTCTTGCCTTTGTCTTTCTTGCCTTCGGCCAACAATGCTACATCCTCATCCTGCTCCACTGGCTTGGCTGCCCCAAGCTGACTCTTCCTAATCTCTGTCTGAATGCAATCATCCCAAAACCTCTCCCATGTGGGAAGGGTCTCACGTGCACAAACCCCATCAGCAAAATTCAGCCATGAAGTAGGAAGGCCATTCACTGCAATCTGCACCAACTCAATGTTTGGAATGACCTCTCCAACTGCTGCCAATGCATCTCTCACATTAGTTATCTTTGTGAGATAACCAGTTGCACTATCATTCTTCCCCATCTTAATGGTCTTCAGCGTCTCCCTTAGGACCATCTTTTTATTCTCATTGGTACTCTAGTAGAGATTGGTCAAGGCAGACCACATCTCATGAGCATGTCTCTTTCCTCACATGAGAAATCACATGGTCTTTAATACCATCTAGAATCAACGTTCTTCCCTTGTTATTATTTTTATTAAATGTTGCCAACTGAACAGCATCAGTAGGCACATTAACAGGCTGCTGTTGGGTATGAACCATGATATCCCAGACTTCTCCCTCCTCAAAGATGCTCTACATTCTTTCTCTCCAAATGTTGTAATTACTATGTGCCCATCCAACCTATTTTCCACCCTCAATCCTAATGACATCTTTGCTGTCCTAAAAACTGAAAATAACACTGCTGTAGTAAAGATAAAATTTTTGTGTGTGAAAAATCAGCTTCTTGGAATTTTCTGAATGAAAAATCAGCAACCTGTAATTTTTCTCTTTGCTATCCCAAACTGCACTTTCAGCACCCAAGCTCTGATACCATGTAGAAATTTCTACTTTCCCACCCCGATTTTTAGTTTCACCTTATTTCTCCAAATAGTTAAATGCCCTTTCCCATAGCCTTACATTCAACAAGCTGGAAAATAAATATTTTCCGAAAACAAAAATTCTGGAAAATGTTCACAGTGCTAGAAATTGCAGAAATAAAAATCAGCAGACTAAAACAGCCACACAAAACATTTTAACACAGTGATTTTTGGTCAACATGACCCTGGAAAAACCCCCTACAACTCTTGGGGAAAACCAGTTCGAAAACTTCTCTTTATTTTCTGAATATTGCTTTTACAGTGATGCAGAAATTTACACAGCAAAAAAATTATAGCAACTTCGAAACAGAACTTATCTTGAAAACCATGCCAAACTCCATCTCGATTTCCGTGCCCACAAAACAAAAAAATTACAGCAGAAATTACAACCTTCAAAACTGTACGAACAGCCTCGAAAACAGTGCCGGAATGGCTGTACGGCCTCCCTCGAAATCTGCAGTTTTCTCTCGAAATTCGTGCCCACTTGCCTCGAACTTCGTGCTCTGCCCTGCTGTACGGATTTGTTGAAAGTTAGTGCTGCTGCCCTCGTCCTTCTCACTGCTCAAAAAATTCTCTTCAACATTCTCTTTCTCTTTCTCTCAATCTGCTCATGAAAGAATTAATGAATGAATGACCTTTTCTCTCCTTTTCCTCCTTTAATAAAACTCTAAGTGACTTTTGGGTTATCCCCAAATCCAATGGCTAAAATAACTTTAGATCTAGGGCTGAGATTAAATGCTCTTTTAAATCTCACTTTCTATTTTTTAATACGCCCCACTTTAATAAAGACCCACTTAGTCATTTATTTCCAAAGTTACTTTTCCTTTCTAATTTTACATTAACTTTATTAAAGTCACTTTTAAATTAGATTTTACTTTATAACTTTATAAAGCCACTTTAGGAGAAAAATTAAATTCTTTTGAACACTTTTTCCTAGGCCAAAGATCAAAGCCTTAGGAAACCACTTGTTCTCCGGTAACCAAATTTTAACATGCGCAAGAAGGAACTTGAATTTGACTCCTTGAATTAAGGCACAAATCAAGGAATCAATTTCTTGCTACATTTTCAACATGTCCACATTTTTTTTTCACACTTCCATACTAGACTTATTTGAACATGCCTTGCTCTTATTTTTTGGCATATTTTTCAAGCAAGGGTTTGATACAAAAATAGCACATAATTTCCATTATATTTTTGCTGTTTTAAATGCAAATTTGAAGCTAAGATTTTATGTGCATATATATATATATATGGAGCTGGTTTCTCAACTACAAGATATGACAATTGATTTGCTTATCACAATAGGAATTTGTGATGATTTTCCCCTTTATACTGGGGGTTGCTGCAAACAAACAACAAAATTTGTAGCTTTTAACTTTTATTCTTCTTCATAAATCCCCTACAGGACCTGTTGATGGAAAGAACTCTGAATCTACTTTCCAACATATAAATGACAACTCAATGAGACTCTCGTATAAGGGCCAAGAACCCTCAAAGGCATGGGTGCAACACTGAATAGTGAACAAACAGCAAAACAAAACCAAAGATTGCAGAAAATAAAAAGTGGGGTCCATGTCCCTTTGGAGGCTTGTTGTGTGGGCATATAATACTGTCATGATGATGATTGATGTCACTTTTATTTCTCCCTTTGCTCCAACTTGAGTGTAGACAGCATGCCTTTCTAAGTACTCTTTGTTGGGTGAAGCAGTAAAAGTGCCTTGTGGATGCTTATCCCATTGTGATTCCATTCTTTCTATTTGTCTCGATTGAGAAAATGAATCAATAAGGTGTGGATATATATTATAAGGCCAATAAGGAATGTTTTCTGCTGGTTGATGGTGAATGAATTAAATGAAGTGTTTTGCTACCTATTTATATGTGAGTACTGTTGAGAGTCATGCTTGGGAGTTTTTCTTGCATGTAAACCTTTAATTCTAGGTTTGTGGTGTGCTTGTGGCCACTGTTGGACTCCTTTGGGCTCTTCAGAGAACTATTCAACAATTGCAGTGGGATTGCTATGTCTTTGTTAATTGCAGGGAAAACATATGAGGCTGATTTTCCTTAAGAGTTCCCCTCATCCCATAATTTGTGGGGCTGCTATTTTTAGATGCAATATTACTTTTTCCTGAAGTTAAAATCAACATAAAAATATAGAAGAGGGACTACACTTGTAGTCTACCCATGCATAATCATATGCATCCAGGAATCAAAATTTTGAATTTTATGATCCCCTGTGTCCAACACTGCAACATTATTTTTTGTAGCTTTGGTTGTCTTTCTACTCAATGATCCCCAGACGGTTTTGCTGTTTTTTTATTACTTTGATGTGCATTGTATCTGTTTTGCCGTCCAAAAGTGTTTGGTGTATTTGGTTCAATCTGGTGATGATGCGACATGTCATATGTCAATGGAAATAACTTAGTTGGGAGTTTGTTTTAGACATGGCCATCCATGAAAATTGAGGGAGAGGGTGAGAATGTCTGTTATGAAAAGTCGCAACAAATTGATTTCATCCTTGCATGTACCAGGTGATGCATGTCTTCAAGTTAGAGAAAATTGATTTCCTTCAAATATATTGTATGAAATGCACAGTTGTGAGAGCACTTTAGTCTTTAGAGCAACTTAAAATGCTAGGTCTGGACTACGAATGCTAATATTTCTTCTAATACCACTATATTCTAGTTATTAACATAATACTCTGAGTAATAAGCTAAGAATAGACACAAGCACAGGAAAATAAAGGAATATAGATCATAGAAGCAGAAGAGTTTCAACGATGTCTAAAAGGAAAATTGAGGTGGTCTATGACACTCTATATCTGGACACATAATTCTGCAGCTGCATGTGGGATTACAAAGAAAGAAGGGAACGAAAGAAAGAAATTATGTCAATGTCCACAAGAACAAAAATAAGTCAGTGGGAATTGAAAGTACATTAAGTAACAATGGTAGTGAGGAAGTGTCTAGAGCATCTCCAAAAACAAGAAACATGAAAGATCAAATTCAAATACTTGATAGGGATGGGACCTAGACCCTGTAGTAAAAGCAGAAACTCTATAAGAAGAAACATCCTTTTTGCAAGAGAAGTTGATTCACAAATGGCAAAATGTTAATTTTGGACAACTAGGTCCAAACTCCATGTTGTGATGCTCAGATGAAGATGCCAATATTTTTATTGGACTCCTCTTTCGGAGAGTGCAAGATCGATCTAAAGATCATCTTAATTTGATGAGCAAAACATTTATTTTGAATTTATTCAAAATATGTGCAGGTTGGCCTTAAGGATTTGTGCCCCAGCAGTGGTGTCACACACCCTCATTGATGGATATATATTGGTCAACGTTGGAGGACATTTTCACTCATCTCATCCTCACACACTTCTCTCTCCTCATCTGATTGGTTCGATCACCTTGGAGGCTCTTCTCTTCACATGTAGGAAAATTTCAGCAAGCAACATTTTCTGTTTTCGGCCTAGGGTTTTTGCAACAGCGTTGACTTTGGTCAACGCAAGGTCAAATTGACCTAAAACTCTCCCTTTTCTTCGATTTCCTCAATCTGCATTTTTGGCACTATTCCCGAGGCTGGACATTGACTTTGACTTGGCTGCGTTGACCTAGCTGCTGCTGTTTGTGTTGACTGTTGACTGACAATGTTGACTTTTGGGTTGACTGTTTTGGCTGTCCTAGAGGGTTGTGTGACACTGCTGGTTGGCTGACCATATTGAGACTTCGCTGGTTGAAGCATCCTGTTGACCGCCGTAACACACCATCACACTTATTATTTTTGCTTGTCTTTTGTCGATCTACTGGTATGTTCTATCAGCATTTTACTTTATTGTTTATGGGATTGTTGACTGATATTGGGATAAAAAGTAAAGTTGCATCACACATAGAACATCTACAAAAAATTACACAAAACCCTAGCCAATGTTCAAACTAAATAAGGTGTTAGCATCTTAGTTAATCATCGTGAATGCCTTAGTTAATGCCAAGCCTAATAATTTTCTTGGAGAGCAACTCAAGCTAAGAGGGACTGGTTGTGCTATCTTGGGTGCCAGTGAATCCTCATTGTGGTTCTCCTAGCATCCAATGTTGATGGGACTCAAGGAAGGAGGAACACTAGTGATGTGTAGTTTTCAATGAGATTTGAGCTAGGGACCTATCCCTCTATGTTGGGGGGGAGGTGTTTGGGGAACTAGTAACCTATGGTAGCCTTGTGGTCACTCGTGTGGGGAATAATGCCTCACAGTTCTACCATTGTCTCGGTCCATGACTACATTATTTTTCATGTGCTTGGCACCCTTGGTGGCTAAGGTAGGTTTAAGAAAGGAATCAGTCAATATTGTAAGCTTGGAGGGTTCCTGTAACATCTATTGTCTAGAGATGATAGTCTGCTTAAGATTAAGGCAAAACATGTATGTTCTCCCTACCCTCGAGCTTATCAATGTAGATCCTAAATAGAGTCAGTGAGAGTGGGCATCCTTTCGAAGCTCCAATAATACTTCCGATAAAGTTGGAGAAACCATGCACTATTAGGTGCTAGATCATAACTATCTTATAGATCTCTTATAACTATCTTATAAAGCCTCGTGATGGCGACAAGTAAGGGTTTGGAAATGGCAATATCATGCAACCTTCCAAACAACAAGTGTTTGGGCATGGAGTGAAAGGCCTTCCTAAAGTCTATAAGGAAACAAAAGACTTTAGAAAATTGTTGGCATTAGGAACTCACATGGTAAGGATAACTAACGATGACTAGAAAATTATTATAAGATTATGGTAACAAGTTTGGATGGTAAAAGATTACACGAGTGAGTTCAACATGATGTCATGCACCAATTCTTTCCATTTTTTTCAATTTTGGGTACTAGATTGTAGCATAAGGATTTTTTTGGTTAGAGGGAATACTTCGTACCAGTGTTCCAATGGGATGCGTCCTCCAAGGTCGGGTGCTCGCACCCCACGCACCCGAGACCCACGCACCCGAGACGAGGGGATGTCTGGGGGTGCATTTCCCCACACACCCTTTTTGGGAGTCATGGGGAGATGTAAGGGGCTGCGTTTCCCCAATGTGGAGGGCGTGATTCCCCAAAAGGAGTGCTTCTGGGCATCCACCCTCAAAAGGAATAAACTTTCGTCTAGGAGAGAAGAGAAGCTTGCACATAGGAAGAAACCGGAGTATCGAAGGGGAGTAGCAACACGATGGGATGTGGATCCAAAGGATAGTGCATAGATAGATGACGAGGATGGACTATATGAGCTGCAACATGGTTTGGTTGGAGTTCCGTTGGTTACTCAAGAGAGTGACTTTGACTTAGATAGCGACATTCCCATTGATGGTCCCGATGACTTCATGTAGCAAATGGATGTAGAGGACCAATCATGGAGGTTGAGTCCTTGATGTTGATTTCCATTTTTACTTTTCAGTTTTAACTTTTGAGTTGCGACACTAGATATTGATGACCTCAGAGTGATTCTTGACTCCTCACTCTTAACTATTTTTTAGTTTGAGAGTTTGAGTTATATAAATTTTGAATTTAATACTTTACTATTTTAGTGTTCAAACTTCAGTATCTAGTATATAGTAATACTAATATACTAGTCTGTTTTGCTTTCAATTTAGATTCTAGAATGATGAATGATGAATTTAATTGTTAAATCAATGTTGATTGTAGAATGATGATTGGTGAATGATATGGATCAATGTATTTGAATATTTCATTATTGAATCTCATGGTATGGATGAATGATGAGTTGTCATATGAATGATGTATGTATCGAAATGAATGATGAAGATTGATCAATGTATGTCATTATTTAATTCAATTATGAATTTAAATTTTATGTGGATCAAATTTCAATGTATTACTATTAGTCTATTTATGCTTTCATTATTGAATATGAATATGAACTTGAATTATATATATATAATTAAAAATTATATACTTTGACATCCCCCCACACCCACGTCTCCCTGCACTGAAGTCTTGGTAAAACGTTGATTTGTATTATACTCATATATTCAGGATTGCAAATTGATATTGTTTATTACTTGATATGTGAAAGTTAGTCTCTTAAACTCATATTTGGAGTTGTTTCAATGCAACATCTGTTAAATTATGAATGTATTACTATTTACAATTTTTTATGGTTTAGCTAGAGTGAAACTCGTTCTTTGTAACTAGTAAGATATACACAAGCCTCGTACTATAAAATAAATAGTTTATGTGAACTTTTTGGTTCTTCCAGGAAACATCCATCAACAAAATTTTCTTTGAAAATCTTTTTGTTTGCATGCACCTTTAAAACATTACCAGGGAACGTAGATACCATACTCCATGTATATAGTTGCACAGAGAATTCCTACTATTTCTGTAGATATAAACTTTAGAATGGGGAAAGCCTAGTTCAGAATGCAATCAGATATTGTGTTCTGCCTTTACATACCAAATTAGAGTCTAGACAAAGCTCATGTAACTTATTAGTTAAGTGTGAAGTATAGATAGAATACACACCATTTATAACAACATGCTTTTATACCCGATACAAGGCTTTGCTTAGCTCAAATGTATGTGTCTTAGTCATTAACGGTGGTCATCATAATGGCAATGAAATAGAACTTGTTAAACCTATATTCACGGATCCATGCCTTTCACGTATAGTCTTGTGTATTGAACACAATTAATATATATCAGTCCCTAACAGTGGTGTCTTTTTGTGACCTTTCAATGGTAATTATAATTTCACGAGTAGTTGTATCATTCATCACACTCATATTATTCAGTTATATTTTACCCTATATGGATTTCGTTCCTTTCTATTTGGATTGTTTGGCCAATGCTTTGCTGACTCAAGTTCAAAACTCCTTGGCCGGTGGCTGAAACTATTTGTTGGTGGTATAGGTCCTTTGGCTTGTGGCCAAAATTTCCCAAATGAAAAGAAAAAAGCCAAATTGTGGGCTGATGGCCCCAAAAATGATTCTGGCTTCTGGCCAATTTTAATTGAGAAGTACATAAAAAGAAAAAAAATTACCCAACACTCCACTGAAAATTTGAAGAACAAATACTTGTTAATACAGTTCGAGCTAGAATTAAATATTGTATGCAAAATAGATCTGACCGAAGAGAGAATAGACCATCAGAAGTCATGCCACAAAAACCCGACAGTGTTGACTGTCGAATTAATTTTCATTTCCTTTGAATTTGAAACCTCCAAAATTGTGACAAACAAACAAACAAAACGAAGCCTGTTTGAGGCCATGAGAATTTGATCCACATTTCAGATTGATATAGATGCCTTTAATCTGGAAAAAAATCCCACGCGGTAGCCATCTTTAGCTATATTTCTTGCAGTTGATTGAGTTTATGTCATATATATAATGATAAAGACGTTCTACCATTCTGCTGTGGAGCACGAAAGACATCTGGTCATTTAAGGCTATTAACAAAGAATGAAGCACATAGAAACCATGGTGAAGTCACCATTAACATCACTATATTAAGGACAGGGAAAAAAATTCTACGGGAATGTAATGTTGAGCAAGCATAGCACAGTGCCAAGTTGCCACCATATCCCTGACCTCTCCTTACGAGTGTATTTTGTAACTGTCGAATTGACATATGAGTGCCCTCATGAAGAAATCACAGCAGTGAACAAAGACAAATGACATGCTATCTATGTTCAGCTGTGGTGATTGTGACGAGTTTTGATGTTCTAAAATTCAGATTGGTAAATCGCAATTGCCTGTGGATTAAGTTTTTTTTTTTTCCTTAAATGTGGTTCATGGACACCAGAGATTGGTCTTTTCTACGTCCACGGAAATTATCTGGGCAGATCCACCCGAAAGGATTACTTCCTGCTGGCTCATTAGCAGAGCCTAACCCCAAGAGTGTCGAGGAGAGTTGAACCCATGACCTCCCATTAGGAAGGTGCTTTTAACAACGGGAACTCAACCAATTGAGCTAACCCTTGGGGCTTACCTGTGGATTAAGTGTTAATCTATACTATATATTATATAAGTGCTACATAGAAACATTGTGTTATTGTGTTAAGCTATCATAAAAATTTTTTCCAAGGAAAATGTCATGGCATCCCCCTCTTCCCTGGGATATTTGGATGGAGGGTGTCTCAACCGCTAGCCACAATAGTGGTTAGAAACCCTGAGGGAATTCACCGGATTTGAATATGTGACATATGGCCTCCTTGTTGGTAACACGCCTTCCAGATCGTTTCAACTGATTGAGATAACCATTGCCATTGTGTGAACCTATAGTATATATAATATAAAATATTGCATATAATATAATTATATATTGTATAAAATATATTATATACTAAGTCAACTAATTTGTATAAAAAATGACTTTTTTTTTCAGGAGAGAGTAGATAAATCATAAAAGCCCTTCAAAACAAGAGTGTGGATAAAAACTCACTTCATTTTAAGGAAGACTATCAGTGAGTTCATAAGATCGCAACATGCATTGTACATTTGGTTCTAACCATGGCACACTTATATCAGAATGAAATGGCACAATGGGGAGAAGAAAATCCAAAAGAAAATGGTGAATCGATCCCTTGAAAATAATGAATTTAGAAGCTCGAAAAGTTTAACTCACTACAGAAATTGATAGTGAAACAAGAAATAGAAAGATATTAGCAATACCTCGAGGAATGCCATCAAAATAATGAAGATCACGGGGAAAAATTGCAAAGTTCGATGGCTTATACAATAGATGAAGCATAATGTGGGTCAATGTGAAAAATATTTCGAGATATATCCACCAAAGTTGACAAGGAACGAATCAAGATACCTTTGAAATTTTTGAACGGTCCTGCATATGTGTGGTGTACGTGGATCTATGAAAGGACTTAAATTGATAACAAAAATTGGCCAATGTTTTGCATATGTGTGGTGTACGTGGATCTGTGAAAGGAATTAAATTGATAACAAAAATTGGCCAATGTTTTGTTGCTAACTTTCTTTATAGATTCTCAGATAGTGAAGAACAAATATAGGCAAATGGGAATCCTCAAAGATGTGCTATCATCACTAGAAGACATCCAAGCATCCTTTAAGAGAATAAAAAATGACTTCAATTATCAGAATCAAGGTCAATTCATTTTCCAAATAGAAGAATTTAATGAAGTTGTGAATGAATTTGATGCTTAAACCATCACTTCAGAAGATAAGTTGAAAAGAACTACATCCATCAATGAAGTTTTGGTCCCTATTACTCAAAATGGTGACGATTAGATAACCATAGCAGGGATAAAATCAAAGTTATAATGATTTCATTAGAAGATAACAAGCATGGACGAAGTATCAATCACTCCATCAGATGTCTACGACAATTTTTAGGAAACTGAGGCAGTTTTCATTAGAGTTCCTATATCATCAGGTGAATTACATGATTAAAATCCATGTTGCATGTACAACATCCTTTTGCTTGAGAAACTTCGTTACCCATCTTCATAATGAATAACGGTATTTGTGTACCAGACTTAGAATATGATCTGTTGTTGGCTTGTGCATCTTGATGAGGGGCGAAATGTAATGAACATTATTGATATAACTAATAACATGTCTAAATATCTTTTAAACAAAGATGCCAACACTGGTGTCCTTTCATACTCATGACATCTGCTAACCTTGCATACATATATAATGATGAAAAAACATCTTGCACGAAAGCAACCCTAACATTTCATATCTTCTAATCTACTATAATTTTATCTAGTAGATTCAGCTGTTTATATCTTCCTTCTTGGTCTTATTGTGCTAATGACTCTACGATGTTCGGAGTAGAGATCCAAGATTTTAGAGGGACCTGGTTAATTGATCCTGAGAGAACTCAGGAATTTCCATAATTTCACTATATGAAATAAATAATTCCCTCCATCAGTGTTCTTACATATCTATATCAATATTTTTTAACGAAAATGCACTATAATCAACTTCGTAATTCTTAAAATGTTTAATTCCTGTTTGCAAGGTTCTGTTATGGTTCTGCGTGTTATGAGCCTTGTGAGTGATTGAAGTAATTCTCAACTTCGTGTATTGTTTTAATTATGGTTTCTTATACATGAAGCAAAATATTTAATTCAGAAGTTTAAACAGGTTTTTAAGTCTTCTGAAAAAGGGAAAGAATTGTCATTGCAAACATTCATCACAGTTAGCCTGAAACTGCATTTTTGTACATTTTGCATTCTCCATGGCACTGTCCATTTGTTTAATAAAATTACATAAATCCCGTTAATAAACAAGTCAAGAGAGAATGCTAAGTGTCAGATCTGGTATTGTAGAAACTTTGTTTAGTGAAGTTGCTCTATCATAGGTTTATGTCCGTACAAATTCTTCATTGGATTCTGATGTAGAATTCTTTGGTAGTGTGCAAGGAAACTCTAAATCGTGGGCAGCATGTTTTCTGATTTAAGTAAACTAGTGGCATTTGTTTTCTTTGTTTGTGTTTGTGAAAAAATAAATGAGACAGAGATCTGGTGAGGACAGTATATACTATATTGCTACTAGGTCTCCAAAGTATGCATCAGAGCTTTTGGAGTATTTTAATATCTTTTGGAATTATAATCCGATTTTAAGCCTTCTATGTGGCTCTGGGAACTTGAATTATCTCTTTCATCTCCTTTATACCCTTGTATTGAAGTTTATGCTTATTTAGTGCCACCTGATATTCATCCATTTATTGATGTCATTCATCCAGATTGAGAAAATGAGTGAGCCATTTAAAGTTCAGATCAGCTCAGATCTAATTCGCAGGCTTGTTGGTGAGGGGGATCAAAAACCCGTCATTAAACCTAAGGTTAAACCAAAGGTTGTTAGATCAGATCATCCAAGCAATCAGGCCCCAAGGGTTGAGCCCAAGCCCTCTGAGGAGACTGGAGGATGGAAGCCAGGATTGCCCTCTCTGCTTCCTCTAGGGGTCTTTCCTCCTGTTGCTGACAAGGAGTTGGATCCTATTCTTAAAGTTCTTGATGAGGGCGAGAGAGTTGTAGACAAACTACAAAAGGAAGAGGCCAGATTATTGGAGGAAGTTAAGCGCAATGCAAAAGAGCTCCATGAGAAAGAGTACAGGATGCCAGAGCAGAAGACTATGCCTTGCTTAAAGGCAAAAGATACTTGTGTACAGTGTTACAAGGATCACCCAGAGGATCCACTGCAATGTGCTGAAGCTGTAAAAGCCTTTTTGGATTGTGCAAGGCGAGTTCAGCAGCAGCAGTTTGTTGTTTCTGGATGATGATAATCTATTGAAACATTGGTTAACTTCTTTTTGACTACCAATTCATATTTTTCTGCATATAATTGTGTAGATTGATGAGCAATTTATTTGAGCATGTTTTGGCAGAGCATAATTTGTTGCCAAAGAAAAATGAGTTAAAAAAACCACCTGGTGAGTGAAGTAATTGAGTCCGAGCTATTTTCCTATAGAGCTTTTCCAAGTGTCGTGATGCACTGGTAATAACGACTGTCACGGGTTATATAAACAATTAATCTAATGGCTGTCTTTGAGATTAACTGTTTTTGGTTGCTGTTTATATTGTTGATCTTGTCGTCATTTTATAAAGCTGTTTAAATCATGGTTTGATGTTTTATAATTTCGGTACAAGTTACTGTAAACTGATACATATCCTATATGGCTGTCAAGTACACATGAAACTAGACCTGATAGAAAATTAATAAAATTATTGTCAGCAATATTGTCCTTTAAATTATTAATCTGAGTATTTAATAAATATGACTAAAATATTAGCTAAGCTTTATTTGAGGAAGACATATAGGTTGAACACACAATAAATGCGATTTCCTTCCTCTTGAAGGCTCTCCTATTGTTTGACCTCCATTACACCTTTTACCTATGCAACTATCTATATATTGGCTCTCCTATTGTTTGACCTCCATTATACCTTTTACCTATGCAACTATCTATATATTGTAGGCAGCGTAGCGTACCACCTTTGTAAAGAAGCATACTCATTTGGCTCATTTGGCAACATCCCTTTTTGGGAAAAATGTACACGTGTTTCCTCGTGAACTGTGCATAGTAATGAATAAAGCTATTAATCATAGTCACGTGTGCAATGGATACTTCTATTCCACATGCCATACCCTTAACCATCATATTTGCATTTTGATGACAAATATTCAGCATCATAATTGGTTTACTGTGTTTTCATTTTGTTTGTTGAATATCGCATTTTTCTCATCTAACAATCATTTTAACTCATCTAACAATCATTTTGACTCATCAAACAATTATATTTACATTTTTTATAACAATCATCATATGTTTTTTTTCCCATAAATCTATACCCATTTCTGCACCCAAACATTCCCATGCGACAGCAGTATCAAGAAGGTTTCTTAAAAGATGTGCCTGTCGTGGAAGAATGGATGATTGCTTACACTTTCCATGGGTTTTATTGGCATGTAAGCCCATAGCACAATTTGCATTTAACAGGCGTTTGTAACACTTTGACATCCTTACGTTAAATGAATCTAGATTACGGCATGACCATTATGTCCAACTGAATATATGTTTGTTTTCCAAGAATGTTTTCTAAATTCTTGTTTGTTTTCCGAGAATGGTTTTTTTTTTTTTTTTTTTAATTGTCCTATGTTGTTGTTTTAATTTCTATTTCTTTTTTTTAAAATATTTTGTCATGATGTATTAAATGTGGAATATTGTTATTGATGTTTTTTATTCAACGAAATTTCCCAATGGCTATAACAGCCTTCCTCTGATTGATACATATATTTGTATTGTTTATGTATCCAAGATATTAGTTTCACAGATTGTTTTGTTTACCCTCATATATTTGATAGTCATTGCTATGTGATTATGTTTATGTGAGAAGTTTCTCTGCAGTTGACGAGGAGCATGATGTCACAATCTAGAAAAACAACACGTGATATATATGTTTGAGCTTAAAACATGCATAGAAAACCAACACGTGATATGTTTGAGCTTAAAGCATGCATAGAAAACCAACACGTGATATGTTTGAGCTTAGAGCATGCATAACGAGGGTTGCATTTTATAACTTTCACCACTTTATTTCTATTTAGTTCAAATAGTGAATACATATAAATAGTTGGAACAACTTTTTATATTTATTTAGTTCAAATAGTGAATACATATAAATTGATGGAACAACTTTTTGTTTTTGAAGTCACAATATTTCTTTTTAAATACAAAGAAAGGTATTAAAGATTAGGGATACCAGTGATTATTGGAAAATTGCTTTAAGTAATATTTTTTGATATGAACTCAAAGGGAGTTGTATATATGGGGTTAGATGTGCATGTAATATGTAATAGAATCTATCTAGTAATGTATATATTTAACTCCATATATATCCCCTTTTGACTCTCGTGTCATATCATTCCTTGATTTTAGGGGCTGCACCACAAAATAGTTTTTGTTCAAGTTTGGAATTAGGTTCAAGGAGCATTTATTTTACCAAATAAACTTGGCATTATCACCCAACCTCATCCCTTTTTTGACATGTCATTCAAGGTGGCGTAGACTGTAGCAAGAAAAAGATTCTAGGGAACAATATAATGCTTTGCCATCCTCGCTAGTGAATTAATGTTCCATTTGCACCATTTAGCCTTCTTAAAATGACTAATGAGAAGAAAGTTAGGGTTTGTAGGAAGATGTGCATCTCATGAATTTTAAATATTACGTCTTGCTTGGAAAAAAATCATTTATCCTTGACAAAAGACATTGTTTTGTAATGCTTCATTTTAATGTTGCAATTTGCGTCACATTGTTTATTAAGGACAAGTTTTCATTAGAGTAAATGCATTTTAGAAGTCGTGTTTTGCATGATGTTAATGCTCTCAACATCAATTCAACCATTTGTGCATGTTATCATTTCTTGTTTTTGATGTTGACATTCCTATAACTAAGTCAACTAGAAAGTGAGAAGAAGAGGTGCAAATGACTCTAAAGGAATTTACAAGTTTTTGGTTACCTACATCTAAACACTTTCCAGTTGAACCTAATTTTCATCACAAATGGCTTCAAAAGAATTCAAAATCTTTATATGCCTTTTATTAAACAATTTTCAACTAAATCTACTTTTAACCATTTATCTTTCTTTTCTACTCGTGACATTGAAATAAATTTTCATTCATATTACCAAAGGAATAAATCATTAAAGTAATATATATATATATATATATATATATATATATAGGTTACAATCCATTAAGATGCTTAAAAAAATAGTACACTAAAACAAAATAAAATTGCTTTTAGTAAATTTTCATCATCCTTTGCCTTGCAAGTTGATGGAGGCTTCTCACAAGTTAGAGAATACAAAAAAATAATTTGAACTTTTCAATTTAGGTTATAGCTATGAAAAATATTATATCCCACATTTCTAGCGTTGAATTTGCCATGTTTTGTTCTTCCTCAATTCAATAGGATTTTTTATGTTATGATTTTCTTTACCAATCCAATTGTGTCGCCATTAAACATATTTTGGTTAGCAACATACTTTGCCAAGTTTTCTTTCACTTCCAAAATTTGTACCTCATTTTGTTATAGCAATGTACCATGGAGACTCATTCGTCGTCATCCTTGGGTGTTGAATCCCAAATGTTTCCTCATCATTAGGGGCCTAGGCACTGTAAGGGATGTCCCCATTTGATAGGGTACATCCTAAGGGGTGTCCTTGAATTACCATGGACATTTCCCCTTGAAAATGGGGATGTCATCGCTTGATGGTTTTGTCATTCATGCCATTTAAACCATGATAAATATTATTTATTTAGTGTGTCTCAGGAATCCATAGTATGTATTTGTACTCAAAGAATATTATCATAAATTATAACTCATGTTTAGTATGTTCTTGCATGGTGCACCTCTATGGTTAGGGTGTTAGTGCACTCAAACATGGTTGATCTATTAGACTTATTATTTTAAAATTGTTTTTTTTTTTGTTTTTTTTTTTTTGGTGTGTGGTGTTTTTGTCTTGTTTTCTAAATAGAGTCCTTTTAACTATTAATACGTGCAATATGTATAGGATTTAAATACAAAGGGTGTGCCACAAATGTAGCCTTTATAAGCATGTTAAAAAGCAAGTAAAAAAAATAAGAAAACATGGGTTAGGGTTGACGAAAACACCATATGCATAGACCTTATCACATTTTCCATAACATTAAAAAACAACATAGAAATGCACATGTATTTAATTGTATTTGAACATATTGAATTTGTATTGTAATTTGCATTATTTCTTGCTTATGGAGTGATTCCTTAAGGAGTGGATGATATTATTTTACTTTTAAGGGTATTCTCTATATCCTTGAGTTTATTTATTGTGTTGGTTCATTTGATATTTTTCAAAGTATTATCATGTTATAGACCATTGTGAATCAAGATTATAGCAAATGGTATTACAACATTAATTTGGTCAAGTGGGTGATAAAATTTCCACAAATGTCTTTAGACAATTTTTACTAATTAGAAAAAATCTTACGTAAGGGGGGAGAGACATAGCATATATATAACCTCTCCAGCCTTATCTCAACATGCTATGTGTCCTTGATTGAAAACTCAAGGATAATCACCATGACAAGGCTATGGCAAGGCCTACCTATCGCTTAGGATATACAAAAATTCTAGAATTCACTTTATTGTTCTAGAACTAATACATTCTAGAATAGATCTATTTATTTATAAAACTAATTATCTAACTATTTAAATGAACTTTAGGATTAGGTGGTTAATAGTGGGTGATTTATTATTATTATTTGAGGGGTTGCAAATTTGGGGGTCTTTTTTAATATGGTGTGTTTGGAACAACTTTTTATTAATGTAGTAGATTGCATCTATATTGATTGCATCATAAACATAATTCAATGTCATTCTTGAATTGAGCTCATAATAACGATTCTAAGAAATATTGAGGAAGTTGTGACCATTTTAATATTGAGGAAGTTGTTGATTAAGGTCCATGAGGTAGTTTGTGGGTAATAATTTATGGAGAGTAATAATAAGAGGGAGTTAGCATGGGGCTCTAGGAACACTCATCAGAAAATACATGGATGCAAGCATATTATGGCATTGAACATGTTGGATTTGTGTTGTGGAGTGGTTCGTTCATTGAGTATTAGTTTTTGGTGTCGCCATACTTTAAGGGTACTCTCTATATTGTTATGTTGGTTCATTTAATCCCACACAATAAATTAACACAAGAATATAAAGAAAGGTACCAAAAAAATGAAGCTTTTAATCACCATACATGACCTCTCTAAGGAAATGTTGGCTTACAAGTGGAGATATAGATACCATTAGGATGTTTTTAGCACTAGGAATGAATCTTATGGCCTTGGACACGCTTTAGGGGGAAATGTTAAGATATTTAGACACTTCATAGTGAAGATCAATTTGGTTTCATGCGTCTCTAGGTGAAAGTGTGTTTCCTTAGTATGCATTAGTTGTATTGTAATATGAAGCTCATGATATGTTCCAGACAAATAGTGATTCGATTCTCCTCGATACTAACAAATAAGCTAGGTGTAGGCCACTTCCGTGTATTTGGTAGTGTAGCGGGAGCTCACATTCTTGATGAAAAAAGGAAATCAAGGAAATCCTTATAGCCTAAAAGTGAGAAGTGTATTTTTGTTGGATACTCTAAATATGTAAAAAGGTTACATACTTTTTCAACCTCATTCCAATGAAATAATCATTAGAAGAGATCTTGAATTTGATGAAAATATCTTAGTATGTGAGCCTAATTTGGTGTTTGTTCCATCTTTGGCCTATGAATCATTTCTGGAATTTGTGCCGCCTTACGTTCCTACTCTAGTTTCTTCTTCATATTATGATAGTGAGGGTGAAAATACACTTATATTTCCGCACATTCCTCTAGATGAGTTCAGTAAGCATGAAATTGCACTAGCACCAACACCTTAATTTCCTAGATGGGTCCATTCTACACAAAAAGAACTCGATGATCTTGTGGGTGATCCCACATATCAATGTCGTACATGTTCATAGTTCTAGCAAGCCTCCTCTCTTTTGACTCAAGTTTAAGAGACATGATTTAGAAACATTTGCCAAAGTTTCGAGCCATCCATATTGGGATGCAAAGATGAGTGAAGAATATCATTCCTTAATGACAAATGATATTTGAGAAGTTGTCCCTCTTCCAAATGGAAGAAAACTTGTCAGATGTAAATGGGTGTATATAACTAAGTGTGCATTATATGGAATTTTTTAAACACACAAGGCCCAATTAGTTGCTAAAGCATTCTCTCAAGTTGAAGTAATTGATTACAATGAAACTTTTTCCACTTGTCGCTAAAATGGATTCCACATGCCTTGTTTTAACCCTTGTTGCTTCACATGGATTGGAGGTCCATCAAATGGATGTTAAATCTGCCTTCTTTCATGGAGATCTACAACAAGAAATCTTCATGGAACAACCTCTTGGATATCTTAAGAGTGACTCTAGGCTTTTATGTCGCCTTAAGAATTCTCTGTATGGTCTTAAACAAGTTCCTCAAGCTTGGTATGCAAAAATAGATAGCCTTGTTTTTTACATAAACTTTTCTAGATGTCATTTTGATCCCAATGTCTACACCAAGAAAGTAGGAAGACATCTCATAATCCATGTTTTCTATGTTGATGACCTTAGCCTCATTGCTACTGACCTTAAACTCTTGACCCGTGTGAAATAAAGCCTTAATAAGAAATTTGAAATGATATACTTAGGTGATTTACATTGTTTCTTTGGCCTCCAAGTATTGCAAACCAAGGAAGTGACTTCTCTTTAGCAATCTAAATATGTATGTGACCTTTGATTTTTTCACATGGAAGATTGTAAGCCATTCCCTTCTCCCTTTCAGTCCAGAGTCAAACTTGTTACCACTTACACTACATTGAAAGTTGATACAATTTTGTACCATTAGTTAGTTGGTAGCCTTTTATATTTGACTCATACCCATCTTTATATTTCCTTTAATGTTGTTTTTGTTGTTTGATATATGCAAAAATCCTATAAAAGTCATTGGAAAGTAGTAAACGTGAAACTTTGATAAATCCAGGGTACATTTTAGTTTGAGATATGTTATAGTTTAGGTGAGAATCCAATTTCAATTGGGACACTGGTCCTAATGATCAAAAGTGTTGGAAACCTCATCCTTAGGGATTATGGTAATTTTTTATTATTTACTTGAGAGGAAGATGAAAAGTCACAAGTGAACTTGAATAGTTTTCCCGAGTCTAAGACGCCTCTTAGAAGATGAAACCAAGGGTCACAATATATATATATATGAAAAAGAAACTCGTGCTTATCTTTTGCACTTATGTGCATTCCAGGTTGCATGGTTTTCCTTGGATAACAGTGATGAGTCAACTTGCATTCACAAATAGTAGCTAGTGATGGTTGTCCTCATTGTCGGTTTGAAAACTGAGTTATGATAGGTTTTCCCACTCTGTGTGTGTGTGTATACAATCCACGAAAGAGCCACGGTTTTATGGTCTTTCTTAACCCGAACACTCCTTATGTAACTTGGGTGATCTTTATGGATATTGTGTGTGCTTCACCTTTGCTAACTATCTCTAGTCTACTCTACATTCTCACCATGTCCTACTTGTGTTCCTGTGGGGAAAATTGTGAAGCTCAACATTCTCTCATGTGAGACTTGTTTCAATGAAATACTTCTCCTTGAAATCGAGTGTATTTGAGTCAATTTATAATACTCCTTGCTATGTTGATCGTTTCCCTTCTTTCTCTTCTCATGCCATCAATCTTCATTGATGGAAACAATCCAAACTCACGCCTTTTCATTTTGGGAGGCCAATAAGTTTGGGAATTGTCTACAGAGGTGTCAATTTCATCTAGATGGCCAAAAATTGTCAAAATCTAGCCATTTTTTTCAATAAATATGATAGTAGGAGTGCTTGAATTATGTTTTTGATGGTGGAAATGAATTCTACACCATAAAAAACCCCAGGGGTACCCAAAATATTGAAGCTTGACAACTGTAAATTGGATTTCCAAAAATTTCCTCTAGATTTTATCAAAATCGTGCCGAAATTTCCATTGTTTTCTGGGTAAAAATTATGCTTCCTTACATTACAGAATAAGTTTGTAGGGAGACAAAATCTGCTAATTTATAACATGTAGAATGTTTGAAATAGGACTCAAATTGGAGAGGTTGGAATGGCAGAACAGATTAGGGTTGAAGGAGGCCACTTCAAATCACCTAGATGTATTGGAGCTAGTGCGCTCCATCACAAACATGGACCCTATGCAGAGAAGTTGTTCGTCTGTGGCCTTGGATAGGAAACAAATACAACGTCTCTTAGGGCCCTATTTTCCATGTTCCGGGAATTGTTATAAGGCGTCGTTATTCTGGGGAAGAACACTAACATGAGTGAGAGTTTCATATTCATCACATTCAAGCACTTGGATGATGCTCTTAATTCCCTAAAGGAGCCTAACATGAAGATCGATGATCGCTTGATTGTATGTTTGTTGGCCTTTGCTGGATCACTACCTGCCCTACCTGCGGCTATTGTCTTTGCCCGAAAAAACTATGTTGGGTATGTTCCCATGGACATGGTGGTTGATTGCCTGTTGAGCCTTTTTTCTCAGTATGGAGTGATTGAAGAGGGACCTCTAGGGTTTGATATGCACTCAGGCAGGTCGGGGGGTTTTTCATTTTTTATTTTCATGTCAGTGGGCACAACCATGTGTGCGTTGGACATGCTCATGAAGTCCATTGATGGGTATCATATGTTCTGTATGTTGATCAAAGATGGGCATAAGCCAAAGCTCAGAGGCATTTATGCTATTGGGGGATTAGATGGGTCTGTTATTAACAACTTGTACTAGCCCAACAATGTAGTTCCTTCAAACCCTGATATGTAGTATGGTGATATGGGTCATGGTTTTCTGAATCTGACGCTTTGGGTTAACCAGGGTTCGAATCTGATTAGACTAGCCACACATCAGGGTTTGAGCCATCATGGATTAGATAGTTCTGCTTTATCTGGTCTCATAGGCCACCCGAACCCTTGTGGAATCCTTGGTGGATCCATGGATCATCCCATGCATTTGTTTCCTATGGTCCCGAGACGCTCTTCTCACGGAGGAATGCATGGAAGGTTTGGCCATGTCCCCACTTGGGGATGCGTGGTTATGGAGGGCATGATGGGGGCTTGATTCCATCTGGCGACCCTCTTCATGTTCATGGTTTCGACGACGATCAAACAATAAGAGGTT
Organism: Pinus albicaulis; assembly: GCA_034641835.2. NCBI lineage: Eukaryota > Viridiplantae > Streptophyta > Pinopsida > Pinales > Pinaceae > Pinus > Pinus albicaulis. Next base: position 42,394,283 of record CM076581.1, on the reverse strand, counting down.
ATGGTGGAGAGGTACTATCGACTTCTATAGATTCTCAGTTGGGTGGATTTCTAGAAGGAAGCTATTATACATTGTTATACTATCAAAATCAACTTCAACAATCTAGGAAATATACAACACTAAGGTTTCCCTGTGGAGGGGTATATCATGGCATGCCTTTGTTTTACTCTATCTAGAGCCGTGAGCGACGAAGCATCATGTCGGAGCATCTCTAGGTGTATCTTTCTAGTAAGAGTATCTTCCAACGTTTATTTTCTTACCGGTCATAGTATCTTCTGAATATGTTTTATCCTATCGATCAAAGCATCTTTAAACCGTTTTTTCTTGACTATTTTATGCTTGTGCATGTGATGAGGCTTTTTGGATCATCTCCAAGTGCATCCAAGCCAGTATAGAATCTTCTGACTTTTTTTTTTGTTGTTTGTGGCCCTTGCACCATTTTTTCTTTCACTTTTATGTTGGGGTATGTTGACCCGCATTGTAATGATTGGATGCCCTTTTGATAGGCTATATCTAGTGCTTCCTACAAGGTATTTTTGTGGGCCTGCATGCCCTACTATCATGTTTCTTCCATGATTTATACTATATGAGATATCATATATATCTTGGAAATTATGCATGTGTAAACAACTTTTATATTAATAGAAGCTTGTTGGTTTTTTTCTTTTTTTCTTTTTGAAAAAAAAGGGAGATAAAATCCGCTAGGCTATAAGGTTGTGTCACCTCGTCAAACTATGACCTGCAAATATGGAGATGGGATTGCTGACTATAAGGTTGTGTCACCTCGTCAAACTACAACCCAAAATTATGGACATGTGATTGCTTGACATTATGACAATTTAATGTCAATTATTCTTGCTCCAATCATGCCAAACTCATTCCCTTTCATTTTTGGAGCTCTATAAGTTTTTAGGGAGACAAAATCCTCCAAACTATAAGGCTACCTCACCTCATCAAACTATGACCTGCAATTATGGAGATGGGATTACTTTAGATTGCGACAAGGTAATGTCAATTCGAATGGTTCCATAATGTATCATTATTACTACATTTGTTGGAAATACTGAGAGGGGGGGGGGGGTGAATCAGTATTTTTTTTCAATTGTTATTTTTACCAGTTAGATCTCTTATATTGAGAACAAAAAATGAACAATAAGATAAATGCTTTTATTAATTTATTATTTACAATAAATCAAGTACAATAGATGTAGGGCTCCAACCCTAGATGAAGACACCGATCTTCAATATCCCAGGCTCCAACCAGTGTTTTCCAAGCACCAACTTGGACTTCCAAGGCTCCAACCCTGTATCTGGTACAGGCTCCAACCTGGTATCTTGAGGACTCCTATCCTCTATGGCTCCACTCCTATGTTCCAAGGCACCAACCTTGCCTCTATGAGGCTCCAACTTCCTGCTTCAATTCATCAAGATATATTTGGTTATACTTCACAGCTCCCAATGTCTTCTTCAATGAGCCTTGGCAATCTTCAACGATGCCTTCACTTAGTCTCCACATCACTCCATCAATGAAAACCTTGTTCTTCGCATGAAGGTGTCACCACAGCTCTTCATGGTACCCATAACAAATATTTCCAATTTCAGCTCATGATGGCTTCAATGCATCATGATCTCCAAGGGTGTCTCCAAGACTTCAATCAATGCTTGGTGATGCCTCAAGATGTCTTCAATTAGTTGTCCCAAGAAATGTCTTCAATAGGTTGCTCAAGAATATCCCAGGACTACTCCAATTCTTCTTCAAGATGTATACCAAAATTTCCACCAAGAAGTTTGCACCAAGATATTAAAATCCTCTTTAAAGGTAGCTCTAATTAGTCTTCAAAGACACCAGATGTTCTTCAAGGTTGCTTCAACAAAACTTATGCTTTACTAATCTCCCTTGATCCCAAAATATTGTCATCAATAAGTTGCTCTTCAAGACCTGCTTCAAGAAGTCTTCAAAGAAATTTCTGGCGTACTGCTCTCAAATAATGTTTAAATCAGCTATACCAAGATTAGCCTTCAAAGCAAGTCTTCACAAGTTCAAAAATAATCCTTCAATTTGTCATCATGACAATGTTCCAAAGTAGTTGTCAACCCAATTTTGCTCCTAGCTACTTCTAGGAAGGTTTCAAGATGTCCACACCATTCTCCTCTAAGGATTCTAGTTTTTGCCAAAAAATGCCTTCAAGAATGCTCTAACAACCTGCTATAATAAACCTTCAAAATATGCTTCAAGAGGTCACCAACTATGTTGGTCCTTTCCAAACAAGTTTTCAAAGTATCCGACTTTAATACTCAAATCTCAATCAAGTTTCTAACAAGACTAAGTTCGTTACAACAACAAATTCCAACAACTTCTACAAGAAATTTTCAAGGTTGCTCCTTAAGTTTGATCTCAAAGGTATCAGTAGGCTGCTCCAAAAAGTCTCCAACAGTCTGCCCTCAAAGGATGCTCAATTACCAACCATAGTTTTCAAAAAATTATGATCAATCTGCAAGGTCGAACTTCAAAGGCACAAATCTGAATTTCTCACATATCTAAACTATTGTGCGATATGTACGAATGTCGCAAATGAATACCTCAGGTTATGCCATAGGTCTAAACTTAAAGTCTGAAAAACGAGCTCCTCTAGCCTGTCACAGTTTTGTCCAGCAATCCGAACTCAAACAATGGTGAGGTAAGAAGGTGTTACTCTAGGCACTCAAATAGGTCTGAGTTCTCTTTTTAAAAGACTGCCCACATAGGTAGATTACCCAATAAGATGTCCGAGCTTATGTTTTCCTAGTCCTGTAGGTGTATAGATGACCCAATCACTGAATTAACCCTAAACTCTTTCCCCTCGGCCTCCTGTAATTTCTTTGTCTTCTCACTGCATTGTCTCTGAAATCTTCATCGAAAATTGTGCATAAAATGAGGAGTCTGAACTCCTATTTATACTAGTTTTCGATTGGAATGAGGGGACGTGACTCTTTGGAGGGAGGCCGACATGTGTCCTTGAGCATAGGTCAGCTCAATGTAAGAGTTAATTTTCTTAACTTAAAAAATCAATATCTCCCAAACTGTTTGGAGTTTCGGGGCAAGTAAGGGCTTGTTAGAAAGAGGAAAAAATCCTCTTTTAGATTGTCTACGTTCCATGTTGAAAGGCTGCCTCTAAGACGGTGAAAAGCATTTTTATTTATGACTACCCTTGAATTATTTAGTGCAGAAAATGATTAGGACGATATGGCTTCTTTGTTTGGCTTATTGTTTGTCTTCTCCATTATTTAGCATCTTCATCATCATAGGAACATGTATGAAATCCACGTCATCATGGTAATGTCCACCAATGAGTGCATCATCCATGCCATCACATAATGGTGCAGTGATATGTTATAGTGCAACATTATTAGGAGAAATCCAAAATAGTCTTCCAACCCTGAAAAGATCTCCAACCATGATCATCATATGGCATCATCAAGTATCAAAGTGTATGACATCAAGGGTTAAGGTCTAGATCATCAAGTGCATGCAACATTAGATCAAGGACTTCTTTCATTAGTGGTTTGACTTCTTCATGATTTGACATCTTCATTGATGACATAATATCATCATCTTGAACCAAGAATCTCAAGAATATTACATCTCGATTAATGCCATATTGACATCAATGACAACCTTGATTAACAACATCAAAGTATCATATGGAAATTTTATATGAAACGATAGCTAGGTTCTGCGCCATACCTCCCATTGTGGTTAATCCAACTCTATGTGTCATCCTCAACATTGAATTGATTTCAAACAACACACTAGGGAGGCTTGTTCAACCATAATCTAAGTGTTTCTCGGGCGGCTTCTGCCACAATTCTATCCTAGAATTAGTCCCACTTACCACATTTCGACATGTGTTTATACTCGTACCCTATGGTTCCATAGTAAGTTTTCTCTAGGCAATTGACCAGGTGCTCAAAAATCAAAGTTATCAAATCCATGTGGAACCTGAACAACCGCGTAGATCTCGTCGTTCAGAATCCGGTGCAACTCATTTCGTGGAAAACCGACACCTTATGCTCCCAGAAACACGTTTTGTCCACTTTGTCAAACAGGCAAATTTTTGGAAAAAAATTGTAAGGACAACCCAGTCAGCAGTTTGTATTGCTGACTGGGCATGCATAGTGGCAGGTTGACTAGTCAACGAAATTTTCTTCACTGAATGGTTTGGTGCCAAATGGCACGATGGTATTGGTTTGAAATGACAAGTTTTTATTGGTGGATTTGGTGGCCAACCACATGTTGCCAAGTGGCACAACCAGGGGCCGCCACACGGCAGCCCAAGGGACACCAAAATTATGGGTCAAGACCGAGCTACGGCAGTAGGGGTCGAACCCATTACCACCGAGCACCAAGCACCAAGAGCCACCATCACACATGTTTCTTAATAGTCTATGGGCACACTATGGTTTTAATGTCATATGTTTAGCATGTTGGGGGGAGGGAGTCGAGATCTAGCCCCAGCCTTGGTCACCATCGGAGGCGGGACCACAGGCGAAAGGATAGCCTCATGTCCTCGTCCTTAACTGTAAGCCGTCAGCAGTAAACGTTAACCGATGTCATGTGATGCAGTGGTGTTAACCGCTCTTTCCAATCGCCAACCAACAAGTCGTTAACAATCATTTTCCGCCAGAAAAACCGCTACATGTGACACAGTAACATCAAATGCCGACAGTTAGTACTAATCGTGCAACAGAGTTTTAATAAAACAAATTTTTGTAAACCTTAACTTATATGGTTTTAAATCTGGTTTTTAGGCGTTAGAGGGAAAATTAATGCCCCGACAATTTCGCCCTGTTTTTGGCAGAATTGGCGCTTCGATAGTGCTTTTTGGGGAGAAATTGTGGGTTCAGTGCCGGATTTTGGGGAAAATGTGGAATGAATAGTGGAGCAACTACGGGAAGTCATAACTTGATGATGTTTTGGCCAAATTCGATGCAGAAAGAGGCTACACAGACATTTTTGGGCATTTTGGAGCCGATGGAACAAGTTTCAGAGTTGTTTGAGCATCTTAAACATGTGTAATCACACTTTAAAACATAATAGAAGAGGGCCAAGGCATTGAAATCTGGACCAAGGAGACGTAGCCCAGGCGGGGTGAACTCTTTCATCATGTGTTGTTGTGTGACTATTTATGTTGATGTTCATGTCTATTAGATGATGTTGTTCAGTGTTTTATTTATGTTAATTTGCTCATGAAATTCACATAAAAACTCATATTAAACTTACAATTAACCTCTCAATCTTCAATCACTTTCTTTATATTCTGAATTGGATCTTAGCACAACAAAACTAATATTCCAATTCAGGTCAAGTTGTTATAAGAGCACTAGGTTTACTTATGCGAGGAGGATTAATTTGTTTTGCAATTGTTTAAATGCTTACAAGGTTGATTCTCAAGAGGGGAGAAGGAAAACTTGTGGGTGCAGGTTCTCTTGTTGGAGCAAGGAGAAGGAGGGCATAGTTGTCACAATTTCCACCACAAGATTCACCTCCAGTTGCAGTAGAAGTTTCGGTAAGCATGTCTTGTGAAGGATGAATTGATAATATGTCAGAGGATGAGAAGGCTTTTAGGAAGGATTTCTTTGACATGACAGAGATGATGAAGGTCCTCTATGAAGAGAGGAACACAAGGTTGCAGGGTGAAAGCTCCTAGCTTCCAAGACGAGAGGGTTCTCCAGGATGAGGAGGTAATGGAAATGGTGATAAGCCGCCATCTACTCCACCAGTATCCTCACCACCATCTTCACCTTCATCTTCATCCTCTTTCATTACGACAACCCTTACACATACTCATCAACCTACCTCAAAAGGAATTGGTAAAGATCCCTTGTTAAAACTTGATATTAAATTTGAGTTGCCTATGTATAATGGCGAAGAGAATGCAGAGAAGCTTGGCAATTGGGTTCGTCGATTGGAGTTCTATTACAGAATTCAAAACCTTCAAGATGATGGTACAAAGATACAACTAGCTTCCTTGAGACTAAAGGGTGCAACACTAGTATGGTGGGAAGCCAAGACACGAGATGAGATAAATAAAAATGATAAGATCTCACTCTCTTGGTCTAGACAACTTCAGGGTCAAATTGTGCAAGATTACACCGAAGATTTTAGAAAAAAAATATCTTATGTTAGGTGTTGATTTCCATTCACAGGACACATTGTTGAAGTATATAGGGGGTTTACATAGCTACCTAAGGCATATTATCCTTATGTTCAATCCCACTGGCCTAGATGAGGTTTATGTGCAAGCCACCCACCTTGAGGCAAGAGGAATATTCCAAAAGAGGGTAAAAAGAAGCCATTTAAGGGTGGAGAGAAAGGAAAGGGTTTCACAGGAAAGGGGAAGAAAAATGCATTTGTTAAAAAGGAAGGAGATGAAATGACATGCAAACATTGTTCCAAAGCGGGTCATGATGAAGACCACTGTTGGAAGCTTCATCCAAATATGAGGCTCAAGAAATTCAACAACAAGGGAAAACAAAAAACAGCTGCAACCACTTAACAGGATTTGGGATCTGACTCAGGTGATGAAACTAAAATTAAAACCATGGGTATGAAGGGAAAATAATCCATTCCTAGCACTAGTTCATCAAATTGTCACACTAGTACTCCAAATGAAGAAACAACAATTGAATTATTTCATGTGAGGGTTATATTAAAACCTACAAAAATTGACACTCTTTTATAGTGAGCCTCAAGTCAATTTCATTAGAGGAAATTTTAGCCTAAATTTGGCCTCCTAAGGAAAAATCATAAAATAATAGTTAAAATAATAAAATAAGAGTTATGAAATTTGGAGGGAAAAGAATAAATCTACTTTTTTAATTGTATTTTTGTCTTATCTCCTTATAGGTTTACTCAAATTTCAAGTATAGACACTTGTTGGATGTGGAATTAAATTTTTCATCCAAGGGTACTCATTATGCATACTTTTGAGAATACCCACATTGATAAAAATGGCAGATACATTAAAAAAGTCTGTTGAACACGCTTTTTTAATGTATTTGAATTTTTTTATCAATGTGGGTATTCTCAAAAATATGCATAATGAGTACTCTTTGGATGCAAAATTTATTTCCGCATCCAACGAGTGTCTACACTTGAAATTTAAGTAAACCTATAAAAAGATAAGGCAAAAATACACTTCAATAAAGTAGTTTTTCTTCTTTTCCCTCCAAAATATTTACGTGTACTTCTTTTTAAATTTAAAGGACTTTTATTGGTCTACATATTATGACATGGAAATTAAGTGAAAATTTCATGGGCACTTTTAGGGTAAAATTTCCTCTAACGGATATCTGAATACTTAGTCAAGAAACTTAATCTTGAAACCATTCCTCATCACAAACCATATCCATTGGGTTGGATATGCAAGAACACAAATTTGTGGGTTACAAGAAAGTGTATTCTTCGATTTGCAATAACAACAAAATTCATTGATGAAGTTGAATTAGATGTTGTACCGCTTGATATTTTAGGAATTGTTTTGGGTAGTCCTTACCTCTATGATAGAAAAGAAATCTTCTATCGCCATGAAAACAAGTACCACTTGTTCAAAAATGGTGTGGAGTATATTGTGAGAGCTCATCGTAAGAAATTAAATCTTTCAATAGGTAATGCAGTGCAAATGAAAAGACTAGTGAATTCAAGCAAGAATTTTGTGCTTCTTATGATTAAACCAAATAATGATGTTGATTATGAAGCATTTCAAGAATGTGATCCAAAGTTGAAATCTGATTTTCTTGAAGTGGTTAATCAAAATAATAAGATTTTTCAGGAGCCAAATGGGTTACGTCCCAAGAGGGGAATCCAACATGAAATACAGTTGCAACAAGATTGTCCTCTTCCTAACATTGGCATGTATAGGATGTCGGTGATGGAGAGTGCTGAAATAAAAAAGCAAATCGAAGAGTTGTTGGACAAAGGGATCATCTGACCAAGTACTTTGCCATGTGGTCACCTATTGTGTTGGTGCCAAAGAAGGATGGAACATGGCGCATGTGCGTAAATTTTCATGCATTGAACAAGATTATGGTAAATAATCGCTATCCACTACCTAGAATAGATGATTTACTTGATCAATTGAAAGATGCAAAGTATTTTACTAAGTTGGACTTAAGGAGTGGCTACTATCAAATTATAATTGTTGAAGGTGACATTTGGAAGACGACATTCAAAACAAAGAAAGGTTTGTTTGAATGGCTTGTTATGCCTTTTGGTTTATGTAATGCTCCTACTACTTTCATGCATGTGATGAATGATGTTTTAAGGCCATTTCTTGATGAGTTTGTCATCATTGACTTAGATGATATCTTAATATTCAGTAAATCACTTGATGAACATGTCATGCATGTAAGAAAAGCACTTGATGTCTTAAGGAAAGAATAGTGGTTTTTGAAGATGTGAAAATGTGAGTTTGGTAAAACTTCTTTGGTGTACTTGGGGCATATTGTTTGAGGAGGTGAGTTGAGGATAGACCCCTCTAAGGTTGAGGTCATTGTGAATTAGCCAACGCCCAAAACCGTCACTGAGGTAAGAAGTATTTTGGGAGCAACCCAATATTGAAGGAAGTTTATTGTTAACTTATCTTCTATCGCAACTGCTTTACATGCTTTGAATAGTGTGTAAAAAGTCTTCCAATGGGGAGGCAAGCAGCAAAAAAAATTTGATGCTTTGAAAGAGAAGATCAGTTCAGCCTTAGTACTTGCATTACCAAACTTGAGACAACCCTTTGAGATTCAAATTGATTCAAGCGACTATGTCATGGGCGCAATCCTTATGCAACATGGTAAGCCCATTTCATTTATTTCAGAATCTTTCAATGGTGTAGTGCTTAACTATCCTACTTATGACAAGGAGCTTTATGCATTGCTTCAAAGTGTGAAAAGGTGGAAACACTAGCTGTTGGGAAAGGAAACCATCATACACATTGATCACTAACCATTGTAATACTTGCAATTGCAAACTAAGTTGCAGCATTCAAGGAACTTTAAATGGATGGGTTTGTTACAACAATTCCACTTGGTCATTAGGTATAAGAAAGGTATTTGCAACAAGGTTGCTTATATGCTTTCTAGGCCTATTATTAGTGCAGCTACTTTACTCAAGCATAATTATGTTTTGCATGAAAGCTATATTAAGCAATATGAATGTGATAATGACTTTCAAGATGTTTATGCAACCTCGAGTCAAGGCAACCAAGTAGAGGAATTGGATTACCATGTACATAATAATTTGTTGTATCATTTGAGCAAGCTTTGTATTCCACAGGGGGAGAGAATGAATGTCATAAGGGAAGCACACACTTCTCTTATTGTTGGACATTTCGGTGTAAGAAAAAAATGGCACATCTTCAAAGGTATTGTTATTGGCCTTGTATGCTTGAAAGTGTTTCACGTTTCATTAAATGTTGTTCATTATGTGCAGTCAGTAAGCCTAGCAATAGGAAGTTAGGATTGTACACACCACTTCATGTACCTTCACATCCATGGCAGAGTGTTTCTATGGATTTTGTAGGAGGTCTTCCTTTGCCAAAAATAGGTCATGATTATTTGTATGTAGTTGTGGATAAGTTCAGCAAGATGTGTATATTAATGCCATGTAAAAAGAAAATCACAGCTGAACAAACAACTCACTTATTCTTTCAGCGTGTTTGGGTTCATTTTGGTTTTCCCACATATATCGTTAGTGATCGAGATTCTTGATTTGGAGGCAATTTTTGGTCAAGTTTGTGGGACTTGATGGACACCAAGTTGAAGAAGAGTACAACCTTTCATCCGCAAACAGATGGTCAAACCGAGGTGGTCAATCGAAAAATCATACATCTTCGAGGATACTGCAGCAAGCATCCTAAGTTATGGGATGAAAAATTGCACTACATTAAACATGATTACAACCGTGCCAAACACTCCTCTACACAAACATTTTCATTTGAGGCATGTCTTGGATACTTGCCTAGTTCGCCATTGGATTTCATTTTTGGGAAGGATGTTGTTATTGATGGCCATATCTACATAGACAAAGCCAAGAAGTTCATAGAGAAAATACATTTGATACATCAAATAGTTCAAGATCAGCTTGAAAAGAGCCAAGGCAAGTACAAAGAAAGGCACGATAAGCATCTTGTCGATCACAAGTTCCAAGTTGGTGACGAAGTTTGGCTTTACATTAGCAAAGAGAGGCTTCAAGGGGAAGGTAAAAAACTAATACCAATCTGTTATGGTCCTTCAGAATTTTGGAAAAGATTGGTGAAAATGCCTTCAAGTTAGATTTGCCTTCTTACATGCAAATTTACTGTGTTTTTAATGTTGAGAACTTGAGGTTGTATGAGCCTCCATTGGTTGAACATTTTTTTTTGTTTTTTGTGACTTTTGGCCAATTTGGAAAACTCAGTACAGCCAAAAGTGCAGCACCTTAGCACTGTGATTTTTCCTCAGCCATCAAAATGCCAAAAAATTGATATGTCTAGATATATATTGACTCATACATCTCATCTATCCACCTGGGGTGCTTTGTCAGCAAACTGGTGAATATAAAATGTCAAAAAGGGGTCAAAAACACACTTTCTGCCACTATTTTGGAACAGGCGCTCTGCTTTTGGGAGTATCTGTGGGAAAATGCAATTTTATCCCTCATAGAGTGTCCATTTGGCTTGCTTGAGGTGTCTACTGACAACTAGACATCCTCACCTTTCCAATGCATCTTTCAGAAGTGGATTTGGAGCATGGGAAGGCCTCCAAAAGCCTCTCACAAGTCAGGCGTTGCGCTTTATCAATGATGCGCTACACTTTTCCATGTGTGTATTTTTTTCGAAGTTTTTCTCAGTAACTCTTGGTCTGATGATGTAATTACTCTAGTTTATTTTTTATTTGATGGAATTAAAGGGTAAATGGGCTTTTTATATTCACTTTGATGTAATTTTAGACCTCATTTATGAGGAGCATCTTAGTCAACTCTATTTGGAGGATTTGTTTTAACCTCCCTAGACATTAGGGTTTTATTGAGAGATATTTGTGAGTAGTTCCTACACTAAGGGACTCGACCCCTAAGAGAGGGGAATTTGTTTTTGAGTCTATATTTATGGATTTTTCAGTCATTTTTATGGTTGGACATCAAAGGGTGGAAATCTTATAGCTTGTACTACATCACTTTTTACAGGAAATCAAAGGACAATTGTAGCTATTATTCAGGAATTCTCGTGTTGTGAGTTTGTGATAATTTTTTTCTCTCTGTTATAGTTTTATATGAATAATATACTTGTCTCCTTGCCATATCTATGATCTTCAATGATTTTCCTAAGAGGTTTTAAGCAGAATTCTTTCATGAAAGCTATGTTTTGTTAGGAATGTCATTTTTTGTAATTTTCCTTCTTAATTAATGAATTCATGGTGAACATGCTTGTTATGATCTCTTGCTATTTAAAACCCTGCACTACACCGAAAAACTCTTAAGACATCACAAAATCATAGCTACCTTGCTCCTCTATATCTCTTACAACTGAAACCTCTGATACTTTGACCTAGTTCCCTGATTTTCATCCCCGATCTAGCAGAAAAACGCTAAATCTTTCAAACCCTAGAGATGAGATATCTAGCCTAAAATTCATTATTGTACTAGTCATATCCTTGTTTTTGTTTTCATAGGGAGATCCCTCTCTGGTTTGGTAGGACTAGCTACCAAACTAAAAGCTTGGTTTAAGGTTACCTCCGTCGATATCCTTTCATCCTTTGGATATTGTGGAGGCTAACAATAGAAAAAATGCAACTAAGTATTGATTGAAGGAGAAAAAACCTAAGATCATATCTCAAATACCAAATGTTATGAAGCATGTGCCTTAAAAATGATAAGTTTCCAATGAATATAATCCACTTTGAAGGTGGAACCTCCTTTTAAAATGAATACAATACATGATAAAATATGATGATATTAAGACTAAATCTCCTTAGTGTGTGTGTGTGGGAGACAAAGTGTATAATTATAATGAAAGGGTAGACTGAAATCTTTTGGCCCACATAATAATATAACAATAGAAGTGTAGCGACTCAATATTTAAATTTTAATAAGGGGTTTTGGAATTAACATGGGCCTTGTCTAGGGCTTAACACTTTGATTCGTCATCCCTCGCTCTCAACCTAGTGGTATAGTGGTTACTGCTCTTAGATGTAGGCATTTGTTAATTGTTTCAACTTGCATATCATGTATTGTCATCATTGTTATTACTCCCAATAATTATGAGGATAAAAACTTATCCTTGGTAGTGATTTTGAACTGTTTTGATGTCATAGCTTGAGTGGTTCCAAGTTTTTTTATGCACTCACGAAATTTTTTTCACACACACACGCACAACTTTTTGAAGGTAACTTTGTCATTATTTGTGTGTTACTATGTTATGTACCCATATTATAAATAGCACACAAACACAAGAAAATATAGATCAACGACTAGATAATAAGCCACTTCGAGGAGGCAACCTCCCTTTACATCACATAAATGAACAGTTATTGGATGATTCAAATGACAAGACCTCCTTCCTATATATAGGAGTTTAAAGAGTCAAAATATAATTAGGGACTACATAACAATAATAATGTAACGACTCAACAATAACAATAGTGGGTTTCTATGGGACGCAACAATAACAATACGAGGGTTCTATGGGGCACAACAATAACAATATGGGGGCCACACTAGTATGATAGAGACCTAACATGTCCCTCTCCTTAAAAAAAGTGGTGTCCTCAATGCTTAAGTAGTTATGGATGCTTTTGTATGAAATACTCATCCTCCCATGTGGAATCTTTGACAAGTAGGTTCTTCCACTTAATGAGATACTCTGAAATTGATTGATTCTGTAGCTATCAAATTCTTGTTTTTGTGATTGCTTCAGGTTCCAATATGATTTTTCCTTCCTCGTCAAGTTCTGGCAATATAGTTTGAACTGGAGCTTGTCACCTATAACCTTCTTTAAGCGTGAAACATGGAAAATTGGGTGTACTCGCGAAGATACAGTAGCTCCAATTTGTATTCCATAGTACCAATCATTTTCAATACCTTGTAAGGGCCATAGTACTTGGGTGATAATTTATTATCCTTCTTGTCTTGCTTGAGGAACATTTGTTTGTATGGTTGTAATCGTAAAAACTCTCAACCTCCCACATCAAAACTTCTTTCACTGTGATGTTGATCCACCATTTATTTCATTCAATTTTGCGCAAGAGTCAGGTTATCCTTTAAGAGTTGGAGAACTTGTTTTCTATGCTCGATGTGATCTTGCACTACTTGAAACTTAGAATTGTCTCTTAAATGAAATATGATGGAGGGTGGATGATATCCATAAAGCGCCATAAATGGGGTCATTTTATTTTGGTATGGAAGGAAGTGTTCCACCACCATTATGCCAGAGGTAACCACTTGACCCATTGTGTTTATTTATCATATACAAAGAAACTAAAATATCCTTCCAAACATTTGTTCACTATCTCAATTTTCCCATCAGATTGAGGATGATAAGATGAGTTATGAGCGAATTGAGTACCAATATGATAAAATAATTTTGTCCAAAAATAATAAATGAAACTTGGATCTCTTTCACTTAAAATAATATTGGGTTTCCATGTAGCTTTTGAACTATTTCCACAAATGCGGTAGTGATTGTACTGGCTTTGAAAGGATGAAATAGTGCACAAAAGTGTGCATACTTGGTAATTCTATCAATTACCACCATGATGACACTCTTTCCTTTGGACTTGTATAAACCTATGATAAAATCCATTGATACTTCCTCCCAACGCTGACTTGGAATGGCTAATGGTTGTAAAAGACCCGGGGTCTTAACTATCTCAACTTTGTTTTGTTGGAAAAACCAAACATTATGTCACAAATTATGAATATTATATTTAAGGCCATCCCAAAAAAGTTCCTTCTTTTCCATGTGGTAAGTTTTTAAAAATATTGAGTGCCCTCTTAGAGGAGAGGTGTGCGATTCCAAAACAACCTTTTGTTTGAGTTGGGAGTTCTTGCATAGATATAAGTGATCTTTCTACCATGATGAATCGTTTTTCCAAATAAATGTATCATATGCACTGGGATCTTGTTGGAACTTTTGAATGAGTGTCTGGACCTCTTTGTCATTCTTCCATTCATCCCTCCCTTCAGTTATCCAATCAAGTTGGATAATAGAAATAACATAGAGTAATGCTTCCAAATTCTCATCCATTCTTAAGAGTGCATCCACAACAACATTGTGCTTCCCTTTTTTTAGATGATTTCAAAGTGATAACCCAACATCTTTGTTACCCTTTTTTGCTTCTCTTGTGAAGATACTCTCTGTTCCAAGAAGTATTTAAGACTATCATGATCTGTTTTTACCTCGCAGTGTCCTCCCATTAGGTAAGGATGCCATTTCTTCAAAGCATGTAGTATTTCCAACATTTCCTTCTCATAAATAGGTTTCTGTAAATACTTTCACTTGATTGGGTGACTTTCAACATCAATGGTCTTATTTCTTACATTAAAACATCACCAATTCCATTTCATGAGGCATCACACTCCATAATAAAGTTTTTTGTGAAGTCTAGTGTACCTAAGACTGAAGCTCATCACATTGCCTCTTTAAGATGTTCACAAGCCTTAGCGGCTTTTGGAGTCCAAAAAAATTCATCATTCTTCAGTAATATTGTTAGTGGTGTTGTTATTTTCCTATAATTATTAACAAATTTGTGATTGTACCCTGTCAACCCGAGAAATCCTCAAAGATACCTTAAGGTTGTGCCGATTTTTTATTCCTTTGTGGCTTTAATTTTGTTAGGGTCTAGCTTAACACCCTCACAAGATACAACATGACCTAACAAAGAAACATTTGGAGGTTTTTTGCATAAAATTGTTTCTCATCCTATAGTTTGAGCACCTTGTTGTCAACAGGTTGAAGATGGGCTTTCTAAGACTTGTTGTAGATTACTATATCATCAAAAAACACTAAAACAATTTTTCTAAGGAAGGGTTTAAAAATGGAATTCATCGAACCTTGAAATGTGGAAGGTGTATTAGTAAGAATAACAGGCATAACCAAAAAATCATAATGACCTTCATGAGTTATGAATGTTGTTTTTGGAATGTCTTATGTCTTCATACTAATGTTATGATATCCTAAGCGAAGATCTAGCTAGGCAGAGTAAATTTCTCCATGTAGTTCATCCAACAAATCATCAATGAAAAGAATTAGATATTTATCTTTAATAGTGAGCTTATTGAGCTCCTATAATCTGGACAAATACACCATGATACATCCTTATTGTGCACCAATACTACTGGAGAAGAGAAAGAACTTTGGCTGCGATGAATTACACTTACCTCTAGCATATTTGCAACCATACTTTGAATTTAACTCTTACGGGCATAGGGATGTTTGTAAGGTCTGATATTTGGAGGAACACTTCCGAAAATCAAGTGAACAGCGTTATCGTGATCATGAATAGGTGGAATACCTTTAGGAGTCTGAAATACCTTGGAATGATTGTCAATGACTCTTCGGAGATTTGGAGAAACATATGACTTCGATGTTTGAACATTTAATGAGCATAATTGCACAACTACCCCTCATTGTTCCTTCTTCAAAATATTTTGCATGTCATTAGAGCTAACTATCTTCCTAGGTTTCCCTACAATGCCCTTTAATTCAATTTCCTTTCCTTCCTAGAAAAAAATCATGAAAAGTTCTTGAAAATTGAAAGTTATCGTCCCTAAAGATTGTAACCAATTAGATTCCTAATACAACATTGACACCACCCATTGGAATGGAAATAATTGGACTATTCAATATATATTCCCCAATGGTTGGATTGATATTATGGCACTTCCCTAAGCAATTTATAGTTCCTCCATTTGCAACCAGCACCTGACACTCTAGTGTTGGATATAGAAATAAATTCAACTCTTTTTCCTTCTTAAAATGAATAAAATTATGGGTACTACCTGAATCAATCAACATTGTTACCTTTTTCTTATTGATATATCCTTCTATCTTGAGAGCTTGAGGAGTGGTAATTCCTACCAATGCATTACGAGATATGGTCGGATTCATTTCTTCTTTTTCATCCCCTAGGGATGGTTCTTGGTATATGTGTTCTTCTTTTGACATTCTTGTTCCTTTTATTCATCCTCTTCACAATCTATGTAAAATAATTTATTCTCAGCACACATCTGACCTTTAGTATATTTACTATCACAACTATAACAAATCCATTTTTCTCTTTTTCCTCCAGTTATTGTGGTGTTAACCTTGTAGGCTGTGGGAGGCTAGGAGCAACACAACTTCCATATTTATAGTTGTGAGTGGTATACTTCCTTATTGCCATCAATTTTCTTTCAACTTTTCTGAACCTCATGTTGGATGTTTTCTTTAAAGTCCCTATGAAGACAATAATCATATGCTCCTCTCGCATATCGTTTACCTTGATATTCAATCTTTGGAAGTCCTCAATGTGCTCCCCAACTGAACCCTTTTGTTTGAGATTTATCAATTAGCTAAAGAAGGTATTTATCTTTGTATTCTCATAATGTGTTATCAATTCCTCAGTAAAAAGTGTCCAAGTGACAAGTGATTTATGTGAACAAAGCCATCGATACCACTCAAACTGTTTGGGTTCTAAATATAAAGATGCAGTGCGTACCTTTTGAGTGTGTTACACATCATGTAGATCAAAGAACCAGTCCATTTGTAGTATCCATGTTACCATATCCTTGCCATCAAACTTCCTCGTATCAATATATGGAATGTGGTTGGTCTTCAACCCAAAGTTGGAGTCTCTAAAATCATGATTCACATTCCTTTGTTTTCATCACGAGTCTCATAGAATACCTTGTTACCACTAGGAAGCCTTTCTTGTAGAAACTTTGTCAAACCTTCCATGTCTGCTTTTAAACCTTCAAAGTCCCCTTTTAAACCATCCACGTCCCCTTTTAGTTCATCTTTGGTGACTCTTTGTGTGAGCGAAATTTGTTCCACTTGATCCCGTAATTTTGATATCTCACGTTTCATTTCTTCCTCTTCATGCGTCATAATGGAGCTTTTTGAGGGCTTAATGGGTGTAGAAATATTTTGTTCTAGAGGCATTTTGGAACCAATTAATGATATATATGCTTCACTATGCCCTTTAAATCACTTCAAACTGACTTTTCAAACAAAAGTTAAGCACATTTCAAAATACACATCTTTTATAGCTTGATTGTGAGCTTGTTGATAAAGTTGACCTTGAAATTGTTGTATTTTTGAGATTTAAGCCTCAAAAGGTATGAAATTTCGTATGTGGTAGCCCTATGTATCTTCTCTCCAACCCCACCAGTTAGACTAATATTGGATTCTTCGATATGAAGCTATGTCAATTCTTCCATGATGACCTGATTATGGACTAGTTCAAGAGATCAAACTTGTATGGGATGCCACGTGTCACTGTTTTAAACTTAATCCATGAAAATATTACCCAAGAAACTATAGTCCATTCACTTTCAATCACTTTTTATGAAATTCAATTATGTTGCTTGAAGGAAAGGTATGACAGTTTTCCATGGAACACATGTTTGAGGCTGAATTCTGGAGCATGCAGAAACCCTAACTTCCTCACACCATATCTCTGAAAATATAGCAAACCAAGATCTGAAATTGTATCTAGATGTTCATTAATATTTCACCTCCACGTGGTAGCAATTTCAACATTTTGAAGCCTCGCAAAAAAAATTATAGCAAAATTTTTTACCTATTTGAAATAGTGAAACCCTAGGATCCAGAGCTCTGATACCAAATGTTATATGTCTAGATCAGAAATAGCAAAGAACCACAAGAAAATATATATCAAATACTAGATAATAAGCTACTTCAAGGGAGCAACCTCCCTTTACATCACATAAATGAACAATTCTTGGATGATTCAAATGATAAGACCTTCTTGGTATATATAGGAGTCTAATGGGTCAAAATATAATTAGGGCCTACATAACAATAATAATGTAAGGGCTCAACATAACAATAATGGGTTTCTATGGGACACAACAATAGAAATATGGGGGCTACACTATTATAAGGACCTAACATACTACACCTTTAAATAGGAATTAAGCTACATTCACCTTTCATCCAATTATAGAGTGTCATTTTGATCATCATAAGGAAAAATTTCAACTTGGGTTTCCCATTCAAAGATGACCCCAAGTTTTGCAATAGTGTTGATCCTCCCCTTCTTGATTTTGGATTAGGATGAATCACAAGTTCTCTGAGGGATTTAATTATTTAATAGTATTACAACGAAGGTTATCAACTTTTGCACCAACTAAATAACATGGGTCATTTGTCCATCCATATTCCCTTTTTTTCATTAGTATATGAAACTCCTTCCTTGAACATAATATAATTACATTACCTCCCGGATCTGGGTGACAACTTAGGCGAGCCATCCATTGCCCATACAATGAGCAAGGCTCACTCTCCCACGACAGTAGATGACACTCCTCGATCTGAAACAACAGCGCCATGAATGGTTGCCAACATCTTACAACTCCAAGTGGAAGTTAATGTAGTTAATCCCTTCTCATGCCATCAACTGAGCTCTCTTCTCGATGATCAAGGCTTTAAGTCCTCCCTCGCTCCCTCCATCCTGCATTTTCCTCTGGCGCTGCTCCTGCAACCATAATTTCATCCCTTCCATCTCGCCTCTCCCTCACAGCACTACCCACCCTCTGCATCTCAGCTCTCACCCTGCTTCCAGTTTCACTTGTATCTCCATGGCCCCTCGCCAGTGACAGAAGCCGCGTCGTGGCAATGTCAAAGGCGCTCTTTCGGCTCGACTGCACCGCGACTCAGTGCTTAGGCATTTCATCAATGATAATGAGCCCTCCTCTTCCTCCAATGCCCCACCTGCAGCTTCACCCTCTGCTCCCCCAGGTGCGGAAGCCTCCCTCATCTCCAGCCCTAGCCCCTCCTTGCAAAGCCTGCTTAGAGTCAAGCACAAATATCGCAAGTCGACCATCCCCACTCTCTGTCACCTCCTCCACGGAAGCTTGAGCCCCTGCCCGTAAAAGCCTCTTCAATGTACATTCCAAACCTCTGGAATCTTTCAGCTGGCGGAATTTGGAGCAGGGCTAACGAGAACGAGGCACCGCCCAAGGCCCTGTACGTCTTCACTGAGGAAGAGGAATAAATAGCACACATATATGGATGCCCAATGATAGAAGAAGAATCGGCAGGACCTGAAGCAGACCATAATGAATATGTCAACAAAGCTTGAAGGTCATGGCTTATGCGCCACAGTTATCTTTTGGATATATCTGATATATTTAGTTTTTCCAGTTTTCAATAGCGTTTTAGAAAGGTTAGTTGTTTCATACTTCTCTAAACTGTTAATGGGATGGTTTCCCTGTCAAGGGAAACCCCTTCTTTTGCTATTTTGAAGACAAATGCGAGCAGGAATAGGCTAAATTCCTCATCTTTGACTATGGATTGTATTATATTTTGCTAATTAATAGAATTTAGACCAACTTACAAAAAAAATATAATTACATTACAATTTATGTACTTAATCATACACACATCTTTAATTCTATGATATCACTAGTTAACTCAGATAATGCAAACCAAAATCAAATATTTATTATATAAACTTTAGAATTAGTGATAAATTCTTATTAAAAAGTAACTTTTGATGTTGAAAGCTTTTGGAGTAGTGTGTAATCTCGTTGAGAGATCGTTTTGGGTGAATACTTCACTCATCTTTAAGGACCATAAGCTAAAATAATAAATCAAAAAGTGCCAAACCAAAAATAAAACAAAACCAAAAATTGAATAGAACTATTAAAAAACAAGGCTACAAAGTAACTACTACTGCTTAATGCAAATATAGAAGTGTTGTAATGTGATTTTGTATTTTTTGGCTGCGTCTTAGTAAAAGATACATGTGTAATTGCAAGGCTACTTGTAATGGTATGCATTTAATCATTAGTAGAATAATTTAAATGGTATGTGTTTAAAGATCCTCTATGAGCTTGAAAGAGAAAATACAACATTCCTATGGACAAATGGTTAATTAAATTGAACATTAATAAGACTAAGCCATCACAATAAGAGAACAGAAAAATAGATTAAAATAAATTAAAATAATTAAACTAAATAAATAATAAATAATATCAAAGTTTAACCATGAGAAAAGTGTAAAATTCTTTGGCGGATAGACAAATTAATGTCACTATCAGATATAACCTGATGCGTAATCCCTGCAACAAAAGGTATAATAACAACATACATGGTGATTTTGATAAATAATATTCTTTAACTTTTTATTTATATAGATTTAAAGGAGCTCTAAAATAAATGTTTGGCTTAAATAAAGTTAAATTTGTTTAATTTATTTTAAATTACTTATTTGATTTATCTATAATATAAAGTAATTGGACTTTTTTTCATATATTTTATAAATTTTAATAAAATCAATCACTGAAATTTTATTACTTTTTTTAACAATAAATATAGAAAAATGTAATTAAATGGAAAGAACATTACATCTTATAATTAAACATAAGCACATATAAAATGAAAATATATAATTTCTATTAAATTTTAAAATATTATAACTAATTCTCACTCTCAAATGAATGCTCACGAATATATTTATTTTAGTACTATATTAAAATAATTGAATACACTGAAATTTTAATTTTTTCATATACGTATAATTTAATCTTGCAAGAAGCTTACATTTAAAAATTAGAAGGTTATATTTAAAATAATTACGATGTCCTATTGGTTACAAGATTTGCGACAGTTTATTCAATAGAAGTGAAGATCAGAAGTGCAGTGTTATTAGTGCATTCATTTACCATATCCAGTCGTATCCTACCTGCGGGAGATGAACTGGCATGCCGGTACGTTAGTCATCAATGCAAATAAGAGCCCAATGAAACCAATCAATCAAATTTTCAATAAATAAAATTAATTATTTAAAAAATAAATTATTGTCCTTAAATAATGTAAATGTTACATATTGTTAGCTTAAATACTTTCAACCTTGGTTTAATAGCATGGTCAAGCATTACTGAATGCATTATATCTGCCTCGTACAACTGTTGGCAGAGTTCGCCTCGTACAATCGTCGGCAAAAAAGGCGCAAATTGCAAAGCATTTTGCAATAACATGTTGAAAGTATTAGCCAATGAAAAGTTAGATAAATAAATTAAAATAAATAAATATTAAAGTTTAACTAAGAAGATTGTAAAAAAAATTGTTGAAAGAAGAATTAATGTCACAATCAGAAAAAACTTGATGCGTAGTGACCTGCAGTGGCAGGTACAATAAAATGAAAATATAATTATTAAAAATTATTTTTAATTGTTATTCATAACAATAAATCAAAAAATACAAAATAATTAAAATACAAAAATAAATTAATCAAAACCAAAATTGATCAAAATAAATTAAAATTAAAGTTAAAGTTAGCCACACATATTGCTATTACAAATTAAATTATTCTAAAATATATAAAATTATAAGATGAGGAGAATAGAATTAAAAAGAATCCATATACTATGTAAGAAATTCTTTCAGTGAAAATCACATGTAGGGAATTTTTGCCGACGCATTTCGAACCAGCTAGTGTGGCTCATCATTAGGACAAGATGAGAAATCTGAACCAAAAAACCAGATTAAATAGACAGGAAAGCTCCAACTAACCGTTAGTAATATAACCGCTAGTTTGACTAAATTAATAAACCAAATTAAATTTCATCAATAAAACTATATTTTATTATGTATGATTTCCAATAAAATTTTATTAAAAGTTTCAATTTAAATTTAAATCAATATTAATGATTTCCAATAAATATAATGTTAAAATATTTTTATTTTTATTTTTTATTTTAATAATTTGAAAAACATATAAAAATAAATAAATAAAATAAAAATATATATATATGAAAAAAAAAAAAAATATATATATATATATATATATGAATGAATAAATAAATAAATATATATATATATATATATATAAAATAAAATAAAAATAAATTCAAAACAAAATTCAAAAATCTAAAGGAAAAAAAAAATTAATAAACCAAATTAAATAGAATAAGTAATAAACAAATAAAATAGTAAAAAAATATATAAAAATAATAAAAAATATTAAATAATTTAATTTCATAGCTAAATAAATTCATACAGTAATAAGAAAGCGACGAAAAAAATAAATAAATAAATAAATATAAAATAAAATATAACTATAAATAAAAATAAAAATAAAAATAAATAAATAAATAAATAATAAAATATATATATATATATATATATATATATATATATATATATATATATATATATAAAATAAAAATAAAAATAAATTAAAAACAAAATTTAAAAATCTAAAAGAATTTTTTTTTTAATAAACCAAATTAAATAGAATAAGTAATAAACAAATAATATAGTAAAAAAATATAAAAATATTAAATAATATAATTTCATAGCTAAATAAATTCATACAGTAATAAGAAAGCGACGAAAAAAAAAAAAAGGCAACTAAGAGTGAAGGGCAGGAATCCAACATCTATTAACACTCCATCCATCGTCCCTATTAAGGTTGACAGGCCTCTTTTCGATCTCCAAGGCTTCCCTTAATTTGCGGTGGTGGAAATGGTCAATCTTTGCAATAACCTCAGCATCCTCAATACAGATGGGATGATTTGTTTTATCGGCATGCTCTGCTAAGGCAGAGGACCGAGATCTACAATGTCTGAGGTCAACGATATGTTCCTGAATCCTTTGATTAATGGATCGACCAGTTTCACCAATGTATGGTGTCCCACAAGAACACAGAATCAAGTAAACACCCTTACTATCTTTAGGGCAAACCGGGTCCTTAACCGACCTAAGCGAACTCTGGATGGTGTGAAGGGGCTTGAAGGTTGAGGAAACATTATGTTTTTTTAAGATTCTAGCGATCTTATCGGTAGTACCTTGGATGAACGAAAGGCGAACTCCAGAGGACCGATCACAATGCTCTTTCTTAACCTTAGGACCTTTTTCAGCTTTTTGAAAAGCTCTAACACACTGAACCTTGCTATAACCATTTTTGTTGAATACATTAAAGAGATGAGACTTTTCACTTTCAAAGTGGTGTTCATCTAAGATTCTAAAGGCTCTGGTAACTAGAGTGTTGAGAACCCCAAGCTTCTGAGCCGGAAAATGATGAGAATTAGCATGCAAATACTGTTCAGTATGAGTCTTATTTCTAAAGACTTGATGAAAGAAGGAACCATCATCCTTCCTTGAAAGAAAGACATCGAGGAAGGAAAGACTACCATCTAATAAAAATCTAAAATCTATTGTGACGTGTGTAAAATTTGTAACAAGTAATGCAAACTACATAAAGCTATGATATATATCCAACCAATCAAATATTTATTCGAACCTAATTATAGTATTATGAATTATATATTTATCCTAGCTACATCCATGTTTTTATTATTATGTATGTGTTTGTTAGTTAATTTTTGTTGTATAGTTTAAATAGTAGTTAATTCTCATGGTATTGTTTAAATATAATTAAATTAAAATCTGAAATATTATTAATAGTAATTGTTAGATAATGAAGAAATATTGTAATAATTTTGCAATGCATCATATTTGTAAATGTTTTTAAAGATAATTTTTTGTAATTATATATTAAAAAAATTAGTATAATGAAGAAATATTGTAATAATTTTGCTATACATCATATTTGTAGATGTTTTTAAAGATAATTTTTTATAATTATATAATAAAAAATTAGTGTGATAAAAATGTATAATTTTTATCTAATGAAAAATTTCATTAATTTTTAAAATATATTAAATTGGGTATGAGACATTTTTATATTTGAGTAAATTTTAAAAATATATTAAATTGGGACTGAGACATTTTTATATTTGAGTATTGGTTTTTTTAATTTATATAATATTTAAGTTTTAATTATTTATTTATAAATAATTTTATATCATAAAATATTTTTTTATTTAGAAGAATTTATTATAATTTAATTATTAATTAATAATATAAATAGTTATTATTTATTATTATTAATAAATGAGAATCATTAAATGAAAACCAGTTCTTTTATTTATTTAATTTTAAGTTGTTGATATTTTTAATTAAATTTAAAGAAAATTAATTAGCAATTCATTTTTAAGTTTGAGTGAAATATTCTAAAAATATTTTATATGTTATTATTGTATGTTAATATTAACTTATCATAACATTATTATCAAAAATAAAACAATAAAATTATATAAATAATTAACTTATCTTTTCTTTTTTTTAGTATATTTTTTTTAATAATAATAAAAATTTATAAATGTCAAAAATTACAGCAATAAAAATAATTAATTGTAAATTTAATGTTTAGATATCAATATCACTCATCAAAATCAAAATTAGTATAATAGTTTACAATATGTGTTCATTCAACTAACCAAGTTGTGTAAAGAACCTCTTCGTGAAATGTGAGACCTCTACATTTATTATAGTTGTTTGAACATTGGTAGGTTGATTCCTTCCTCGTACCTTAATTCTCAAGGTCCTGTCATCAAAATATTGGTACAATACAAAATGTAATGGCCCTACATCTTAGAGGGAAATCTTTAGAATAATTTTTCCACGATAAATGGCAAGGAGAAAAAATGGTACTGTCAAAAGTTTCGATAAAATGTGGTCTCAACAATGGGACATTTAAACCCAAAAAAACTCAATGGGAACCTTGTCTCATTTCCAACATGGACAAAGTTTGACGAGAGGTTTTTGTACCATTAATTGAAAAATCGAAAAGCACGTCGGCCTACTTTATTAAATAAGTAGAATATATATTGGCGGACCACAATTTATGATGGGACATTTGTACTTTTGGCTCATTAATCCATGCATTGAGCAATAACATCTTCATTCTCATAATCAATCAGACTACAGAAAAATAAATTAAAATATTGTCAAAAAATAATAAATTTCAATATACGAAGTTAAACTATGGAAATTTAACAAATTTTTTAAGTCAACTCCAAAGTAATATGAGTTTGACCATAAACTAAATGCAATATTCTGTGTAGTAAGAGAGAGAGAGATAATAAATAAATAAGATAATTGAAAATCATTACAAGGAAGTCTACATAAATATATCTCCAAACTAATATGTGGAACTATTAATTTTATAATCATGGATAATATGTGATATTAGCTTAGGTTCCCATCATCACTATACCGACAATATAAATCCAAACCTCTATCTAAAGGTAATGATGTGGATATAGCATTAATGTCTTCTAATTAAAAGGGCTACTAGTGGGAGGAAGAGAAATTTTGACTAGAAATCTTAGATACAATGAAGAAAATAATGTCCTCTTTAGCTTACATGCAACAAATAATTTTGGACCCATGACTCAATTTTTTACTAATTATTAAACCCGCAACAACCTACAAGTATATTTACATGAAAAAGACAACACCATATATTTATGTATACAACTAGCCCTATCAAATAAATTAAATAGTTGTTACATGAAACTAATACTCAATTCGAATTCTTTTACAGTGTGAGATTATTAATTATTTAGTGATAATTATTTTGAATTTAGTATCAATTATATAGTATTTTATATTAATGAATTATTTAGGTTTTCATATTAATATTTTTTGGATTTCGGTCTTACCAAACTCTTTTGATTCAATTCCAATACAACAACTTCACTCCTAATTTTTTTTTGGTTGGATACCATGAAAGTATCAAACCAATGCACACACGTCATATAGTAGTAAATTGGTAAAGTAGATGCATTTGTAATTATACCGAAGGAGATGATATAAGTGCACACATGTCCTACAATAATGAATTTCTAAAGTAGGTAAATTTGTAACTTTACCAAAAAAATAGATAGAGTTTAAAGTTACATTGTTATGAATTTTGTAAAAAGAAAATTATTTAAAAACCTATAAGAAAGAAAGAAAGAAAGTATTGTTAACGTCCACGAGGCTAAAAATAGCCTATGGGACATATTGCTTCTCCATCTGCCTTTTTTATTCGGCCCTTTTCCTATGAAGTTTTACAATAACCGCTCCTAGCTTCTCGATAAACTCTTCGGTGAATAGATTATTCGAAGAACTAGCTGCCAGAATACTTGCATAATTTTCCCTGTTGTCTTTAAAGGCCTCGCATTCTAAAATGAAATGTTTTTCTGTTTCCACTTTTCTGGAAGAGCGAAAAATACATACCTGATGGGTAACTCCAACCCACAACCCAGTTAATTAATTTAACAAATAAAATATAAACACGCACATACCCAATTGGCATTATTACGTGGCATATCAATACATTGTGGATCTCCTACACGTCGGACTATGGCTAATGACACAACAAAAATCCTTGATTTTCCAGCTTCCGTAGGATTTGTCACAGCACTTTGGTGATCTGCATTTAATTCCACAGTAATGACTCCAGCTCGATTGTTGTGTCTCTCGTTTTCCTCGCCTTAGGGTTCGCTCTCAACCCACCTTGGCGGTCATTTGCAATTATGTTCGGTGTTTCCGAGTGAGGGTTTCGCTCTGCGTCTTTTTTCTGAGATTTTCACTTGTAAGTTCCGACTTCCCCTGTAACTAGTTTGCAATGGCGGACTGCTAACGTTGTGAACCCCGTTTAACGTTTCTGCTTCTTCGACAGGATCATTCGTTTCCACTGTAATTGCATGTTACTTTTAGACCACAGTTCTCACTATTTGTTTTCTGCTGTAGTTATCTTCCGCAACTGGTGATTTTTTTATTCGGCTGTGTACAGGTGGTTTCTACTGTAATGTTTCACTGGTTCATTCAATTTCGTCTGGCGCTCCACTGGTAATTCGGCTCTCTTTGATTCAGTTTCTCATTCACCTCCTTCTCGTTCTGATCGTTGGGCTCCTTGTGAGCAGGTCTGGTCGTTTTTGTTTTTCCTTCGTGGTAGCTGTCTAATCCAGCCAAAAAAAAAAATCAACGTGCTCTTTCCTTCTCGTAAGGTAGGGATGTCGAATTCCATCCACCGTCCTTCAATTTCTGTGGATGCATCACATGGTATGCTGGACTAACGCCATCTTTCTGTCTTATGCAGGTAATACAGTGTTCTCATGCTCCAGTATTCAACCTTGGTTAACCTCGTTCCCCGATTTCTCACGGGTAGTATCCTTCCCTGTTCCAACTTCTCTTTTTACGCTGGTATTTGTCACTCCAATATTTCTCGGAGTCTTGACTGTAACAACTGGAACTCCGCCATGTATTTTCCCTATTTCAGTCTGGTTAAGTCTTGTACAGGTTCTCTTCTCTGGGTTTCGAGGAAAACCCCGCCTGTAACTTGTAGCTATTTCAAAACTCAATTATTGTAATCCTAAGGGTTTTTTTTTTCTTTGCGTGGTCAAACCCCAACTACAATCTTTTGTTTCGAATAGCTTCGTTTTATAATGTAATCAATGAAACTGTAAAAAAATACTGGACTCTGAATATGACAGGCTAATATATTCGGAAAGAAAACTTCAATTTCGGTTTCAATTTGCTCAGAAAATACGATAGTGTAATAACTGTTACCTGTAGATTAAATTATCTGCCTGTATGTGACTTCTATTCGCTTTCTGTTTTCACGTCTCCTTGTTGATGATGTTTGGCCGATTCTCCTTTGATCTGTAAGTCTCTGTATTATGACAACAATTCGTAGCGACTGCCTTCCTGCACTACCGTGACTGTTCACTTTGCATGAAGAAAAAGAGATAAAGAAATACAACTATTTGTTACTATAGTTCTTGTTAATAAATTGTCAGTGCCATGCACATTAATCTGTAAACAAAACTGTTACTCCGTAAATCAACACAAAATGATTTGCTGCACAATTATGCTACTGGTTTTATTACTCTTCTTTTCTTGACAGGTTGCAGAACCCTCGTAAAGTACCCCTCCTGTTCTTTTTGTAGCCCAGTGGAGGGAAAATTCGTTACCAGTTGGTAACTGCCCCACTGTTGGTTACACAGTTACATTTTCCACATTATTTCTATTTTTACTTTATCACTAACGAATTGTAAAGCAGCCTAGTAATCCCACTACAGTTTCTTAATAAAAATTAAAATAAAAGTCAGTTATACTAAAACAAACCCTACTGACAACTAATCCTCTAATCAAGAAAAAGACAAAATAAACATGGACAGGTTCAAAGACTTGTAAAATAACACATCACCGAAAAAAACATGAAAACCTGCTGTCTGTTTGCCTCCCTAGTCGGATGCTCCTGCATCAGGCTCTTGGGGTAGAAAAAAGGTCATGGCTCCGCTCCATGAGGTCATCCACTGAATAGCCAATTTTCTGAATCTGTGCTGCGTCAAGCCAGGAACTGTCCTCAATAGGATGGTTCTTCCACTTGACCAGGTACTGTAAATAGTCCTTCCTGCGTGTTCGTTTGGCTACTTGTGTATCGAGGATACCCTCGATCTCAAGGGGTTGCGCTGCAGGCATCTGCTTTAACCAAAAATCCTCTTCATCTGGGGTATTCCGTTCTGGCCTTGTTGCCTCTTCGTCTCCGGAATTGGTAGTGTAAGGGAATAAATCTGCCACATTAAAAATGGGCGAAATGCCTATTCCGGGTGGCAGCTGTATTTCGTAGGCATTGGCAGAAAACTTGCGAAGAATTTTGCAGGGGCCAATATTTTTAAAATTTAATTTGTTATACTGCCCTTTTGGAAACCGTTCCTTGCGCAAGTGAGCAAGGAATTCATCCCCAATATTGAACTGAACTTCTCGCCTTTTTAAATTTGCCTGCTGCTTGTATCTTTGACTGCTGTCTACCAAATTCAATTTCATCTGCTCAAGCAGATCATTCATTGCTTGAGCGAAATATTCTCCATCTGCGCTTCTTTTCTCAAGCTTTCCCAAATCCCGCAGTTCATGCACTCCGCGAGGATGCATGCCGTACAGAACCTGAAAAGGACTGTATCCCATACTGCGATTTGGAGAATCGTTATACGCAAATTCCGCTTGGGCAAGTACGCGATCCCACATCCGCAAATTTTCTCCATTCAAGCTTCGCAGCAGGTTCCCCAAACTCCTATTTACCACCTCTGTTTGCCCATCGATCTGGGGGTGATAAGCGGAGCTGAAATTTAGTTGGGTGCCCAGCTTTTTCCACAGGGTATGCCAGAAGTGTCCTGTGAACTGCACATCCCGGTCTGAAATAATAGACCTCGGCAAGCCATGCAGTCGAACAATTTCTGTGAAGAACAAGTGGGCTACGTGAGTAGCATCACTGGTTTTCCGACAGGGTATAAAATGCGCCATATTTGAGAATCTATCCACCACTACCATCACTGAATCAAATCCTCGCTGTGTTCTAGGCAAACCCAGGACAAAGTCCAAACTGACTGAGTCCCATGGCCTACTTGGTATGGGCAATGGCGTATAGAGTCCTGCATTCTGGCTGTGACATTTTGCCAACTGACACATTTTGCACCTGCTTACATACCTCTACACATCTCGCCGCAACTTTGGCCAATAATAGAAATGCTCTATCTGGGAAAATGTCTTGTCTATACCGAAATGTCCGGCTAGACCTCCGCTATGCTTCTCCCGAATAATGTTTTCCCGCATTGAACAATCGGGAATACACAACTGTCCTCCCTTAAATAACAATCCTTCTTGCAGATTGTAGTCCAACCACGGACTGTGATTCCGCAGTAAAGGGTTCTGACATGCTTCATGTGCCTCCTTAAAGTCTGTATCTTTCTGATATAGATACCTCAAGTGCTCAAAACCCAACACTTGCACCGTACTCTCCTGCAAGAGTAAAACTCTTCTGCTTAATGCGTCTGCCACCTTGTTGGATTGCCCACTGATATGCTTCAATACAAATGTAAAGCTTTGCACATATTCCACCCACTCTGCATGCTTGTGATTCAACTTGTGTTGCTACATAACATACTGTAAAGCAGAATTGTCAGAAAATAACACAAACTCATTACCTAACAAATAGTGCCTCCAGTGCTTCAAGGCTTGAACGACCGCATAAAATTATTTGTCGTAAGACGAATACTTCTGCGTGCTTTCATTCAATTTCTCACTGAAATAAGCAACCGGTCTATCCTCCTGGCTAAGTACTGCCCCAATGGCTGTACCGCTGGCATCACAACGAGCTTGAAAAAGTTTGTTGAAATCTGGCAATCTCAAGATCGGCCTCTCAGTGATCTTTTTCTTCAGAGTCTGAAAACTGTTTTCTGCTGCTTCAGTCCAGCAAAAAGGCTAATTTGCCTTCTTAATTGTGTCCAACATGGGTGCACAGATCCCGCTAAAATTCCTGATAAACTTCCTGTAAAATCTTGCTAAGCCATGAAAGCTTCGAACCTTGAACAAATTCTTTGGGGATGGCCAGCTAACTATTGCTGCAATCTTTTCCGGATTTATCTTCAGCTCGTTTTCTGCAATCACAAAACCCAGATAAACTAATTCTTTTTGAAAAAAAGTACACTTTTTCAAATTTATTAGCAGTTTATTCTGCTGCAATCTTCTCAATACACTTCGAACATGTTGGAAGTGTTCCTCCTTCGTTCTGCTGAAAATTAAAATATCATCCACATACACAATCACAAATTTCCCAATGAACTCCTTCAGTACTTCGTTCATTAGGCGCATGAAAGTACTGGGAGCGTTGCTTAATCCAAATAGAATCACCAGCCATTCATACAGTCCTTCATTCGTCTTGAAAGCTGTCTTCCACTCATCCCCTTCTCGGATTCGGATCTGGTGGTAGCCACTCTTCAAGTCAATCTTCGAAAAATATGCTGCCCCACTCAAACAGTCCATCATGTCATCCATTCTCGGCAGTGGAAACCTGTACCGAATCGTAATCTTGTTAATAGCTCTCGAATCTGTACACATTCGCCATTCACCACCTTTCTTAGGAGCTAATACTGTCGAAACTGCACAGGGACTCATACTCTCTCTGATCAGCCCTTTATCAAGCAATTCTTGCACCTGTTTCCGAATTTCTTCATTATCTTTCGGGCTCATACGATAAGCTACCTTATTTGGTAAGCTAGCTTCTGGTATAAAATCAATACAGCGGCTGATAACTCTCTCGGGGGGTAGCTCATTTGGAAGATAGTCCACTATGATCTCTCCAAAATCCTGCAACATGTCTTGAATCTCCTCAGGTAAATCTGAAATCTTTGTGTGGAGTACCACTATTCTTGGCCTTCTCACAACAACAAAATTCACATCATTGTTTTCAATCTGTTTCAAAAACTCTTTTCCACCCATCAGCAACGCTTTTACTCCACTAGCTTCTGCTGTACCTTCCTCTTTGATGGGTACAAGTGTGTGCTTGACCCCATCTTTGACAAACTTATAGTAGTTCGTTCTTCCGTCATGAACTACTTTTCTGTCAAACTGCCAGGGCCTTCCTAACAGTATATGACAGACATCCATTGGCATAACATCGTAGACAATTTTGTCCTTATATCTGCCTATCTGGAACTCCACCTCGCACTGTTCATCAACTAACAGCTGATGTCCTTTCTGCAGCCACGACACTTTGTAGGGAGTGGGATGTTTCAGATTTTTAAGTCCCAACTTCTCCACCATTTCCTTTGCCACCAAATTATCAGTGCTTCCGCCATTAATGATCAGTTTGCAGCACTTTCCCTGTGATTTGCAAACTGTCCGGAACAAAGCCTTCCTTTGATCTGGTTCCATAATCTCCTTTGCTGGTTTTATCAGCACCTTGTTCAGCACCAAGGCTTCCCCTGTCTCTGGTGCATTTTCCACTTCCTGAGGCGGCTCTTCCGCTTACTCAGGCTGGGCAACATAAACTCTTCTCCCACCTGCTGTTTCACCTTCAGGACATTCATACGATTTGTGCCCCCACTTATGCCACCTATAGCACTGGACAGTTCCTCTGCCCCGACCATTACCTCTCCCTCGCTGGGCTGGTCGTCCTCCTCTAGTGTTGTTGTCCTTTTCTGCTGTCCCTGCAGTTTTGGAACTGCTGCCTTCCTTATTGGAACCTGTACCTCTGCCCCTACCAAAGGCCTTCCCCTTTCCTCTGCCAGATCCACCTCCTCTTCTAGCATTCTGCTTCCTGTTTATTTTCTCCTCTGCCTTCAGAGCAAACTGGTATGCTTCATCTAAAGTTCTGGGTGAGAGAATACCGATTTCATCCAGTATCTTCCCTCTCAGCCCATTCACGAATCTTGCTGTCTTTTTTTGAGGTATCTTCCACATACCCTGCCCTCAAATTTAACTTATAAAATTCTTCGGTATATTCCTTAACCGTCATTCCCCTTTGTCTCAAGTTCTGTACTTGCCTGTACAACATAATTTGATAATCTTTAGGCAGAAAATTCTCTTTCAGTTTTGCCTCCATTCTGGCCCACTTCCTTATAGGCTGTTTATATAGCCTTTTCCTTTCTGCCTGAACGCTGTCCCACCACAAGGACGCATGTCCTTTCAACTTGGTGGTAGCGAACTTCACTTGTTTGTCCTCACTGGTTTCTTCAAACTCAAAATATTTGTTTACTTCACTCAGCCAATCCAATAACACATCTGCTGACAAACTCCCATCATAAGTGGAAAGCTCATGCTTTGGCTTATGACTTGATAACAACACTGATTTCAACAATCTGAGTTCAGGTGTCACCCCTTCAAAGTCATCTGCTGGTTCTGCAATATCTTCATCACTGTCCTCCGTTGGATTTCTCCTCCCCCTAGCATCTACTGCTGCTAATATTTGATTCAAAATTCGAATCTCTTCGCGCAGTCCCTCTTCTGCTGCTCTTCGGACTGCTCTTCCTCTTCCTCTTCCTCGTTTGTCAACTTCCATCTTCTTGTGACCTCAAACTTTGCTCCGATACCACTTGATGGGTACACGCTAGCCCACACCCAAAATTCATTGTTATAACTTATAAAATGTACTTGAAACAAGTGCCAACGTGTTATTACGTTTCACTGTTATGGCATATAAAAGGTGTTTGTACAAATTCCAACGTGTTATTACGTGGCGTTCTATTTAAAACCGTGAGTTAATACACATCATGCTATGGATAAGTGTTAAACCTTGGTTCTCGACCTCCGTAAGATTTATGGTGTTGCCATGGTGATTTGCATTTAATTCTGTAGTAAATGTTTGTTGGTTCGGTCATCGTGCTACTTGGTTTCCTCGCCTGTTGTTCGGGATCATTCCATTTTGGCGGTCACTTGTATTCTATCCGTGTCTCTGTGTGAGGGTTCCGTCTTTGGGTTTTTGGTGCAGTGTTGGACTGTGAACTTAGGCCCTCTTGTAAATGATGTTCAACGACGAACTGGCATTTGTGTAAACAATGGTAAACTATTCAATTATCTCGGCACGACCAGTCTCTTCCACTGTAACTGTTCTTCCCCACTATTCTTGTTATTTCATTTTTGTTCTGTGCTTAACTTCGGCAACGATTTATTTCATTCTTCGTCTGTTCGCAGGTGGTTTCAGTTATGATATCTCACGGATTCACTCGGCTTCTTCAGGCGCTCGAACTGGTAAGTCGGCCCTCCATGATTCATTTTCGCATCCTCCTCCTTCGCAACCTGACCTTTTGGCTCCTTGTGAGCAGGTCTGGTCGTCTTTCTGGTGATAGTTATTCGTTCAACCAAGAATCACTACGTACCTCCTTTTCCACAAGGTAAGGATGTCGAATCCTTCCTCAGTCCTTTGATTTTTCTAAATGAGTCACAATGGCAATCTGGGTTAACGCCATTTCTTGGTTCTGTGCAGGTGAATGCCGCTATCTCGCGGTCCAGTTCTCGGTCTCGGTTACTCTGGCTTCTCCTTCCTCACGGGTAGCATCCAACTACGTTTCAACCTCCTTTTTATACTGTGATGTATTTAGATCTTGTAGGTAGTTTCGTTCCAATGTTTTCTGAGCGTGTTGGCTGTAGCAAACCTGTAGGTTTGCTAAGTATTGTCCGGCTATGTTTCCCCTTATTTCGACCTAGTCAGGTTTTTTTACAGGTTTACTCTTCTGGGTTTCGAGGAACCCACCTGTAACTTATGACTGTTGCACAATCAGTTTTCGTAACCCTAAGGGTTTCCAGTCAAACCCTAACTGTAGCTTCTTATTCCAAAGAGTTTCGTTTTTGGAATGTAATCAGTGGACTGTAAATTCCGGACTCTTAATGTGACTATTTTATATATATTTGGAAAGAAAGCTTCAAGTTTCGTTTTCAATTTTGCTCAAGAAATATAATGGCGTAAATACTGTTACCTGTAGGTTGAATTTGACTGCCTGTGTTTAATTTCGATTTGCGTTTCTGTCTCCACGTCTTCTCGTTGGCGTTGTTTGGCCAATTCCTTCCTCGTTCTCTGTTTTGTATAAACAACTCGTAGTGTCGCTTTCACTGCACTACCGAAACTGTACACTTGTAATAGGGAAAAGAAACGAAAGAATTTAATGGCTGGTACTGTGGTTCTGTTTTTAATAATTTGTCAATGCTATGCACGAAAAGCTATAAACAAAAAAATTGTTACTAAACCAATAAACACAGATGAATTGCTGAACAATTTGCTACTTGTTTTATTTCTCTTCTCAATGACAGGTTTGCAGAACCCCTGTAAAGTGACCTTCCTGTTCTTTTTGTAGCCCAGTGGAGGGAAAATTCGTTACCAGTTGGTAACTGCCCCACTGTTGGTTACACAGTTACATTTTCCACATTATTTCTATTTTTACTTTATCAATAACGAATTTTAAAACAGCCTAGTAATCCCACTACAGTTTCTTAATAAAAAATAAAATAAAAGTCAGTTATACTAAAACAACCCCTACTGACAACTAATCCTCTAATCAAGAAAAAGACAAAATAAACATGGACAGGTTCAAAGACTTGTAAAATAACACATCATCGAAAAAAACATGAAAACCTGCTGTCTATTTGCCTCCCTAGTCGGATGCTCCTGCATCAGGCTCCCGGGGTAGCAAAAAGGTCATGGCTCCGCTCCATGAGGTCATCCACTGAATAGCCAATTTTCTGAATCTGTGCTGCGTCAAGCCAGGAACTGTCCATAATAGGACGGTTCTTCCACTTGACCAGGTACTGTAAATAGTCCTTCCTGCGTGTTCATTTGGCTACTTGTGTATCGATGATACGCTCGATCTCAAGGGGCTGCGCTGCAGGCATCTGCTTTAACCAAAAATCCTCGTCATCTGGGGTATTCCGTTCTGGCCTTGTTGCCTCTTCGTCTCCGGAATTGGTAGCGTAAGGGAATAAATCTGCCACATTAAAAATGGGAGAAATGCCTATTCCGGGTGGCAGCTGTATTTCGTAGGCATTGGCAGAAAACTTGCGAAGAATTTTGCAGTGGCCAATCTTTTTAAACTTTAATTTGTTATACTGCCCTTTTCGAAACTGTTCCTTGCACAAGTGAGTAAGGACTTCATCCCCAATATTGAACGAAAATTCTCGCCTTTTTAAATCTGCCTGCTGCTTGTATCTTTGACTGCTGTCTACCAACTTCAATTTCACCTGCTCATGCAGATCATTCATTGCTTGAGATAAATCTTCTCCATCTGCGCTTCTTTTCTCGAGCTTTCCCAAATCCTGCAGTTCATGCACTCCGCGAGGATGCATGCCGTACAGAACCTGAAAAGGACTGTATCCCGTACTGCGATTTGGAGAATCGTTATACGCAAATTCCGCTTGGGAAAGTACGCGATCCCACATCCGCGAATTTTCTCCATCAAGCTACGTAGCAGGTTCCCCAAACTCCTATTCACCACCTCTGTTTGCCCATCAGTCTGGGGGTGATAAGCGGAGCTGAAATTTAACTGGGTGTCCAACTTTTTCCACAGGGTACGCCAGAAGTGTCCTGTGAACCGCACCTCCTGGTCTGAAATAATGGACCTCGGCAAGCCATGCAGTCGAACAATTTCTGTAAAAAACAAGTGGGCTACGTGCGTAGCATCACTGGTTTTCCGACAGGGTATAAAATGCGCCATCTTTGAGAATCTATCCACCACTACCATCACTGAATCAAATCCTCGCTATGTTCTAGGCAAACCTAGGACAAAGTCCAAACTGACTGAGTCCCATGGCCTACTCGGTATGGGCAACAGCGTATAGAGTCCGGCATTCTGGCTGTGACCTTTTGCCAACTGACACATTTTGCACCTGCTGACATACCTCTGCACATCTCGCCGCAACTTTGGCCAATAATAAAAATGCTCTATCTGGGATAATGTCTTGTCTATACCAAAATGTCCGGCTAGACCTCCGCTATGCTTCTCCCGAATAATGTTCTCCCGCATTGAACAATCGGGAATACACAACTGTCCTCCTCTAAATAACAATCCTTCTTGTAGATTGTAGTCCAACCACGGACTGTTATTCCGCAGTAAAGGGTTCTGACATGCCTCATGTGCCTCCTTAAAATCTGTATCCGTCTGATATAGATCCCTCAAGTGCTCAAAACCCAGCACCTGCACTGTACTCTCCTGCAAGAGTAAAACTCTTCTGCTTAATGCGTCTGCCACCTTGTTGGATTGCCCGCTGATATGCTTCAATACAAATGTAAATCTTTGCAGATATTCCACCCACTCTGCATGCTTGTGATTCAACTTGTGTTGCTGCATAACATACTGTAAAGCATAATTGTCAGAAAATAACACAAACTCATTACCTAACAAATAGTGCCTCCAGTGCTTCAAGGCTTGAATGACCGCATAAAATTCTTTGTCGTAAGACGAATAATTCTGCCTGCTTTCGTTCAATTTCTCACTGAAATAAGAAACCGGTCTGTCCTCCTCGCTAAGTACTGCCCCAATGGCTGTACCGCTGGCATCACAACGAACTTGAAAAAGTTTGTTGAAATCTGGCAATCTCAAGATCGGCCTCTCAGTGATCTTTTTCTTCAGAGTCTGAAAACTGTTTTCTGCTGCTTCAGTCCAGCAAAAAGGCTGATTTGCCTTCTTAATTGTGTCCAACATGGGTGCACAGATCCCGCTAAAATTCCTAATAAACTTCATGTAAAATCTTGCTAAGCCATGAAATCTTCGAACCTCGAACAAATTCTTTGGGGATGGCCAGCTAACTATTGCTGCAATCTTTTCCGGATCCATCTTCAGCTCTTTTTCTGCAATCACAAAACCCAAATAAACTAATGATTTTTGAAAAAAAGTACACTTTTTCAAATTTATCAGCAGTTTATTCTGCTGCAATCTTCTCAATACACTTCGAACATGTTGGAAGTGTTCCTCCTTTGTTCTGCTGAAAATTAAAATATCATCCAAATACACAATCACAAATTTCCCAATGAACTCCTTCAGTACTTCGTTCATTAGGCGCATGAAAGTACTAGGAGTGTTGCTTAATCCAAATGGCATCACCAGCCATTCATACAGTCCTTCATTCGTCTTGAAAGTTGTCTTCCACTCATCCCCTTCTCGGATTCAGATCTGGTGGTAGCCACTCTTCAAGTCAATCTTCGAAAAATATGCTGTCCCACTCAAACAGTCCATCATGTCATCCATTCTCGGCAGTGGAAACCTGTACCGAATCGTAATCTTGTGAATAGCTCTCGAATCTGTACACATTCGCCATTCGCCACCTTTCTTAGGAGCTAATACTGTCGGAACTGCACAGGGACTCATACTCTCTCTGATCAGCCCTTTATCAAGCAATTCCTGCACCTGTTTCCGAATTTCTTCATTATCTTTCGTGCTCCTACGATAAACTGCCTTATTTGGTAAGCTAGCTTCTGGTATAAAATCAATACAGCGGCTGATACCTCTCTCGCGGGGTAGCTCATCTGGAAGATCGTCCACTATGATATCTCCAAAATCCTGCAACATATCTTGAATCTCCTCAGGTAAATCTGAAATCTTTGTGTGCAGTACCACTGTTCTTGGCCTTCTCACAATAACAAAATTCACATCATTGTTTTCAATCTGTTTGAAAAACTCTTTTCCACCCATCAGCAGCGCTTTTACTCCACTAGCTTCTGCTGTACCTTCCTCTTTGATGGGTACAAGTGTGTGCTTGACCCCATCTTTGACAAACTTATAGCAGTTCGTTCTTCCGTCATGAACTAGTTTTCTGTCAAACTGCCAGGGCCTTCCTAACAGTATATGACAGACATCCATTGGCATAACATCACAGACAATTTTGTCCTTATATCTGCCTATCTGGAACTCCACCTCGCACTGTTCATCAACTAACAGTTGATGTCCTTTCTGCAGCCACGACACTTTGTAGGGAGTGGGATGTTTCAACTTTTTCAGTCCCAACTTCTCCACCATTTCCGTGGCCACCAAATTATCAGTGCTTCCGCTGTTAATGATCAGTTTGCAGCACTTTCCTTGTGATTTTCAAACGGTCCGGAACAAAGCCTTCCTTTGATCTGGTTCCATAATCTCTTTTGCTGGTTTTATCAGCACCTTGTTCAGCACCAAGGCTTCCCCTGTCTCTAGTGAATTTTCCACTTCCTGAGGCGGCTCTTCCGCTTCCTCAGGCTGGGCAACATAAGCTCCTCTCCCACCTGCTGTTTCACCTTCAGGACATTCATACGATTTGTGCCCCCACTTGTGGCACCTATAGCACTGGACAGTTCCTTTGTCCCGACCATTACCTCTCCCTCGCTGGGTTGGTCATCCTCCTCTAGTGCTGTTGTCCTTTTCCGCTGTCCCTGCAGTTTTGGAACTGCTGCCTTCCTCATTGGAACCTGTACCTCTACCTCTACCAAAGGCCTTCCCCTTTCCTCTGCCAGATCCACCTCCTCTTCTGGCATTCTTCTTCCTGTTTATTTTCTCCTCTGCCTTCAGAGCAAACTGGTATGCTTCATCTAAAGTTCTGGGTGAGAGAATACCGATTTCATCCAGTATCTCCCCTCTCAGCCCATTCACGAATCTTGCTGTCTTTTCTGAGGTATCTTCCACATACCCTGCCCTCATATTTAACTTATAAAATTCTTCGGTATATTCCTTAACTGTCATTCCCCTTTGTCTCAAGTTCTGTACTTGCCTGTACAGCATAATTTGATAATCTTTAGGCAGAAAATTCTCTTTCAGTTTTGCCTCCATTCTGGCCCACTTCCTTATAGGTTGTTTATATATACTTTTCCTTTCTGCCTGAACGCTGTCCCACCACAAGGACGCATGTCCTTTCAACTTGGTGGCAGCGAACTTCACTTGTTTGTCCTCACTGGTTTCTTCAAACTCAAAATATTTGTTTACTTCACTCAGCCAATCCAATAACACATCTGCTGACAAACTCCCATCATAAGTGGAAAGCTCATGCTTTGGCTTATGACTGGATAACAACACTGATTTCAACAATCTGAGTTCAGGTGTCACCCCTTCAAATTCATCTGCTGGTTCTGCAATATCTTCATCACTGTCATCCGTTGGATCTCTCCTCCTCCCAGCTTCTACTACTGCCAATATTTGATTCAAAATTTGAATCTCTTTGCGCAGTCCCTCTTCTGCTGCTCTTCGGACTGCTCTTCCTCTTCCTCTTCCTCATCTGCCAACTTCCATCTACTTGTGACCTAAAACTTTGCTCCGATACCACTTGATGGGTACGCGCCAACCCACACCCCAAATTCACTGTTATAACTTATAAAATGTATTTGAAACAAGTGCCAACGTGTTATTATGTTTCACTGTTATGGCATATAAAAGGTGTTTGTACAAATTCCAACGTGTTATTACGTGGCGTTCTATTTAAAACCGTGAGTTAATACACATCATGCTATGGATAAGTGTTAAACCTCGGTTCTCGACCTCCATAAGATTTATTCTGTTGCCATGGTGATTCACATTTAATTCTGTAGTAAATGTTTGTTGGTTCGGTCATCGTGCTACTTGGTTTCCTCGCCTGTTGTTCGGGATCATTCCATTTTGGCGGTCACTTGTATTCTATCCGTGTCTCTGTGTGAGGGTTCCGTCTTTGGGTTTTTGGTGCAATGTTGGACTGTGAACTTCGGCCCTCCTGTAAATGATGTTCAACGGCGAACTGGAATTTGTGTAAACATAATCAATTGTCTTGGCACGACCAGTCTCTTCCACTGTAACTGTTCATCCACACTATTCTTGTTATTTCGTTTTTGTTCTGTGCTTAACTTCGGCAACGATTTATTTCATTCTTCGTCTGTTCGCAGGTGGTTTCAGTTATGATATCTCACGGATTCACTCGGCTTCTTCAGGCGCTCGAACTGGTAAGTCGGCCCTCCATGATTCATTTTCGCATCCTCCTCCTTCGCAACCTGACCTTTTGGCTCCTCGTGAGGAGGTCTGGTCGTCTTTCTGGTGATAGTTATTCGTTCAGCCAAGAATCACTACGTACCTCCTTTTCCACAAGGTAAGGATGTCGAATCCTTCCTCAGTCCTTTGATTTTTCTAAATGAGTCACAATGGAAATCTGGGTTAATGCCATTCCTTGGTTCTGTGCAGGTGAATGCTGCTATCTCGCGGTCCAGTTCTCGGTCTCGGTTACTCTGGCTTCTCCTTCCTCACGGGTAGCATCCAACTACGTTTCAACCTCCTTTTTATATTGTGATGTATTTAGATCTTGTAGGCAGTTTCGTTCCAATTTTTTCTAAGCGTCTTGGCTGTAGCAACCTCTAGGTTTGCTAAGTATTGTCTGGCTATGTTTCCCCTTATTTCGACCTAGTCAGGTTTTTGTACAGGTTTACTCTTCTGGGTTTCGAGGAACCCGCCTGTAACTTATGACTGTTGTACAATCAGTTTCTGTAACCCTAAGGGTTTCTGGTCAAACCCTAACTGTAGCTTCTTATTCCGAAGATTTTCGTTTTTGTAATGTAATCAGTGGACTGTAAATTCCGGACTCTTAATGTGACTATTTTATATATATTTGGAAAGAAAGCTTCAAGTTTCGTTTTCAATTTTGCTCAAGAAATATAATGGCGTAAATATTGTTACCTATAGGTTGAATTTGACTGCCTGTGTTTAATTTCGATTTGCGTTTCTGTCTCCACGTCTTCTCGTTGGTGTTGTTTGGCCAATTCCTTCCTCGTTCTCTGTTTTGTATAAACAACTCGTAGTGTCGCTTTCACTGCACTACCGAAACTGTACACTTGTAATAGGGAAAAGAAACGAAAGAATTTAATGGCTGGTACTGTGGTTTTGTTTTTAATAATTTGTCAATGCTATGCACGAAAAGCTATAAACAACAAAATTGTTACTAAACCAATCAACAC
Organism: Pinus albicaulis; assembly: GCA_034641835.2. Lineage (NCBI taxonomy): Eukaryota > Viridiplantae > Streptophyta > Pinopsida > Pinales > Pinaceae > Pinus > Pinus albicaulis. The sequence goes on along the minus strand of CM076581.1, from coordinate 42,353,021 downwards.
AGATGAATTGCTGAACAATTTGCTACTTGTTTTATTTCTCTTCTCAATGACAGGTTTGCAGAACCCCTGTAAAGTGACCTTCCTGTTCTTTTTGTAGCCCAGTGGAGGGAAAATTCGTTACCAGTTGGTAACTGCCCCACTTTTGGTTACACAGTTACATTTTCCACATTATTTCTATTTTTACTTTATCACTAACGAATTTTAAAGCAGCCTAGTAATCCCATTACAATTTCTTAATAAAAATTAAAATAAAAGTCAGTTATACTAAAACAACCCCTACTGACAACTAATCCTCTAATCAAGAAAAAGAGAAAAATAAACATGGACAGGTTCAAAGACCTGTAAAATAACACATCACCGAAAAAAACATGAAAACTTGCTGTCTGTTTGCCTCCCTAGTCGGATGCTCCTGCATCAAGCTCCCGGGGTAGCAAAAAGGTCATGGCTCCGCTCCATGAGGTCATCCACTGAATAGCCAATTTTCTGAATCTGTGCTGCGTCAAGCCAGGAACTGTCCTCAATAGGACGGTTCTTCCACTTGACTAGGTACTGTAAATAGTCCTTCCCGCGTGTTCATTTGGCTACTTGTGTATCGAGGATACCCTCGATCTCAAGGGGCTGCGCTGCAGGCATCTGCTTTAACCAAAAATCCTCTTCATCTAGGGTATTCCGTTCTGGCCTTGTTGCCTCTTCGTCTCCAGAATTGGTAGCGTAAGGGAATAAATCTGCCACATTAAAAATGGGCGAAATGCCTATTCTGGGTGGCAGCTGTATTTCGTAGGCATTGGCAGAAAACTTGCGAAGAATTTTGTAGGGGCCAATCTTTTTAAACTTTAATTTGTTATACTTCCCTTTTGGAAACCGTTCCTTGCGCAAGTGAGCAAGGACTTCATCCCCAATATTGAACTGAACTTCTCGCCTTTTTAAATCTGCCTGCTGCTTGTATCTTTGACTGCTGTCTACCAACTTCAATTTCACCTGCTCATGCAGATCATTCATTGCTTGAGCGAAATCTTCTCCATCTGTGCTTCTTTTCTCGAGCTTTCCTAAATCCCGCAGTTCATGCACTCCGCGAGGATGCATGCCGTACAGAACCTAAAAAGGACTGTATCCCGTACTGCGATTTGGAGAATCGTTATACGCAAATTCCACTTGGGCAAGTACGCGATCCCACATCCGCGAATTTTCTCCAATCAAGCTTCGTAGCAGGTTCCCCAAACTCCTATTTACCACCTCTGTTTGCCCATCGGTCTGGGGGTGATAAGCAGAGATGAAATTTAGTTGGGTGCCCAGCTTTTTCCACAGGGTACGCCAGAAGTGTCCTGTGAACCGCACATCTCGGTCTGAAATAATAGACCTCGGCAAGCCATGCAGTCGAACAATTTCTGTGAAGAACAAGTGGGCTACGTGAGTAGCATCACTGGTTTTCCGACAGGGTATAAAATGTGCCATATTTGAGAATCTATCCACCACTACCATCACTGAATCAAATCCTCGCTGTGTTCTAGGCAAACCCAGGACAAAGACCAAACTGACTGAGTCCCATGGCCTACTTGGTATGGGCAATGGCGTATAGAGTCCTGCATTCTGGCTGTGACCTTTTGCCAACTGATAAATTTTGCACCTGCTTACATACCTCTGCAAATCTCGCCGCAACTTATGCCAATAATAGAAATGCTCTATTTGGGATAATGTCTTGTCTATACCGAAATGTCCGGCTAGACCTCCGCTATGCTTCTCCCGAATAATGTTTTCCCGCATTGAACAATCGGGAATACACAACTGTCCTCCCTTAAATAACAATCCTTCTTGCAGATTGTAGTCCAACCACGGACTATGATTACGGAGTAAAGGGTTCTGACATGCTTCATGTGCCTCCTTAAAGTCTGTATCTATCTGATATAGATCCCTCAAGTGCTCAAAACCCAGCACCTGCACCGTACTCTCCTGCAAGAGTAAAAGTCTTCTGCTTAATGCGTCTGCCACCTTGTTGGATTGCCCGCTGATATGCTTCAATACAAATGTAAAGCTTTGCAGATATTCCACCCACTCTGCATGCTTGTGATTCAACTTGTGCTGCTGCATAACATACTGTAAAGCAGAATTGTAAAAAAATAACACAAACTCATTACCTAACAAATAGTGCCTCCAATGCTTCAAGGCTTGAACGACCGCATAAAATTCTTTGTCCTAAGATGAATACTTCTGCCTACTTTCATTCAATTTCTCACTGAAATAAGCAACCGGTCTGTCCTCCTGGCTAAGTACTGCTCCAATGGCTGTACCGCTGGCATCACAACGAACTTGAAAAAGTTTGTTGAAATCTGGCAATCTCAAGATCGGCCTCTCAGTGATCTTTTTCTTCAGAGTCTGAAAACTGTTTTCTGCTGCTTCAGTCCAGCAAAAAGGCTGATTTGCCTTCTTAATTGTGTCCAACATGGGTGCGCAGATCCCGCTAAAATTCCTGATAAACTTCCTGTAAAAGCTTGCTAAACCATGAAAACTTCGAACCTCGAACAAATTCTTTGGGGATGGCCAGTTCACTATTGCTTCAATCTTTTCCGGATCCATCTTCAACTCGTTTTCTGCAATCACAAAACCCAGATAAACTAATTCTTTTTGAAAAAAAGTACACTTTTTCAAATTTATCAACAGTTTTTTCTGCTGCAATCTTCTCAATACACTTCGAACATGTTGGAAGTGTTCTTCCTTCGTTCTGCTGAAAATTAAAATATCATCCAAATACACAATCACAAATTTCCCAATGAACTCCTTCAGTACCTCGTTCATTAGGCGCATGAAAGTACTGGGAGCGTTGCTTAACCCAAATGGCATCACCAGCCATTCATACAGCCCTTCATTCGTCTTGAAAGCTATCTTCCACTCATCCCCTTCTCGAATTCGGATATGGTGGTAGCCACTCTTCAAATCAATCTTCAAAAAATATGCTGCCCCACTCAAACAGTCCATCATGTCATCCATTCGCGGTAGTGGAAACCTGTACCGAATCGTAATCTTGTTAATAGCTCTCGAATCTGTACACATTCGCCATTCGCCACCTTTCTTAGGAGCTAATACTGTCGGAACTGCACAAGGACTCATACTCTCTCTGATCAGCCCTTTATCAAGCAATTCCTGCACCTGTTTCCGAATTTCTTCATTATCTTTCGGGCTCATACGATAAGATGCCTTATTTGGTAAGCTAGCTCCTGGTATAAAATCAATACAGTGGCTGATACCTCTCTCGGGGGGTAGTTCATCTGGAAGATCGTCCACTATGATATCTCCAAAATCCTGCAACATGTCTTGAATCTCCTCAGGTAAATCTGAAATCTTTGTGTGTAGTACCACTGTTCTTGGCCTTCTTACAACAGAAAAATTCACATCATTATTTTCGATCTGTTTCAAAAACTCTTTTCCACCCATCAGCAGCGCTTTTACCCCACTAGCTTCTGCTGTACCTTCCTCTTTGATGGGTACAAGCATGTGCTTGATCCCATCTTTGACAAACTTATAGCAGTTCATTTTTTCGTCATGAACTACCTTTCTGTCAAACTGCCAAGGCCTTCCTAACAGTATATGACAGACATCCATTGGCATAACATCGCAGATAATTTTGTCCTTATATCTGCCTATCTGGAACTCCACCTCGCACTATTCATCAACTAACAGTTGATGTCCTTTCTGCAGCCACGACACTTTGTAGGGAGTGGGATGTTTCAGCTTTTTCAGTCCCAACTTCTCCACCATTTCCGTGGCCACCAAATTATCAGTACTTCCGCTGTCAATGATTAGTTTGCAGCACTTTCCCTGTGATTTGCAAAATGTCCGGAACAAAGCCTTCCTTTGATCTAGTTCCATAATCTCTTTTGCTGGTTTTATCAGCACCTTGTTCAGCACCAAGGCTTCCCCTGTCTCTGGGGCATTTTCCGCTTCCTGAGGCGGCACTTCCGCTTCCTCAGGCTGGGAAACATAAGCTCCTCTCCCACATGTTGTTTCACCTTCAGGACATTCATACGATTTGTGCCCCCACTTGTGGCACCTATAGCACTGGACAGTTCCTCTACCCCGACCATTACCTCTCCCTCGCTGGGCTGGTCGTCCTCCTCTAGTGCTGTTGTCCTTTTCCACTGTCCCTGCAGTTTTGGAACTGCTGCCTTCCTCATTGGAACCTGTACCTCTGCCTCTACCAAAGGCCTTCCCCTTTCCTCTGCCAATTCCAGCTCCTCTTCTAGCATTCTGCTTCCTGTTTATTTTCTCCTCTGCCTTCAAAGAAAACTGGTATGCTTCATCTAAAGTTCTGGGTGAGAGAATACCGATTTCATCCAGTATCTCCCCTCTCAGCCCATTCACGAATCTTGCTGTCTTTTCTGAGGTATATTCCACATACCCTGCCCTCAAATTTAACTTATAAAATTCTTCAGTATATTCCTTAACTGTCATTCCCCTTTGTCTCAAGTTCTGTACTTGCCTGTACAGCATAATTTGATAATCTTTAGGCAGAAAATTCTCTTTCAGTTTTGCCTCCATTCGGGCCCACTTCCTTATAGGCTGTTTATATAGCCTTTTCCTTTCTGCCTGAACGCTGTCCCACCACAAGGACGCATGTCATTTCAACTTGGTGGCAGCGAACTTCACTTGTTTGTCCTCACTGGTTTCTTCAAACTCAAAATATTTGTTTACTTCACTCAGCCAATCCAATAACACATCTGCTGACAAACTCCCGTCATAAGTGGAAAGCTCATGCTTTGGCTTATGACCGGATAACAACACTGATTTCAACAATCTGAGTTCAGGTGTCACCCCTTCAAATTCATCTGCTGGTTCTGCAATATCTTCATCACTGTCATCCGCTGGATCTCTCCTCCCCCCAGCTTCTACTGCTGCCAATCTTTGATTCAAAATTTGAATCTCTTTGCACAGTCCCTCTTCTGCTGCTCTTTGGACTACTCTTCCTCTTCCTCTTCCTCGTCTGCCAACTTCCATCTTCTTGTGACCTCAAACTTTGCTTCGATACCACTTGATGGGTACGCGCCAGCCCACACCCCAAATTCACTGTTATAACTTATAAAATGTATTTGAAACAAGTGCCAATGTGTTATTACGTTTCACTGTTATGGCATATAAAAGGTGTTTGTACGAATGCCAATGTGTTATTACGTGGCGTTCTATTTAAAACCGTGAGTTAATACACATCATGCTATGGATAAGTGTTAAACCTCGGTTCTTGACCTCCGTAAGATTTATGCTGTTGCCATGGTGATTCGCATTTAATTCTGTAGTAAATGTTTGTTGGTTCGGTCATCGTGCTACTTGGTTTCCTCGCCTGTTGTTCGGGATCATTCCATTTTGGCGGTCACTTGTATTCTATCCGTGTCTCTGTGTGAGGGTTCCGTCTTTGGGTTTTTGGTGCAATGTTGGACTGTGAACTTCGGCCCTCCTGTAAATGATGTTCAACGACGAACTGGAATTTGTGTAAACAATGGTAAAATATTCAATTGTCTCGGCACAACCAATCTCTTCCACTGTAACTGTTCATCCCCACTATTCTTGTTATTTCGTTTTTGTTCTATGCTTAACTTCGGCAACGATTTATTTCATTCTTCGTCTGTTCGCAGGTGGTTTCAGTTATGATATCTCACGGATTCACTCGGCTTCTTCAGGCGCTCGAACTAGTAAGTCGGCCCTCCATGATTCATTTTCGCATCCTCCTCCTTCGCAACCTGACCTTTTGGCTCCTCGTGAGTAGGTCTGGTCGTATTTTTGGTGATAGTTATTCGTTTAGCCAAGAATCACTACGTACCTCCTTTTCCACAAGGTAAGGATGTCGAATCCTTCCTCAGTCCTTTGATTTTTCTGAATGAGTCACAATGGCAATGTGGGTTAACTCCATTTCTTGGTTCTGTGCAGGTGAATGCCGCTATCTCGCGGTCCAGTTCTCGGTCTCGGTTACTTTGGCTTCTCCTTCCTCACGGGTAGCATCCAACTACATTTCAACCTCCTTTTTATACTGTGATGTATTTAGATCTTGTAGGCAGTTTCGTTCCAAAGTTTTCTGAGCGTCTTGGCTGTAGCAACCTGTAGGTTTGCTAAGTATTGTCCGGCTATGTTTCCCCTTATTTCGACCTAGTCAGGTTTTTGTACAGGTTTACTCTTCTGGGTTTCGAGGAACCCGCCTGTAACTTATGACTGTTGCACAATCAGTTTCTGTAACCCTAAGGGTTTCCTGTCAAACCCTAACTGTAGCTTCTTATTCCGAAGAGTTTCGTTTTTGTAATGTAATCAGTCGACTGTAAATTCTGGACTCTTAATGTGACTATTTTATATATATTTGGAAAGAAAGCTTCAAGTTTTATTTTCAATTTTCCTCAAGAAATATAATGGCGTAAATACTGTTACCTGTAGGTTGAATTTGACTGCCTGTGTTTAATTTCGATTTGCGTTTCTGTCTCCACATCTTCTCGTTGGCGTTGTTTTGCCAATTCCTTCCTCGTTCTCTGTTTTGTATAAACAACTCGTAGTGTCGCTTTCACTACACTACCGAAACTATACACTTGTAATAGGGAAAAGAAACGAAAGAATTTAATGGCTGGTACTGTGGTTCTATTTTTAATAATTTGTCAATGCTATGCACGAAAAGCTATAAACAACAAAATTGTTACTCAACCAATCAACATAGATGAATTGATGAACAATTTTCTACTTGTTTTATTTCTCTTCTCAATGACAGGTTTGCAGAACCCCTGTAAAGTGACCTTCCTGTTCTTTTTGTAGCCCAGTGGAGGGCAAATTCGTTACTAGTTGGTAACTGCCCCACTGTTGGTTACACAGTTACATTTTCCACATTATTTCTATTTTTACTTTATCACTAACGAATTTTAAAGAAGCCTAGTAATCCCACTACAGTTTCTTAATAAAAATTAAAATAAAAGTCAGTTATACTAAAACAACCCCTACTGACAACTAATCCTCTAATCAAGAAAAAGACAAAATAAACATGGACAGGTTCAAAGACCTGTAAAATAACACATCACAGAAAAAAACATGAAAACCTACTGTCTGTTTGCCTCCCTAGTTGGATGCTCCTGCATAAGGCTCCCGGGGTAGCAAAAAGGTCATGGCTCCACTTCATGAGGTCATCCATTGAATAGCCAATTTTCTGAATCTGTGCTGCGTCAAGCCAGGAACTGTCCTCAAAAGGATGGTTCTTCCACTTGACCAGGTACTGTAAATAGTCCTTCTCGCGTGTTCGTTTGGCTACTTGTGTATCGAGGATACCCTCGATCTCAAGGGGCTGCGCTGCAGGCATCTGCTTTAACCAAAAATCCTCTTCATCTGGGGTATTCCGTTCTGGCCTTGTTGCCTCTTCGTCTCCGGAATTGGTAGTGTAAGGGAATAAATCTGCCACATTAAAAATGGGCGAAATGCCTATTCTGGGTGGCAGCTGTATTTCGTAGGCATTGGCAGAAAAATTGCGAAGAATTTTGTAGGGGCCAATCTTTTTAAACTTTAATTTGTTATACTGCCCTTTTGGAAACCGTTCCTTGCGCAAGTGAGCAAGGACTTCATCCCCAATATTGAACTGAACTTCTCGCCTTTTTAAATTTGCCTGCTGCTTGTATCTTTGACTGCTGTCTACCAACTTCAATTTCACCTGCTCATGCAGATCATTCATTTCTTGAGCGAAATCTTCTCCATCTGCGCTTCTTTTCTCGAGCTTTCCCAAATCCCGCAGTTCATGCACTCCGCGAGGATGCATGCCGTACAGAACCTGAAAAGGACTGTATCCCGTACTGCGATTTGGAGAATCGTTATACGCAAATTCCGCTTGGGCAAGTACGCGATCCCACATCCGCGAATTTTCTCCAATCAAGCTTCGTAGCAGGTTCCCCAAACTCCTATTTACCACCTCTGTTTGCCCATCGGTCTGGGGGTGATAAACGGAGCTGAAATTTAGTTGGGTGCCCAGCCTTTTCCACAAGGTACACCAGAAGTGTCCTGTGAACCGCACATCCCAGTCTGAAATAATAGACCTCGGCAAGCCATGCAGTCGAACAATTTTTGTGAAGAACAAGTGGGCTACGTGAGTAGCATCACTAGTTTTCCGACAGGGTATAAAATGTGCCATCTTTGAGAATCTATCCACCATTACCATCACTGAATCAAATCCTCGCTGTGTTCTAGGCAAGCCCAGGACAAAGTGCAAACTGACTGAGTCCCATAGCCTACTTGGTATGGGCAATGGCGTATAGAGTCCTGCATTCTGGCTGTGACCTTTTGCCAACTGACACATTTTGCACCTGCTTACATACCTCTGCACATCTCGCCGCAACTTTGGCCAATAATAGAAATGCTCTATCTGGGATAATGTCTTGTCTATACCGAAATTTCCAGCTAGACCTCCGCTATGCTTCTCCCGAATAATGTTTTCCCGCATTGAACAATAGGGAATACACAACTGTCCTCCCTTAAATAACAATCCTTCTTGCAGATTGTAGTCCAACCACGGACTGTGATTCCGTAGTAAAGGGTTCTGACATGCTTCATGTGCCTCCTTAAAGTCTGTATCTGTCTGATATAGATCCCTCAAGTGCTCAAAACCCAACACCTGCACCGTACTCTCCTGCAAGAGTAAAAATCTTCTGCTTAATGCGTCTGCCACCTTGTTGGATTGCCCGCTGATATGCTTCAATACCAATGTAAAGCTTTGCAGATATTCCACCCACTCTGCATGCTTGTGATTCGGCAGCTAACAACACGCAACATCTTGTAAACGGGGTGTCGGGGAAAAATAACACAAACTCATTACCTAAAAATAAAAGGTACCTCCAGGTGTGAAACGAACGACCGCATAAATTCTTGTCGTAAGACGAATACTTCTTTGCTTTCGTTCAATTTCTCACTGAAATAAGCAACCGGTCTGTCCTCCTGGCTAAGTACTGCCCCAATGGCTGTACCGCTGGCATCACAACGAACTTGAAAAGTTTGTTGAAATATGGTAATCTCAAGATCGGCCTCTCAGTGATCTTTTTCTTCAGAGTCTGAAAACTGTTTTCTTCTGCTTCAGTCCAGCAAAAAGGCTGATTTTCCTTCTTAATTGTGTCCAACATGGGTGCACAGATCTCGCTAAAATTCCTGATAAACTTCCTGTAAAAGCTTGCTAAGCCATGAAAGCTTCGAACCTCGAACAGATTCTTTGGGGATGGCCAGCTAACTATTGCTGCAATCTTTTTCGGATCCATCTTCAGGTCGTTTTCTGCAATCACAAAACCCAGATAAACTAATTCTTTTTGAAAAAAAGTACACTCTTTCAAATTTATCAGCAGTTTATTATGCTGCAATCTTCTCAATACACTTCGAACATGTTGGAAGTGTTCCTCCTTCGTTCTGTTGAAAATTAAAATATCATCCAAATACACAATCACAAATTTCCCAATGAACTCCTTCAGTACTTCGTTCATTAGGCGCATGAAAGTACTGGGAGCATTGCTTAATCCAAATGGCATCACTAGCCATTCATACAGTCCTTCATTCGTCTTGAAAGCTGCCTTCCACTCATCCCCTTCTCGGATTCAGATCTGGTGGTAGCCACTCTTCAAGTCAATCTTCGAAAAATATGCTGCCCCACTCAAACAGTCCATCATGTCATCCATTCTCGGTAGTGGAAACCTGTACCGAATCGTAATCTTGTTAATAGCTCTCGAATCTGTACACATTCGCCATTCGCCACCTTTCTTAGGATCTAATACTGTCGGAACTGCACAGGGACTCATACTCTCTCTGATCAGCCCTTTATCAAGCAATTCCTTCACCTGTTTCCGAATTTCTTCATTATCTTTCGGGCTCATACGATAAGCTGCCTTATTTGGTAAGCTAGCTCCTGGTATAAAATCAATACAGCGGCTGATACCTCTCTCAGGGGGTAGCTCATCTAAAAGATCGTCCACTATGATATCTCCAAAATCCTGCAACATGTCTTGAATCTCCTCAGGTAAATCTGAAATCTTTGTGTGCAGTACCACTGTTCTTGGCCTTCTCACAACAGCAAAATTCACATCATTGTTTTCAATCTGTTTCAAAAACTCTTTTCCACCCATCAGCAGTGCTTTTACTCCACTAGCTTCTGCTGTACTTTCCTCTTTGATGGGTACAAGTGTGTGCTTGACCCCATCTTTGACAAACTTATAGCAGTTCGTTCTTCCGTCATGAACTACTTTTCTGTCAAACTGCCAGGGCCTTCCTAATATTACATGACATACATCCATTGGCATAACATCGCAGACAATTTTGTCCTTATATCTGCCTATTTGGAACTCCACCTCGCACTGTTCATCAACTAACAGTTGATGTCCTTTCTGCAGCCACGACACTTTGTAGGGAGTGGGATGTTTCAGCTTTTTCAGTCCCAACTTCTCCACCATTTCCGTGGCCACCAAATTATCAGTGCTTTCGCTGTCAATGATTAGTTTGCAGCACTTTCCCTGTGATTTGCAAACTGTCCGGAACAAAGCCTTCCTTTGATCTGGTTCCATAATCTCCTTTGCTGGTTTTATCAACACTTTGTTCAGCACCAAGGCTTCCCCTGTCTCTGGTGCATTTTCCACTTCCTGAGGCGGGGCTCTTCCGCTTCCTCAGGCTGGGCAACATAAGCTCCTCTCCCACCTGTTGTTTCACCTTTAGGACATTCATACGATTTGTGCCCCCACTTGTGGCACCTATAGCACTGGACAATTCCTCTGCCCCTACCATTACCTCTCCCTCGCTGGGCTGGTCGTCCTCCTCTAGTGTTGTTTTCCTTTTCCGCTGTCCCTGCAGTTTTGGAACTGCTGCCTTCCTCATTGGAACCTATACCTCTGCCTCTACCAAAGGCCTTCCCCTTTCCTCTTCCAGATCCACGTCCTCTTCTGGCATTCTACTTCCTGTTTATTTTCTCCTCTGTCTTCAGAGCAAACTGGTATGCTTCATCTAAAGTTCTGGGTGAGAGAATACCGATTTCATCCAGTATCTCCCCTCTCAGCCCATTCACGAATCTTGCTGTCTTTTTTGAGGTATCTTCCACATACCCTGCCCTCAAATTTAACTTATAAAATTCTTCGGTATATTCCTTAACATCATTCCCCTTTGTCTCAAGTTCTGTACTTGCCTGTACAACATAATTAGATAATCTTTAGGCAGAAAATTCTCTTTCAGTTTTGCCTCCATTCTGGCCCACTTCCTTATAGGATGTTTATATAGCCTTTTCCTTTCTGCCTGAACGCTGTCCCACCACAAGGACGCATGTCCTTTCAACTTGGTGGCAACAAACTTCACTTGTTTGTCCTCACTGGTTTCTTCAAACTCAAAATATTTGTTTACTTCACTCAGCCAATCCAATAACACATCTGCTGACAAACTCCAGTCATAAGTGGAAAGCTCATGCTTTGGCTTATGACTGGATAACAACACTGATTTCAACAATCTGAGTTCAGGTGTCACCTCTTCAAATTCATCTGTTGGTTCTGCAATATCTTCATCACTGTCATCCGCTGGATCTCTCCTCCTCCCAGCTTCTACTGCTGCCAATCTTTGATTCAAAATTCGAATCTCTTCGCGCAGTCCCTCTTCTGCTGCTCTTCCTCTTCCTCTTTCTCGTCTGCCAACTTCCATCTTCTTGTGACCTCAAACTTTGCTCCGATACCACTTGATGGGTACGCGCCAGCCCACACCCAAAATTCACTTTTATAACTTATAAAATGTATTTGAAACAAGTGCCAACGTGTTATTATGTTTCACTGTTATGGCATATAAAAGGTGTTTGTACAAATGCCAACGTGTTATTACGTGGCGTTCTATTTAAAACCGTGAGTTAATACACATCATGCTATGGATAAGTGTTAAACCTCGGTTCTCGACCTCCGTAAGATTTATGCTGTTGCCATGGTGATTCACATTTAATTCTGTAGTAAATGTTTGTTGGTTCGATCGTCGTGCTACTTGGTTTCCTCACCTGTTGTTCGAGATCATTCCATTTTGGCGGTCACTTGTATTCTATCCATGTTTCTGTGTGAGGGTTCCGTCTTTGGGTTTTTGGTGCAATGTTGGACTGTGAACTTCGGCCCTCCTGTAAATGATGTTCAACGGAGAACTGTAATTTGTGTAAACAATGGTAAACTATTCAATTGTCTCGGCACGACTAGTCTCTTCCACTGTAACTGTTCATCCCCACTATTCTTGTTATTTCGTTTTTGTTCTGTGCTTAACTTCGGCAACGATTTATTTCATTCTTCGTCTGTTCGCAGGTGGTTTTAGTTATGATATCTCACGGATTCACTCGGCTTCTTCAGGTGCTTGAACTTGTAAGTCGACCCTCCATGATTCATTTTCGCATCCTCCTCCTTCGCAACCTGACCTTTTGGCTCCTCGTGAGCAGGTCTGGTCGTCTTTCTGGTGATAGTTATTCGTTCAACCAAGAATCACTACGTACCTCCTTTTGCACAAGGTAAGGATGTCGAATCCTTCCTCAGTCCTTTGATTTTTCTGAATGAGTCACAATGGCAATCTGGGTTAACGCCATTTCTTGGTTCTGTGCAGGTGAATGCCGCTATCTCGCGGTCCAGTTCTCGGTCTCGGTTACTCTGGCTTCTCCTTCCTCACAGGTAGCATCCAACTACGTTTCAACCTCCTTTTTATACTGTGATGTATTTAGATCTTGTAGGCAGTTTCATTCCAATGTTTTATGAGCGTCTTAGCTGTAGCAACTTGTAGGTTTGCTAAGTATTGTCCGGCTATGTTTCCCCTTATTTCGACCTAGTCAGGTTTTTGTACAGGTTTACTCTTCTGGGTTTCGAGGAACCCGCTTGTAACTTATGACTGTTGCACAATCAGTTTCTGTAACCCTAAGGGTTTCCGGTCAAACCCTAACTGTAGCTTCTTATTCCGAAGAGTTTCGTTTTTGTAATGTAATCAGTGGACTGTAAATTCCGGACCCTTAATGTGACTATTTTATATATATTTGGAAAGAAAGCTTCAAGTTTCGTTTTCAATTTTGCTCAAGAAATATAATGGCGTAAACACTGTTACTTGTAGGTTGAATTTGACTACCTGTGTTTAATTTCGATTTGCGTTTCTGTCTCCACGTCTTCTCGTTGGCGTTGTTTTTCCAATTCCTTCCTCGTTCTTTATTTTGTATAAACAACTCGTAGTGTCGCTTTCACTGCACTACCGAAACTGTACACTTGTAATAGGGAAAAGAAACGAAAGAATTTAATGGCTGGTACTGTGGTTCTGTTTTTAATAATTTGTCAATGCTATGCATGAAAAGCTATAAACAAAAAAAATTGTTACTCAACCAATCAACACAGATGAATTGCTGAACAATTTGCTACTTGTTTTATTTCTCTTCTCAATGACAGGTTTGCAGAACCCCTGTAAAGTGACCTTCCTGTTCTTTTTGTAACCTAGTGGAGGGAAAATTCGTTACCAGTTGGTAACTGCCCCACTGTTGGTTACACAGTTACATTTTCCACATTATTTCTATTTTTACTTTATCACTAACGAATTTTAAAGCAGCCTAGTAATCCCACTACAGTTTCTTAATAAAAATTAAAATAAAAGTCAGTTATACTAAAACAACCCCTACTAACAACTAATCCTCTAATCAAGAAAAAGACAAAATAAACATGGACAGGTTCAAAGACTTGTAAAATAACACATCACCGAAAAAAACATGAAAACCTGCTGTCTGTTTGCCTACCTAGTTCGGGATGCTCCCGCATCGGGATCCGCAAATATACCTACCACATGTCACTAATATTCTTAACAGAATTGTCACAAAACATAAAAGGATCTCAAATGCCTAATGGAAAAAATATGACAAAAATAGCATGGACAAGTTATGAGAATCATATACACATCATAGGGAAAGTCCAAACCCACGTTAATGTGAGCCCCTACCCGCCAATCAAAGAGTAAAATGAGATTCATCAGTGATCCAGAGATAAAATGGCTCGTCGAGTAGAAGAAATCCATCAATATCCATAGTCCTCGAAATCCAATACAAAAGCAAAGCTATTGTTAGTCGATAGAGAAGTCGAAAGAGTATATTTAGCAAAATAACAAGGATGTCATGGGATCTATCGTCGTTACAATAACTAATACATCTAGTTACATAGAAACTTTCAATATTAATACAAGGAACACATGGAAGCACAATAGCTTCCCAAAAACATTCATAGCAACCATTATTGTTTTCGTTTTCTCATAAATCAAAATTTTCACTTTAATTGGACACCCACATGAATGTTCTCAACAAGCTGGAAAAGAGCAAGAGCTTCATGCAACGATTCCAACATGTTTGAAATATTTAATGTTGGAGAACCGCAAAATAATTTCGAGCTACGATGAAAATGTTGGAAGTGTTGTGTGAATTTGAGCCTAAAAGTTGACTTTAAATCGAAACTATTAAAGTTTAGTTTGTTTGTGTTTGTGTTTTTATTTTTCATGTGGAAATTTTAAGTATGTTTGGAAAATATTAAGCATTATGTATTAAGTAAATAATTGTTTATCATATTTTAATCTTGTTATTTGGGTGAGAATACAATGATATACAATAGAAAATATGAAAATAAAATAATATTCGATTGAAAGGATGAAAAAACACTAAACCAATTAGATTAACTTGCTGCATAATGTTTAATATTTTCCTACTTTTAAAATGTTTTCTCTATCATATTCACTGATCACAACTAAAGTGCAACTTATTAAATGCATGATCACTAAAGAAGATCTCGAGATTTTTTTTTAGCCACCTTGTTGATATTTTACCTAGTTTTAGTATTAATGGTATTGAAATGAAAAGGTAGTGAAACACCCAATAAAAGGGAGAGTAGGAAGTTGGTAGTCTCAAAAGTACAAGAAACAACTGCTTTGTTGAGGACGACAGTGAGTATACGAGAGCGATTACAATTCACCTGAACTGTTTGTTTCAGGAATATATATCGTCAATGCCATCTCGGGTGGTATTTATTTTATTTTTATCAAAAAAATTGTTTGGTCATGAATGTTAACTCTACATAACATGCATTTTATTTTGGTTGCTCGGTCTCCTAATGCCCATTACTTTCATATAAATAGACTTCATTATTTTTTTTCATATAAACATGGCTTTAGTAATGTTAAGAAAATGATGGTCATCACTTTCATATAAATAGACTTCATTAATGTTTATGGATTTTTCTTTTCATATAAATAAATTTCAGTACTTCAGTAATTCTTTATGAGCTTTAGTAGGTGATTTGAGTTTCATGGTGTTTTCTGGTGTGATTTTGAGTATCCTGCCTCACTGTTAGTGGAACATGTGTTATATGTGAATAGGATGAGTCAACACATATTGAAATTGCTAGCCTCAATAAAATGATGTGAATCGACCATTGCAGACCCAACACACTTAATAAACCCTATCTTTAGAATTAGATAGCCCGTTCATTGAAAAAATCAAGGTAAACTAAATATTGTTTGTTGATTGGTTGGTTGGTGCAATGAGAACGAGGACTGAACTTCGTTAAGAAGTTCAAATGATGAATAGCCATATCAAGCTAAAAATGGATACATGCCTAGCTACAATGCTCACAAAAACAACCAAGGTTATGGAAGTTTGAATGTAAAATAAATAAATATATATATATATATATATATATTTTGTTTGTTTGTTTTTTTTTTTTAAACTATTTGGAGTCATTTTCTTTCTTTTTAAAATACATAATAACTCTATATAATCTGGTTCTACTATCAAATCAAACCTTAGTTATTTTATCAACATGTTTACTATCGCGATTCTCTTTCTTTAAAACAAAAATGACACAATTTACTATTTTTATTTCTTTTACCAGCATTGGCAATCGTTGGGTTGTTGAAAAACTGAGTTAGATTATATGTATAGGAAATTTAAGAGAAGTGACGAATAACAAATTTTGGATATTTTAGAATTGCATAGTTAGCATTGGGATTTTCTGGAGGGTGGTGTGACCTCTCTTCGCGGTTCTCGATTCCAAAAAAATATAAGTTTGAATCTTGGAACATGGTCTTATGGAAGACGCAATATTGACATAAGTTAAAGCTAATAATTAATTCATGAATGAATGGGTAAGTAGTACATTGTTTTATCATTTTAATTGTGTGTTCAATTTTTTGCTTCGAAAACCTTATGGAGACTTCATAGTGGGCTAATAGAGAAGATGCTATCGAACATTATTTTAATTTTTAATGCAGGAAAATGTTTCAGATTTTTACATCATGTGAAAGTGTAGCTGTGTTCCATTAAATGGCATGACTCTAAAAAGAGACACTGAAATTATTGTAATTTGGCGATAAAAAGAAGAGAAATTAGACAATATTAGAGTCATGCCAATAAATTAGAACAAGAATCCATTTTCCTTTTTTCATCTATTTTCTTGAAGTGTTGTTGCACATGTGACTGACGTCTAATATATATATATATATATATATATATATATATATATCACTGCATGAAGTACCCCAAAAAACCAATATTTTGAGAATTACTAGAATCATCTCCTGCATGGTGCTTATTTTGAGAATCAAAGCAATAGAACGTCATAGGTGTCTTCAGGAGGATCGAATCCTGATTTCTTTTCTATACAATTTATATCAGAATCATGATGTATTCTCTCTATGATCTTGATACTAGAATATATGTCTTTCATTGATTGGTCAACGCTTTAAATTTCTGGTACCAGTAGCCATAAATCAATCAAAAGTTACATATTATCCTAAACTCCCAAAGTAATCACTTTTCAACGATAAAAATGGCAGAAAATCTCGAATTTTCGGTGGCGAATATTTTTGTAGTCAGCCGACACGCAATAGGAGGTTTGCCAAATAATTGACAAGAATTGACAGTTTTGTCGTCAAAGTGCATGGAGATGGGTGCAATATGTTTCATGCAGGAATGCCAAACTTCTCACCCTTTGCACTTCGAAGAAGGGTCGCCCACGTTTTTTCTTACACTCACCGCTGATAATCGCTCACTTTTTTTTCTTACACCCACCTTATAGAAATAAAGTTAAGTTATTGATAAATGTTTTTGGAGGATTAATTATATTATTAGGGTTTGCGGACATTTCGAACTAACTAATGTGATTCTGAAAATAAATCACATTAATTGATTCGAAACCTCCACCAATTTTTAATGATGTAATTAATCCAAAAAACATTTATCTATTTTATAAATTACAAATTTTTTAACTCTTATAACTTAAACATTAAATTACATTATCATCTGCATTAATTTTCCTGATTCAACCATCTTGTTACTATTTTGGGCGAATCGAATTCACAAATGATTAATTTTCCTGTTTTTCTCATTGTCCATTTCTGCAGAGGTTTGAGATATTAGGGCCAGTTGGTATGCTGAAGACTATCATATATGCTCCCAACCTTAGACATTTACTTATACGTGCTAGAGAAGAGGCTGAGGTTTTAATAGTTAACTTTCCATTGCTTAGAAATCTTGAGGCATGTGAGATATGGGATTTAATAGTAAATGGGGTGTTGTTTCAAGAAATTTCCCAAGTGATCCGGTATCCTAAAATGCAGAGCGGTCGAAGCAATTTTATTGTTCTTCAATTGGATTTGGATTGGGATGTTGAGGAAGATAATCTCTCAGCGGAGACACGCAATCTCTCGACTGAGAGATTTTTGAGTTTATGGGAACTTTCATAGAATTGAAGGAGCTCCCATGCCTATTCGGTTGTTGGATCTAACAGAAACATGATGGACGAGCTCATTCACAAGCTGCTTCATATGATTCTTAATATTAAGGCTGGACATGTCTTAACTAGTTGGTTCAGTTTACAAATATGAGGAACATCCATAAATATGTCACATCCCAAAAAAATTAAATAATCATATAAATAAACTATTAAAAATTTAATAATACTACAATTTCACTCTTCAAGTAATAATATAATATTTTGATGTCTATTTTAAGTTTTATATATATCTTAGTGTGTATCTTAGTTTAAAAGGAAAAAGTAATTAAAGGTAAAGTAGAGCAGTTACTTCTTAATATGAAGAAAACCTCTAACTTATTCAATTTAAGGTAAAGTAGAGTAGTTATCTAATAAGAAGGGAATGTGTAACTCATTCAATTTTAATTTTTAATATAAAAATATTAATAATGCTAAAATATCAAAATATACAATTTAAACAATGAAAATGCTTAGAATGAGTACAACCGGTGTAAAGGCAATGTGGTGTAAAGGCAATGTAAGTATATCACTTCCTCTTTAAAATAAAAATAAAATATTCTCTAAATAAAAAAAACAATGTCGACTATAATAAAAAAGAAAAGAAATATATGTTATGCATTTTTAATTAGTTATTCATATAACCTAATATCATGTAAAGTAATTAGAAATAAAAAAATAAGTAAATAAAATGTTTAAACTTTATATTTTTCAAAAATATTTTAATACTATCAACTTTATATATATATATCATTCAAAAATAAATTTGCAACCAAAAAATTTGATTGATCTCTATTCATATTAAATCCCTACTCATATTAAATACCATATTAAATCTATATTTTAGATGGATCAATATTAATTTTTTATTTCTTCTCAGCCCAATACAAAAAATAATTAGAGATCTAATCCCATCATGTCTAAGCTCTCCACTTGCTTATCTTCAAATAATAAAAGTAGAGATACTGTATACAATGTGAGGAAAATAGATCTGTTGAGTAGCTTCCTTGAGAGTTGTTCTACTCTTGAAATCATGAAATTGAAGTTAGATAGAATTACTCAATATGAGGCTATAGAATTATTGACAAAATTGTGATTTGTGAGGACAGACTCCGATCGAGCTAGTGTTGACGTCGTTGCATGTCCTTTTTTATAAAGATATGTGTATACAATGAATCAAATTATGGTATTTATTTATTTTATTATTATTGTTATATTATTTTTTTGCATTATTTAGTTATAGGTAGAAAAAGATGGTTTTTTTTATTTTTATTTTTATTTTATAAAGACCTGATGTTTAAGCTTTGTTTATATTATTCAATATATTTGGAATGAAATTTTAGCTTTGTTTATATTATTTAATATATTTTCAAATATAAATAAATGAAAGAAATTTTAATGTCCAAAAAAATTAAAAATAGCTTATAAAACTATCATACCACTAAACTTCTGGTTTAAAAATCATTTCTGCCAACCAAGAAACTAACACGAACCGTGTGGAAACCGCAAAAGAAATGGCCATTACCGCCTCCAACGCTTACCTTGAGCACTATGCAGGTCGGAGACGAAGAGTACTAATACTAATAGAATCGATGTTATTTTTATAAACAATATAAGTAGATTAACATATAGATTAAATATTATTATTATTTTTTTTTAATTTTATTATTATAGTGAATATTAAATTTTTATTTTTATTTTAAAGGGATATTTGTCAATTAGCTAACTACTAAGAGGTTTACACATCTGGTCATAATGAAGTAAAATGAACTTTTAATTTAATAATATATCAACATCACCGACCAAGTAACTTTACACTTCCCCACAATGAGCTTTCGAGTTTCCATCTAGGTGTTGTATGAAGCAAGTAATATTTTAGTATTGGAAGTATGTTTAATAAATACTAACCATGTATTATAAATTTTTAAAGAAATAAATTATTATTATAGTTTGTCACAACAAAGAATATTATATAAGTCCTAAGGGCTAGCTCAATCAAGTTGAGTCTCCATTTGGAAGTACTCCTAGATTGAGAGGTCACAGATCAACCCCTAGACGCCCGTGATTAGGCTCGTACATGTGTGCGTGCACATAGGAACGTGAACCACTGTGAGAAAAAAAGAAAAAGAAAAAGAAAAAAAGAAAAAAAAAGTAATATTATATTAAAAAATAAGATTCTATACTATTCTAGTTTTATTAAACTTTAAGATCTATAGATTTAATTGTAATTAATGCATGCATGCGAATGAAAATCATGTAAAAAATTATGAAAATAAGTGCACACACATAAGACACAAAATATATGTCGTTTCGATACCTCAAAATGCTCCTCGAGAAGGTTTGACTTTGTTTTGCCAAACCGGTCCCGCCACAGTAAAAACTAAGATTACAAGTTAATTTCTCCAATTTTTCCACTCTAAATACTTCGAGATGGATGAAAACAACATAATGATCCAACTTGATCACACCTCCTTATTTGGGAGGCTTTGTCCCAAAAGATTTTATTGAATGAGGTGAGGAAATTTTTCTCCACCTTTCTCTATTGTACCATTTAGCTTTGTTCCTGGAAGTCAGTCTCCTTCAACCCAACTGACAAAGTCTACATCGCCCATGTCTGTAGTTTTGGACCTCTTCACAAAACTCGTATATTCGTCAACTCGCGTGAGCATTTGTGTCAAATCCTCCAAAAAATGTAGGACATGTTCTCTTCGATCTAGCATGGAAGGCTCATAGAGTTTTAAATTCTCTACATTCACAATCGAGTAAATGAACATATGGTGGTAAAATTAGTGTAGAGCCTCATGGGATCGCCTCATTTTTGACATTTACTTTCGCTTACCTTTCCTTCTTTTGTCATCACTATCAACTCAAATAAGTGTTAAAATCACAAGTTTTGACTTGGTAAGGTATTTTAATGACCTATTTTTCATATTTGAAATGTTCTTTATTATTAGATTAAAATTTATATTTAGTTACGTAATTAACGTTAGCCTCGTTGTACCGATCCATGTTTTTGTAGCCACCACCAAAGTTTGATGTGTTTAGTTGTTAACCGAGTAGCGAAGTACATGGGCAGGTGGAGAATGATCATCTCATGGATTTCCTCCTATCCATCCGACACTAATCACAGAAATCACCTAGGATGTGTAGTTAAAGGGATGGTCAACCAAGTAGTCGGAACAAGCTAGGCGAAGAATCCGAAGCAATCACGTTTCACGATTTTCTCTCGCTATGAAAATCATGAAGCAACGAAATTCTACCTTCTATTTTGAGTTTATGATAGAAGTCATAGGTCTAAATAGGCATAAAAAGCCTCAAGACAATTAATGATAGGCTTTTATAAATACATGGCCAACAAATGTATTAATAGTGTGAATTATGATGTGATTGTGAACTTATCAAAACTCGTTTTATTCCTTGTTTGAAAGAAGAAGTATTTTGGAGCTTCAATGCACAAAGCCTAGTGTTGGATTAGACTTGAACCATCCGTTGTGGAGGGCCCCGCAACAGAAGGTTCTATTTTGTTTATGTTTTGCATTTAGATATTTTCCATAGCTTCATTTTTATCATTTGATACAACCTCAAGTTTATGCTTTTCACCGTTATTTCTAGAATTTTCGTAGTGTTATGTAAAGTAGATGCATGATTTGTTTTCATCATTTGATGTGGTTTTAGTTTATGTATTTATTATGTTGTAGTCATTTCTAGAATTTCATCTTGTTAGAATAAATGTTTAAATGATTTGTTTTTATCATTTGATGTAGTTTCAATTTATGCTTTTACTATGTTGTAGTCATTTCTAGAATTTCATCTTATTAGAATAAATGTTTAAATGAATTTTTTTTGTCATTTGATGTAGGTTCATATTTCTTTTTCAATGGTTAAATTGCAAAAGTAATCTTAGTTTTATTTCCTTGTAGCAAATAGTTTATGGTAAATTAATTTTTCCCCTGTGATTTATGTCAAGAACATTAAAAGATTTCATTTCCAATTTCGCATTGAGTTCCTTCGCGCTGGTGATTTGATGATTTTCTTTTTGGTACAAGGATGAGAATGCTTTATAGTTTTATAGTTATTTCTCGCCAAAACAATAAGTGATTTACTCATTTCTTTTCTTGCCTCACATAACATTTCATTTCTAAAATGCAAAAATATTAGAGTTCTTTTCTAGAGTTTGATTTTCTTATATTAGATTATCGAATTCTTAGATACTAACAATAAATCAGATAGGACTTTTCTCCAAAATATTTTTTGTAGTTTTTGAAACTTAGTTAAATTAGAATTTAGTTTAGTTATATTTCAATTCATCAATTGCATTAAGAACATACAAAATAAAAATATTTTTAAAAACAACCTTCACAAATACAATCATCATAATAAACTAAGTAACAAAGGCTTTAGCATATATAGTGCACTTGCACTTTAAGTAAAGACTACCAACTCCGGTTGATAATTTATGATAGAAATTTAAGAATATTAAATCGACTAAAATTTTAAGGCCGTTGGGATCGTGAAGTGTAAAGAGGAGCCTTTTCTCTTTGTAAAAAAAAAAAAACCATAAAAATAGAAAAATGACATGCATAGAGAAAGAGATTTTAGGGTAGATTCTAGCTAGAGGTAGAAGTTTAATTCCAACAACACTTAGACTCGTAGTGCCACACCATCCACCCAAATCCTGAATATCATTCTTGGCAAGTAGACATAGAATTATTGAGGTATTAAGATCATAAATTCAACCTAGAGATTCACCAACTTTTTTCAACTAAAACAATTATGGAAGAATAAGATCCTTACATCCCCCAAATGCAGGTAATTTTCCTAACCTCTACTAGAGAACAAATTTTATCTCAAGAAATAGAAATACTTAGTGAAGAAGGGGAAGAAGAAATGTTCTTTACTATACCATCGATAGAATAACTAGAAGAATTAGAAGAAGAGTAAACAATCCCAATATTGGAATCTTATATCATTTCGAAGAATCCACAATGGCTAGGGGAAGGGGAAGGAGAAGTACACAACAATGATGAACATTTAAGAATCGAGGAGGTGGACCTAGAGTTGAGGTGGGAGGTAGAGGTAGGAGAAGAGATGGAGGAAGAGGAAGAGGTGAAGGTCGAGGAGATAGAGGAGAAGACATAAAAGAGAACCGCATCCTCGTTGATTTCCTATACTCGATGAAGATACTACCGCCACAATGAAAAAAATATCTCACCCTCTATCCTTCCTAAATTCCATGGATTAAGAAGCAGGATCCCGAAACATTTCTTTTTGACACCAAGTCTTATGTAGATCATATGACTACCTATTCGATTTAAAAAAAAATGAAATTGTTTCCAACTACCCTTAAGGATGCAACATTGAAATGGTTCAAGGGTTAATAACACACTCTATTAGAACATGGGAAGAGATGAAAAATGAATTTCATTAAAATACAAGGATTAATGCATGCCTCCTAACCGAAAAGATGAAGTTTTTAAGATGACGCAAAGAGAAGATGAGAATTTGGAGGATTTAATTCGAGAGATTCAATTATAATCTTAAAACTAAAATGGAAAAATTGATCAAGATTCTTTTGAAAGCTCTCCTACTAAAATCCATTAGGGATGAAGGGATATATATCCTTAACATGATGGAAAAGGAGATATTTCTGTTACTCTAATCGAAATTTATGAATTATGCATACACCTTTCAAGAGGTAAGTCAAGAGTTGAAAGAATTCAAGAGATCAAGTGTTCTCTCTAGAATTAATAAATCATACGGAACAATTAGTAGGCTAAAATAGAAATTTTCGATGAATTTAAAACAGATATTTTAGGATCTTAGTAAACAAATAGACACTCTCAAATTACAAACAAGAAAAGAGTTGAAAGTGATGTCTTATCTATCTTTTGTCCTAAGTGCGTAAAGAAACATGCTTTAAGAGAATGCCTTTCAGATTTAAAAAGTGTAGAAACTTGTGTTATATGTACATAAAAATCATGAAACAAAGAAGTGTCCTTCAATTCTAGGTCTTAAAGCTATCTACCAAGAAGAAATGGCTCCAAACCAGGTAAATCCTCTTTGCTTTGTTGCTAGAAGATCGTGGGTAAGGATCAAAACTCGTGGAAAATTTTAAGGATGGAAATTTATCTTAAAGATTATAAATTCGCTAACATTGCTAATCCATAATATGTAAACTATAAAATGTTTGGTGATATTTTATTAAATATATTTCAAACTTCTAGTGATTTTATATAGTCTTTATAAATTTTTGGCAATTTTTAAGGTCAAATACCATAAAATTTGGGCGAATCATTTTTAGGAAAAAATGGAATTAGCGAATCGTTTTTGAAAACATGGAAAAATAGCCCATGTACGAATATTAGCCCCTAAAATTTTCCATGCACAAACTCAAGGTTTCAACACTCAAATGTATACTCAACCTCACAAAATAACCGAACTCAATTAATGCCATGGCAACCTTGTCTCAATCCCAACATCGGACACAAGGATGGAAAATCCATATGGTAGATATTCTCAATATCACCAATATCCACAATCTTATCCGAACTTCCCACCACAACATTTTCCCCGCCTGAATAACCGCCTCAACCCCGCTTTCAAAATAAAAATACACAACTTTCATTACAATTTCACAATGACCAATTCAATTACCTACCCAACCACTTCCAAACACACACAATAAAAAATTCACAACCTATTTACAACATGGAGGGGCAAAAATTTTAATTTTATATGATAACTCCATTATATCTTAATAATGTCCAACTTAGATTTCGTAGAGTATTAGAAAATAAATTACCATCCGTTGTTATTCAAAATGAAACAACAAAAGATGATCATTTCGATGAAGAAACATATCTTCATCAAAGAAAAAATCCTCAAAAGAAAATAACAAATCAAGAAGAGACATCTCTTCAACGTAAAGAAAATCTTCAAAAAGAAACACATGATAATTCAATAAACTCAACTCCCATTATAGAACAACCTTCAAGATCTATCCGAAAACCACCTTTCCGAAAGATTACAAATTGATAAAGGAGGGAAAAATAAATCATGATGCCCGATTATGATATGTTAGATGAGTCAAGAATGTTTGCATAAAAATCCTTTTGCCATGCTGTATCAAAAATTCCAATCCTTGCAAAGACAATAAGGGAGTTAAGTATAAAGAAACCAAATAAAAAGAATAAAGTTACTTGGAAAAAATTGGCGTACATCATGACAGTAAAACAAAAATACAAAAGTATTTGGATCGAGGAAGTTCTATTTTGAAAACACACATCAATGGTATCGAAATTCAAACACACTTCGATTGACTTAGAGCAACCATAAACATCATGAGTAAACAAACTATGGATTAACGAAAAATTCCAAATATTCAATATACACCAACATTGTTACAATTAGCGTATAGGTATGTAATTAAAACTAATGGTGTGTTAAAATATATTTATGTATCCTTATATTATTGGGAATATCCATTGATTTTATGATATTAACACCCAAGAATAACTTAGGAAGACATCCATTAATCTTAGGAAGACCTTGGGTTAACAGCAACCGAATCTTTAATCGCTTGTAGATCCGATGATATGTTTATCTCCGATGGTAGTTCAACAAATAAATTCACATTATATCCACTTGCAAAAACAATGATAGAAGTAGAAAATCAAGAATGTATGGGTAACGATAATGATATACCACCCATTTTTAGTATCTCACAAATTAGTGAAGAAGATCGAATTTTAAATTCAATAGAAAATAATGAATTATCTTCACACCGTGAGAATAGTCAAAATTTTCAAGAGCAATGCAATATTGAATATCTATCATCCGTACAAATGTCGTTATATTCTATGGAAGAATTTGACAATTCTTCAATAGAAATATTTCTCGTGTAAACTTAAATGTAAACAAAAATACGGAAGAATTCCAAAAGAAGAAATTAATGGAAAAATTACAAAAACACTATTCTGCATATGCATGGGAATACACCGACATGAAATGGAATCAATCCAAAAACTTTCATGCATCCCAATATATATTGAAGAAGATGCCGCACTAATCCAACAACCTTAGAGAAGAATTAATCCAAACTTAAGGGAAATTGCTAAGGAGGAACTACAAAAATGTTGAATGTAAATTTTATTTATCCAATATTAGATAAAGTAAAGTGGGTTTCACCTTTAGTAATTTTTCCTAAAAATAATGGGAAATGGAGTGAGTATGTATTGATTATAGGAGCCGGACAGATACTTTGAAAGAACATATTCCACTCCCTTTCATAGATCAATTTTTAGATACATAAGCAAGGAAGAAATATTTTTCTTTCTTTGATGGTTTTAGTGGATATAATCAAATCTGTAGCTCTAGAAGATCAAGACAAAACCACTTTACCTCGTCCATGGGGAACCTATTCTTACCAAGTACTCTATTTTGGATTATGTAATGCAAAAAGCAACATTTCAAAGATGTAAGATTGGGTATTTTATCTGATCTAATTCATGATTTTGTGGAAGTGTATATGGATGATTTGCCAGCCTATGGAAATTATTTTGAAGAATCTCTTGAAAATTTGGAAAATTTCTCATAAGATGTAAAGAAGAAAATCTCTCATTAAGTCATGAAAAATGTTTTGGTGATGTTTACCGAGGGGATTGTTTTAGGACGCCATATTTTATGAAATGGAATTAAGGTAGACTTATCTAAAGTAGAAGTCATTTCCAAATTAGTGCCCAACTTATTAAAGGGGATGTTAGGAGTTTTCGGGTTTCACTAGATACTATAGAAGATTTATAGAAAAATTTACAAAGATTGCATCTCCAATTTTCAAATAGCTTACAAAATATTGTGAATTCATTGAAATTATGATTGCCAAAAGGCCTTTAAAACTTTGAAAGAAAATATTTCTCAAGCACTCCATTTTAAGAGGACCAAACTTAAAATTTCCTTTCCATATTTCAATCGATGCTTTAGATACAACCGTGGGGGTTGTATTGGGACAAAATACTACCTTATGCCAATTACTATACAAGTAAAAATTTGACTTCGCAGTTAAACTATACTCGTTATTGAAAATGAGTTTTTAGTTGTTGTCCATGCCATTAACAAATTCATACATTACATCACCTGCTATGAAACTTTCATTCATACCGATCATTCGCAATTAGATATTTAATGAATAAATCAATTAATAATGGAAGAGTCACAATATGGTTATTATTATTGCAGCATTCAATATCACCATTTGCATCGAATTTGTGAAATAAAACACAAATACGACTTTTTATCTAGAATTTAAAATGATAATAACAATATACCTGTAGAAGATAGTTTTCCCTAATGAATATATTTTTGCAATATCTAATAACATCCATGCATTATCGCTAACTATTTTTCCATAAGGAAATTACCATCATATCTCGTTTCCCGTAGAAAAGAGAAAGAAAATTCAAATGAGTGCATCATACTATGGATAAATGAAGAATTGTACAAGACATGTCCAAATGTCATTCGAAGGTGTGTGAGAGAAGACTAAATACGTGGAGATACTAAAAGCATGTCATGATGAAGCATGTGGAAACTTCACCGATAAAAGAATTGCTTACAAAGTCATTCTCTTAGGATATTATCGTCTTCCATTTTTAAGGATGCCAAAGAATATGTTAAGAGATGTGATAGTTTTTAGAGAATGGGGAAACTGCTCCTTCGCATGAAATGCCATTACAACCTTAGGTAACCTATTGAACCTTTTGAAAAATGAGCTTTTGATTTTGTTGGACCAATCAATCCACCATAAAAAAAAGAGGTATATTTCGTGTGCACTAATTATGTCACTAAATGGGTAGAAGCTAAAACACTTTATTTTTCTACCGAAAAATGTTGTAGTTTCATTTATTTTTTAGGATATTTTCGTTTTGGTGTGCCAAGGAAATTGTGACAGATCAAGGTACTCAATTTACATCCAAATTAATGGTGCATAGTGGAAGAATTAAAAAATCACATAGAAAGTTCATCGCATAGTCATACGTAGGAAAATGGACAGTGTAATCTACCGACAAAGTGATCGAGGAAATCCTTGCCAAGACCGTACATTTTCATAGAAGGAATTGGCGAAAAACTTCCATAAGCTTTATTGGCCTACCATACCACATGGAGAAGCACAACAAGACATACTCCCTATGAGCTTCTTTATGGGAAGCAAGTCCTATTTCCAATTGAGTTCCAAATAAAAAATTTCAAGATTGAAGTTAAGTTGGGATCTGAACCATCAAGCACAATGCATAGAATGGAACAACTCAATGAGCATGATGAAATAATACAAGATGCAATTCAAAAGACCATCCTATTTTAGCAACAAAGATACATATAGTATGATAAATATATCAAAGAAATATATTTTTAAGCAAAAAGAGATCAAGTAATTACTCTCTCGATTCAAAGTTCAACGATTTTCAAGGAAAATTTCAAACTCACCGGCTTGGGCCTTATGATTGGAGAGAGTTTTGATAAAGTGATTCAAGATTAAGAATGGATCAAGTCAGATCAGAACCATCGATGAAGAAAATTTCATATCCTCGTAAAATGGACATCGAATGAGAATCTATCATAAGCCATTGACAAAGGAGGAATTTGTTAATATTTTTCAAGACAATTTCGATGTAAAATTGGTTAAGAAGAATCCTTCTTCTTCTTCGACTAGGAAGCCTTTCTTTATTTTATCAGAAGAATCCTTCTTCTTCGACTTAGAAGCCTTCTTTTATTTTACTTTATATATATATATATATATATATATATATATATATATATATATATATATATATATATATATATATATATATATATATATATATATATATATATATATATAAGCATTAAAACCAATCATTGATTGGCATGCTTATACATAAATGTAAGGCGAAAAACAAAATTTTTTGCACCTTAAATTTTATTTTTTTCGTTCTAAAAATATCATTTTCTTCGTATCGCTTTTATTTTTTCAAAGGATAAAGATAGCTACGAATTACTAAGATTCTCGCAACTTCGATGGATTTCTCGCACCTAATATGTGACAAGACCTTATTTGATCGAAGTAATCAAGAATTCAACTAAGAGCACCCGAAGACAATACAAAGAGAAACAAATAAGGGTTAGCAACATCAATTCAAGGTATGCAAATGCAAAAAAAAATATTTAATAATAAGGATTTAAAACATTAGCATATGAATTATATGGTCATTATATACCACAAATTCAAAAAAATTATTAATAAGAGTTGATCATGTCAAATCAAATCAAATATAAACTCGCCATTTAACTTCACATCATTACACGAATACCCCAACATCAAATTATGATTTCATTGTTGAAATCACCCAACTCACACTCTAACGATTTGTTCTTCTTGACCACACTCACATTCTCATTAAAACCGAATCCTCACTTACTCATGCTCTCATTTGCTTTAGCTCTCTGCTCATTCCATCAATCAAAATCATACCTCGACAAAGAGGCAATCTTAAGAAAAAAGTTCTCAAAACATGGGAGTAATAGTATGGATGCAACTTAAGGCCTAAATTCATAAAGGCGCTCTCCACAGTAAAAGAGGTACTACGTAAAACACAATGGCTCGGCTCATGGAGAAGTTCGAAGGTTTTAATAAGGAGGTAACTAAGTCATTTGCCGAGATTTCGATGGAATGGAAGTCAAAATCGAGATGTCAAATTTGCAATAACGGGTCTTTCATTGTCAAGCTAATTAGACTACCAAGAACCGGAGAGAGTGTTAAAAATAGAGGAATTGAAGGTGAAAAATGGAAAGTCTTTCTCAAAATCCAAGTATGGATACCACCATCTTTAAAAATGGAATACCTAGCACAACACTTAAACGAAATGGAGGAATTTGATATTAATAATTCAAAAATTTGTCACCTGGGGAGATTTGGATGCATGTTATTTTATCATGTTGATTGTTGATGA
Organism: Pinus albicaulis; assembly: GCA_034641835.2. Classification (NCBI taxonomy): domain Eukaryota; kingdom Viridiplantae; phylum Streptophyta; class Pinopsida; order Pinales; family Pinaceae; genus Pinus; species Pinus albicaulis. The sequence goes on along the minus strand of CM076581.1, from coordinate 42,323,296 downwards.
ATTTTCTTGAAGGCAACGAGTTAAATCTCTCATACTTCTTGTTGAATATCTTAAGGAAAATGTCGTAAATTTGTTGGAACATGGTTCCCCGACCTAATTTTGTCAAGTTTTGTAATATTTATTCTAGAACATGGGGCTCTGGGTATTCAACCCCAATGAATTGTAATGGGTCAAAAGGAATCAAGGGTCCGCAAACCACGATTTATGAATCCATAGGATAATGCAGTAAAGCATGATATAAATAAATGGATAAGTTGAGTCTAGAGGGGACAAAGATTTAACTAAGCTTGGATGCAACTTGTGGATATTTTGTCGACATCCGGGTAAGGGCTCCCTATTGGCCGTGTGCACTAGAGACCTTGAGTCCTATTGTGTGGCCGACCCCACCGACTATGTGCGCTGCCAGTGTTAGAGTTTGTAAACCGGATCCGGATGTTAATGAATGAAAAGACTAATTGAGATGATTGAAGTGTTCTGTGTTATGACTTGGTCGGTGGTTATGTGTTAGTTATATTTGGCTACTAGCATATTATTGATATGCACGTGGATGCAATACTATATTAGAAGGTGAATGCATAGACCTCGTTAGATTTAGATATTTTGTTGTTGTTAACTTGCTATTGAATGATTTATAGAGGCCCGTTAAAGACATTATGTCGATACAATCGTTAAGGGATTCGTGTTAGTGGGTTACCCCCTGGGCAGGTGTCCAATAGATCTAAAGGGACCCCTTTAAATTAACTTTCTTCTCTCGTGTGTGGAAACTATTCAAAGATTCTCCCATACTCACGGTGAGACCTGACCTCGCGTGCTTGGCCATCGCCGAAAGGGCCGTTTGTATAGGGGTTTGTCGACAAACCTTAAAACTAAACTGTCAAGACCCTCGTCAAAAAATGGTTCCATTGCTTGACCAAGAGAATTTTGAGAGAGGGATTGGGTAATTCCATGGGGTCATTGCGTCGTTAAAACTCAGCAGAATACCGAAGTTCAAAAAGAAGATTCAAAAAATTTTCCTAAAGAGAATAGGAGTAAAAAGTTGTCCATAAAAGAGTGGAAAAACAAATATAGTTTTACAGAAGTACATGAAATCTTCTTTTCAGGTCCTTCACACATGAGTCAAGAGCATAGCTCGATTAGTGGAATTTTTAGACTTGTCAGAAGGACGATCGTCATGCAGTTGACCCCAAGCCGATCTCGACAATTGGAAAATATTGATAATAAGATTACGAGAACTTATGAATAATTGGGTTGGGATAAAGATATTAGGTAAGTGCATTCATGACAGCACTTGTTGTTGATCAATTTGAGCTTGTCTCGGAAGCAGAACGAAGGTTTTTCAAAGGATTTAGAGGTAAATTCCTAAAACCTCGCCATTGTCGATTAAGATGCTTTTGAGCCGAAAAGGGTGTCTCTGTGGCCACACCGAAAAGTGAATGACCTCCAATCGCAGGAGCATGAAACGAAGTGGTATATACTACCAGGATAATCAAGAAGGAGACAGACGATATACACCCTTGAGGGAATCGTCGTATCATAACTAAGGAAGGGCCGCACAAGGTTAAACCAAATTTCCCCTGTACCCACACCCTCGCATCGAACCCCACAAGGATAAAAAACTCTCCTACACCTCCTTTCCACCCGCCGTAGAAGACATGAATACCCAATACGAAGCCGCCTACCTTTAAGGGAAGAAGGCGTGGGGACGAGGACATGGATCGATTCTCGTTTTGTAGCCGAGTCCATGGACCGTGCAAAAATTGAACAACGATGCTATCAAACGAGTGCAACTATCCATAACCTCGAGGAGGCACTGATTGGTTTATGGGATACATTGACAAAGACACGAATTCATCCATAAAAGATATTAATAATTCCATAAAGTAACAATTCCGCAGGCCTATGTCATACGCTCAATGTGTAGTCGCAACTAAAGGACTTTAAGCAAGGACCTACAGAGTTCTGGCTCCTGGGAGGGCCGACCAATGATTAAAGAAGGTTATCGCCGATGGGGAATTTTTCTACGAAGATAAGCAACATAAATGATGGTTTATCACTATGTTGCTACCACTATGCGTGGGCCCATGGGATAGCAAAGCTCGACTCCCAAGAGGAAGCTATAGAGATAACCATGAAATTAGAAGCTACGCCAAGGGATGATATGCAGCTTCGCATCCCTACGTATCTAGAAACTGCTGGAGGCAATGCACTTAGAAATTCGCAGCTTGCAAAATGATCATGGTAGGGAAGCCAACCTGCGTACGTCCGTGCATATGCCGTAGGGTACCGGGTCACACCATGATCAATGCCCACCGTTATACACTACATACAGCCGGGAGACCAAGCCCTCTACGACCCAAGGAAATAGATGGCCCTAGAAGTCCTATGCTATGGTGTGCTAACCGTCGGGTGGCAAGAAGACACACATATCACCGCCCACGATTGCGTTTAGGAAGCGAAATCAAACAACAATGGTGCGCATTCTGTTTCGTCCGTAGGTCATGATGAGAAAAACTACCGAACCCCTCAACCTTATGGTAGATAGGGGAAATTTATACGTAGTTCGGTGCAGACCCCCATCACCACCGTTCTCCTTCGGGGATGGGGGGATTCCACGCAAGAGGAAGGGGAGGAGGGATAGCTAGGGAGGCCGGGTCGAGGAAGCGTATTCAACCCATCCGTTAAAATTGTGGTGACGTAGGGACATTTCCACACGAGATTGCCCAAACCCAAGACACCACTTCGCGTATATTGCCGCTTGTTCGATCATGTCGTCGAATATCGCTCGATGCTAATAGTGAAAATGCAAGAGAAGCACAGATGACCGAAGGGCAGGAATGTGCAAGAGTTATGAATCCATCAGATGATGGCCCATGTATCAATGTAATAACACGCAAAGGACATTTCCATCTGAGGTGGCCAAGAAAAGGTGAAAATCGAATTGTTAATCCTAAGTCCGACGACAAAAGGTATCGTTTAGACATGAAAAGGGAAAAAGAAACCTTCAATAAGCACCTGGAGGGATATGACCAAAAGCGAAACACCTACCGCGAAGGGTGCGATAGATCCACAAGCAGATGAAGTAGTTAAACCATTCCTCCGTATGTATGGAAGCTATTACGCAACCAGAAGGCCGTAGAAAATATCCAAGCCCTCTACTAGACAACCGCGTAGAAAGGATCGTTTCGACAACCCGAGGTTAAAATTGAATAAGATACACAAAAATAAAAAAAGGATCTGACGAGAAATGTATGACTCATATCGCATTAGAATACGAAATGGACCAAGTTATCTCGACTTGTTCGATAACGTCCTACCCAAATAGACCGGGAAATGAATGGGAGAACCTAAGCCGGAATGGTTGACTATTCAACTGCGAGAATGGCTAATCGCGTAAGATTATCCCATTAGCATAATGACAAAGGTGGTGGTAGATATCACAGGTGCTAAGGTCCACGCATTTTGAGGTAATCCAGATAGTAGATGACATGAACTTATCCTACGTCACTCCGGATTGGCTATTGACATGGGAGGTATCATTAATCTAAAGAGGAGAAGCATGATCTTTGAAAACAAAGTCACAAGGGTGATAGTCCCGTTGGACCCAACAGAAGGAGAGTGGTATAATCGAATCGATATGGGAGGAAGAAGATGTCGATCACATATACAAACCAACCGGGATGACGACCGGATCAACCCCATGGCCGACGACATGTTATGTTGGGAAAAGATAGTGAGTGCTTATCCGATTCGATGAAGAGATCAAAACCTGAAAACCGATCGCATGATGTGTCTCACTAAGGTGTCTTATGATCACAAAGAACTTCCAATGTATTTCTTTAGGAGTAAGTAACCACTCTACTTTGATGAATCTAGTAATGTTGAAAATTTCCTTGAAGCAATAGAAGCAAACGTTTCGAGGAGTGGTGATTTTGGGTCTCCGGACTGGCCATGCGCGCAACCCCCGTGCACCGTGTGGGAAACTCATAAAGGAGCTTTCCAGACTAGGGGGAATACCAAAGGATGTTGACCTTACGATTCCACATACCGCCCAACTCACTAATAGAATTGTTCTTGGGGAGGCAGATCCACGTTGCATACGTGGCTCGTTGGCTGGGGAAGTATGGAATGAGGGCACAACGAATGAATGGGTCCATGGGGATTGATCACACATTAGGACCAATCCTAACCACCGGTATTTGGACGCGTAACTACATCAATGTACCTCGGGAATTATAGTACGATGGCCGAAGACTTTGTAATGACGTTTTGACTAACTAGAGGCACCGAGAAACATGATGAAGCCTATAGGATATGGTGGCGCTCTAGTCTCTGGTGAGGCTCCGCCTTGAGCAAGAACATGCTACGCTAACATGGGATGCAACTATGTGATATCATAAAATGTAGAAATATGTCACCGTGTTCGCGATGAACATCCTGGAATATTATGATCAAGAGTCGAAGGGGAACGAGATGTCGGTGTCCGTCGTCATACCGCCGATGTCACCAAACCTATGAAACTAAAATAAATCAATATTGTCGAAGAATAGCCCAATATGGCCAAGATTGGGATTACCGGGATGATGGCACAAAGGGAAAGGTCAAAGCCGCAATCGAATATCGTGATTTGTTCTCGACCAAGTTCGAACTTAAGGGAATCATAGTAGACATGGGAGCAGAGGATTACGTTACGCATGCGCGCCACGTCAAACAACGACCCTATCATCTAAACCCAAAAAAAAAAAAAAAAAAGAAAAAAAGTTAAGGAGGAACAGAAATGGTGGCCGGCAGTGTATCATTGGAACCGCAGGGAATGCTCAAATCGGGTAAGCCCCATGGTATCCAGAAAATAAGACCGAAGGAGAGATAAGGATATGCGTCGACCTATGAAAGTTAAAATGACGCCCGTGTCCACGATCCGTCTCACACCATTCTTCGATGAAATATTAGATAACATGGGGTGTCGTAAGCTTATTCATTTACCGATGGATTCTGGGTACCATCGTATATGTATTACACCCGAAGATCGCAAGAACATAACTTTCGGCGACAGAGTGGGGCTCATTTCAAAGACACTATCATTCCCTTTGGATTAAAGAATTTCGCCATCTTTTCACGCGTTGTCGTAGACGTGTTCAAGGAATTCATGAAAAAGTTCCTGTGTCTATTTTGATGACTAGACGGTGTTCTGATTAGTAAAGAACCATGTATCGAATTTGCGCATGATGCCGGATGCCCTCAGGAAAACACCAAATTTCGCTAAACATCAAGAAATGCATCTTCCGTGTCCCATTTGGAATTCTATTGAAGAAACATAGTATGTCATTAGGGGCTAATGGTTGACTCGGCCAAGGTTGTGATTATCATCAAATTGGTAGTCTCCAACCACTAAACAAACAAGGCCCATCCCCGCCACACAAAAGTTACTACAAAAAATTGATACAGGGGTACAATTTGATCACTTCTCCAATGGAAAAATTGTTGGAAAAGGATGTGTCGTTTTCCTCGGGGATTGAGAATTCCAGAAGAGCTTCAAGATACTAAAAGAAAATATGGTGACCGCGCCAACTCGATATTCCCCGATTGGACAAATATTTTCCATGTCCATGTAGATGCATTAGGGATCACTCCTTGGGAGTTGTATTGGCGTAGCCTAGAGAAGGAGATATTGATCACCCAGTGGATTTCGCTAGCAGAAGCCGTCGAACGTAGAGCGTAACTATTCTACTCACTCTTGAGGCCGGAGGGGCCGGAAATGGTATATGTCGTACAAAAGTACATGCACTATTTACTCGAGTGGACACTTCAAAATTTTCATAGATCATTCGACCTTAAAATACCTAGATAATAAACCTATGTTGGGGGGAAAATATGTCGATGGTTGTTACTATTTCTCAGAATATGATTTGAAGTTATCGTGAAACCGAGGAGGTTGAATGGGTCAGATCATTTGTCCGTAACCAAGAATTGGGAAGAGGCCGACTACTCGGGATGATGGACGGCTCGACGTGCAACCATTTTCTATCAAGGTAATCGATGAGCACTTTTCCGATATCATCCACTTCTCGACCATAGGTAAAGCCCCCGATGACTAGTCAGCACTACGTAAAAGGAATCGGTCGCCCGCGTGTACCGACTTCACTATCATTGTAGGACAACTCTACAAGCCGGAGTGCGTATGAGGTGTTGCGAAGGTATGTCCTCGAACATGAAAGACCATCTATCTTAGCTAAAGCCCACGCAAGAATTGTAGGGGGACACTACCCGTAAAGCACGCACAAAAGATATTACGAGCCGGCTCGTGGCCCAAGCTACACACGTATGCTCATACTTATTTTCGTGCCTACGACGCATGCCAATGAATCGGGAAACCTCACGATAGGATGATATGCCCCCGCAACCATAGATGGCCCTATAAGCATTTGAAAAATGGGCCATCGACTTCGCCGCCCCATTAAGCCCCCGTGTAAGAAGACTCTGCTTAGTATATCATTATGGCCACAGATTAAGTTACTAGGTGGGCACAAGCTAAATATGTCAAGGATTACACTATGGACATGGCAAAAGACACTTCATTTTTGAAAATATTCGAATGTGTTTGGGTGCCCAAGGATCCCGATAAGTGATGTAGGTATGCATTTCATTAACGACACTATTAAGGCTCGACCGAGGAATTCGCATCCACCTCGGTGAAGAGTACCTCATCATCCATTGTGTGAATGGGACCATAGAAGCATTTAACAAAATTTTGGAACATGCGTTTCACTAAAGTCCGTAACGCATAACCGAGTGATCGTACATGTACATACTCCTCTATACTCGTCCATAGGACTACATGTAAGAATCTCATGGGAAAGACACTTCCTTCAAAATGGTCTACAGGAAGGAAGCTATCATGCCTATGGAATACATCGTCTACCAGGCATCTCGGCCTTCAAAATGTGGCTGACCCGTACATCATGGAGAAATGCTTCGATACAACCGGTAGCTTTGGAAGAAGACCACCAATTGCCCAATTCCACCAAATAGCTTTAAGGCGCGGAGAAATTTTGGCATGATCGACATATTCGACAAAGGTATTTTGGAGGGGAAGAATCGTCCTACTATACGATAGCCTACTTGCGAAACACCCGGGAAGTGCCGACAACACCCGTTAGGTTCGTATGTGGTAAAGAAATTACCAATGGCAAGGCGGTCATATTGGCTACACCGCGCGGAGATTCTATGCCAAGATATGTTAATGAGAGTTGATCAAGCTCTATAAGGACTCCTGTCGATCAAATGAATATATGGCCGCGAGTAGTCGTATAATGGATGATGCGTACTTAGTCATGGATGCACATGGATGGTGTTTAGACCTGGAAGTGCGGGTGGGTGCGATACAAAGTGTGTTGTGCGTTGTGAAAACTAGTCGTTGAAACGAGCGGAGCATGGAAAACCGCGCTTCCCATTCCGACGAAGCATGTAATTGGAAATTCATGTGGCAACTTATGAGGATTTTTTACCATTCCCATAATGATGAAAGGAAATTAAGGATCAACAAGATGTTCTTCTCGCGAAGGCTATAAGATGAGCACCGTTTGTTTGACGAGATTCAATTATTACTTAAGATTGTCACACCCCGCCACTCGATATCATCTCGTTTGTCTCTTTTCCATGCACATGACCGAGCGAGCTACGCCATCTAACAAAAGAGGGGCAATGCTGAGTTTATATTATGAGCCAGGATGACCGCTACACACCCTAATGCGCCTTGTTTGCCACAACTTCTAGGGAAATCAGATCCGATGAGGTCCTTGAAGTAACCCCCGAACCAAGAGGTTGTCTCTACCTCGAAATGATAGTGAAAAGAATAAGTAAAACAAGAAAAGTGGGTTGGTGGAGCTCGCACTTCCCCTGATTAAGCATTCCCTCGAAAGTGCCTGTTAGCGATCGCCCGCCGCATCCCAATGCCCAATGGCGCTCACTGACGAAGGATTGGCAGGAGACCCCCGCTAACGTGGTTACCACCTTATGTTTGGCCACGCAGACAACAAACGCATTGCCCAAGATCGATATTGTCCGTGCCTACCTTCGCATGCCTCTCGGTCCTAGAAGAAGTGCCCCAACCTGGGAGGAATGTTTAGCCACCTCCCCATATAAAATTCGAGACCACAACTCGGGGAACCTGTGACGCTTCCCTTTGTTAGCTCCACACTCTACTTGGAACAGTACTCAAAGATGGTGTACTAAATGTCGAGCCAATGATTTGGGTTAAGGGATTGTGGGGTCAAGTGGGGCATCTTGAACCGCTATGCTTTCCCCACTTTGGTCGCTACAACATCACCAACCTAGTTGTTCGCTAGTTGGCCGGTATTCGTTCACGATGGGTGCTTGTGGCTCTAGGGCCACATACCGATTGATGTTGCTCTCATTCACCGAATTAATGGCCTTTCCTATGCATGGACCCAATCCTAGGGAAGGTATTGGCAAGAAATTCGAGCACCATATTGCTGAGGATGTTCTAATGTACCATGTCACCCGCAACAACCGGGGATTTTAGATTGATATAATCGCTGATCCAGGGAAGGCATGGGTACCTTACTTGCCTACAAGTTGATGCGTAAATGCTAGGTAACGACCGCCCTCGCCCATGTAATTCAAATCGCCGGCCAATGAGAAAAGGGAGTCTTTTAATTGGTCCAAGTAATTCGGTCAAGAATTTCTCGACAATGTGCACGAGGCTCGTGATCGTAAGATTTCATTAGTCTTGGTTGATCCCGCTAATCGTCTTAATTTCATGAGACTCCGAAAGAAGTGATCTCCCTCTTGAGCCTGGCATGTGTGAGGGGGCATGGTTTTCCAACCTCTCGGGAATCAAAGGGCCCCAAGCGGGTTGAGGAGAATAAGTCCTTTTGGGTTCTCTATGATGGGAACATTCGCGGCCATTGATTCCCAAACGCGCTCGTCTCCAACATTATATGGTAAGTATAAGCATATCACAGCAATTCAAGTGACCATGCACAATGTGGTAATTCGGCCCGTAAAGATCGCAATTGGCATAAACTCCCATATGTGACCAATGAGGCTAAGATCGAGTGGATAATTTCCACTTGGCCGCCGAAGTGAAAGGCTGCGTCCCCAGCCGCCGACTCCGGACGCAAAGAGGCACATCTTGCCAACGCAGTTGTCAAAAGCTACTACTCTACTCCGTCATGACCATGGATTTGGCGATTCCTACCTCCACACAGCGGCGGCCCCCAAAAGCACTATCACGCATCCAGAATCCGTACCGCCGGGGATCGTAACATAAACGATGTTGATGACGCAGTACATCCGTCTTTCTCAGTCTTAAGCGTACCCGCAGTCGCCTTAAGGACTTCGGAAGAAGCGTAAGGCTAGTAAGATCGGCACCACCAATGCAGGTTACCCTGATAGACGATGACTTTACCAATTTCCGATGCTATCACCACCGCGTTCGCCGATTGGTGGACGACTTGGGCAGATGTTGACAAGGCCACTATGGTAGTCTTGAAAGTAGAGCTATTGTGCCCTCCGACTCAAAGAGGATACCTTTTCCAAGTGAGCGTAGATTTGCTTAGGCATACCAAGTGAGTGTGCATCAAGTTAGGGAAACTCACGTGGGCCGCATGGTCTCGTTACAACACTTACAATCGTCAGCGTACAACCGACTTACCTCTCCCCCGGTGTCGCTTTTACAATGGAACCCGCCGACCGTGCACCCAAGTCCTCGGCATGCTCGTCCACGACCTTGATGTTGGTCACTCGCGGTGCGTGCTCGCATGAGCTATTTACAACCCATCACCGAAATTTAGTCTGAGAACTCCGTGCACAACAACACCTCGGCAAGATCGAGGATCGCTATTATGACTCAAGCTACCGAAGCCACCCAAGTCCGTGTCGCGCACGTCGCCACCATAACAAGTCGCCTTAGACAGCCGATCAAAAGACTTTGTGAAGACATTCCGAGAAGTAATTCCTACCGCTTTGCCTGCCAAGGCCGATGAATTGGTCGCTACCTTGAAGGCATCTCAGATCGAGTTATAGGTTGTCAAGGTCGATTTCAACTTCGCATCACATCACGTGCTAAGCTCCACCGAGACCTCCGGGGAAGTGTGCCCAACGAGCCGCATTGGTTACGTGCTTTCACAACCACTATCATGATGCAAATAAGTCGTGGCGTCACTCAAGGTGAAACATGACCCTCCTCCGAAAAATTGATCGTAGAGTTTCCCATCGAAGGAACAAGACTTTGAGCAAGATGGAAGCTACGATGACCAAACTTTTTCAAATTTCAACGATTAGCTCCTCGTATTTGAACTACCCATGCATTTCTGCTGTGCTGAAATTATGGGGCTCCGGCATGAGAAATATGTACTAGCGACCATTTGACACCCCGGTCGAACGAAGCCCTTAAGCTTTCACAAGACATAGAAGGGGTGGTGCGACGCTGAAACAGACGAGATTGTCATCACCGAAATCTCGAAGGACCAAATTCACGTGTAACCGGTGGACATCGTGCGAATTCCGCCACACAATGCAGCCTTCGTGTTCTCGCTCCGTTCACCGCCGCGATTGAACAACTCAAGGACAGGATGAAGACTCGCCGACGCCGTGACTTGGGACGCAGTCATAAGATCAGGTTGGGGGATCATGGAACAAATGGTTCCTAACCTCAATTTTATCCAAGCTTTCTTTGTACTATTTTGTAATATTTAGTCTAGCGTGTGGGGTTTGGGGTGGTCAAAACCCCCAATGAATTATAATGGGTCAAAAGGGTAACCAGCGTCCGCAAACCCTAGTTTGCAGACTATAGGATATCATAGGCTAGCATGATATAAATAGATGGATAAGTCGAGTCTAGAGGGGATGAAGATTTAACTAAGCTTGGATAGGAACTTGTGGATCTTTTGTCGATTGTTGCAAGGGCTCCCGCCGGGCCGTGCACGAGACCCCCGAGTCTGTTGCTCATGACTTATCAATCGTGTGTGCGTGCCGTTAGTACACTGTAAGATGGATTCGATGTTAATGAATGAAGACCGTTGGAGATGATTGTGCTATTCATGTTATGATTATTAGTTGCGTTCGTGTTGGGGTTATATTTGGCTACTACATATTATTGATGTGCACATGGATGCGATACCGTATTAGAAGGTGAACACATATATCCGGTTAGATTTGAGATATTTATTGCCAAGTAATCATGATTAATGATTTGTTTCTTCAAGTAAAGACATTCTCCGCCGATACACTCGTTAAGGGCTTCCTAAAGTTAGGTTCCCCCAACGCAAGTCCAATATCTAAAGGGACCCCCATCAATTAACTTTCTCTCGTGGTGTGGAAACCTAGTTCCGAGCACCCTCCTGCTACCACGGTGAGACCTCGACTCCGCACAAACGGCCATCGTCGAAAGGGCCGCGTAGTATAGGGGTTTATTAAAAAATTAAAATCGAACTCCGGTCAAGACCCCTCAAGCCAACAAAATGTTCATGGAGAATCCAGTTTATAGACAACACAATGTATAATAATGGGTTTATTAAAATTCTCATTGAATTTCACCTTAAAAGTATAGGGCATACTTGGGAAAATTCCTAATTCGTATACATTTCAAAGAGGCAAACCAAGAACAACCCAACAATAGCAAAGAAAAAAGGGGAAGGAATAGAAAATTGAAGACCCCGTTGAAAATGAGAATAACAACTTCATCTCAAGAACAATGAGTAAAGATGAGATTCCCATCATAATCCTAGGAAAAATTAAGAAGAAAAGTGATAAGAAGAAGGAATACAACATAAAAGAAAATAATACATCCAATAAAACATAGGAGTTCAAAATACGAGAGAAAAAGGAAAAAAATTCAAAACCCTCCTCCTTCACAAGAAGGAAGAAGTGCTAGGCTTAGCCAAGAAATAAAAGAACCATCTCCAAATGATACAAGATTTGTGGACTTAGAAGAGGAACCTAGGGTTCTATCACCCAATCGTTATCTCACCTACTCATAGTCACAGTATGACCCCAAAATTGACCTACAACAAGAAATTTATAACTACATTGAATCTTTGGAGAAAAGAGACATAGGGAAAACACCAGCCCTAGATCAAAGAGAGGAAGCTCACCCTTGTAGTCCAAGAACCTCTAGTGTTGAACACCCTATCATAGGAGATATTTTAGAATCGAGATACTAAAAGCATATAAAATAGGAGTGCTATGAAACTAACTCAAAAATAGAAGAAAGAGATATCAATGCCTTAGAAATCAACCACTTTGAGGGGGGAAACCTCCTTTACATTACATAAATGACCAATTATCGGATGATTCAAATGAAAATTCCTTTCTATATATAGGATTCCATGTGGTCACAATATAATCCTAGCCGACCTAAAAATAATAATGTAAGGGCACAAAAAAATAACAATAGTGGGGTTTTATGGGGCACAATAACAACAATATGGGGACTATTGGGTGGGCACAAGAATAACAATAAGGGGGCGACACTATCAACAATAAGGGACTACGCTAGTAATATAGGCATCTAACATGTCTCTCTCCTTCAAAAAAGTGGTGTCCTCAACGCTTGAGTAGCCTCGGGATGCTTCGTATAAAATTCTCATCCTCCCATGTGGAATCTTCAAAAGGTGTCTCTTCCACTCGATGAGATACTTCCGAAATTGATTGATTTTGTAGAGTAGAGTTCTCTTTTCCATGACTACCTCAAGTTCCATTATGGATTTTTTCCTTCCTCGTCAAGTTCTCGAATTATTGTTTGAACTAGAAGTTTGTCACTATCTTTAAGCATAAAACATGGAAAATTGGATGCACTCGAGAAGAAGCTGTGAAGCTCTAATTTGTATGCCATTGTACTAATCTTTGAAACACCTTGTAAGGACCATGACTTTGGCGATAAATTATTATCCTTCTTATCTTGCTTGAGGGACATTTGTTTGTATGGTTGTAGATGTAAAAATACCCAATCTCCTACATCAAAAATTCTCTCACCGCGATATTGATCCGTTTCGTTGTTTCATTCGATTTTGTGCCATATTTAGGTCATTCTTTAAGAGTTGCAGAACTTGTTGTTGATGCTCGATGTGATCTTCCATCGCTTGAACCTTAGAATTTTCTCTTAAATGTGATGTGATGGACGGTGTATGATATCTATAAAGTGCCATAAATGGGGTAATTATTGCCGCAACATGGAAGGAAGTGTTACACCACCATTCAAACTCAAAGGTAACCACTTGACCCATTTTGTGTGTTTATCGTATACAAAACAATGAATATATCCTTCCAAACATTTGTTCACTATCTCAGTTTTCCCATCGGATTGAGGAAGATAAGATGAACTATGGGCTAGTTGAGTACCCAATCAAGAAAACAATTTCGCCCAAAATTTCCATTGAAAATGGCATATCTATCGCTACAATAATATTTGGGTTTCCATGTAGCTTTTGAATTGTTTCGATAAATGCAAACTTCGTTAACCGTACTTGCTTTAAATGGATGAGATAATGCATGTGTATGTGCATACTTGGTAAGTATATCAACTACCACCATGATGACACTCTTCTTTCCTTCGAACTTAGGTAAACCTCGTGATAAAATCCATTGAAACCTCCTCCCAACATCGACTTGGAATGGGTAAAGGCTGTAGCAGCACTGGGTCTTAATTGTATCAACTTTGTTTTGTTGGCAAACCAAAATTTCGCCACAAACTTTTGAATATCGATTTTAAGGCCATCCCAAAAAATTTCTTTCTTTCACCCCGTGGTAAGTCTAAAAATCTTGAGTGTCCTCCTACAAGAGAAGTGTAATTCCAAAAGAATATTTTGTTTTAGCCGGGAATTATTACAAATATATAAGTGATCTTTGTACCATAAGGAATAAGTTTCCAACCAAATGTATTAGATGTACCTGGGATCTTGCCGCAACTTTTGAATGAGTGTCCACACATCTTCGTCATTCTTCCATTCCTCCTTTCTTTGGTTATCCAACTGTTGGATAATAGAAATGACAGAAATAAAGGCTCTCCACCTCATCCTTTCGAGGAGTGCATATGCAACAACATTTAGCTTCCCTTTTCTATAGATGATTTCAAAGTCATAACCCAACATCTTTGTCACCCATTTTTGCTGCTTCTTCCAAAGATAGTCTTTTTCCAAAAATTATTTAAGACTATCATGATCAATTTTTACCTTGAAGGCCTTTCCCATTAGGTAAGGTCGCAATTTCTTTAGTGCATGTAGTTTTGATAACATTTCCTTCTCATAAATATATTTATGTAAATACTTTGATTCTACGACTTTCAAAAGCAATGGGTCTTCCTTTCGCATTAAAACAACACCAATTCCATTTCCCCGAGGCATCACATTCCAAAATAAAGGTTTTAGAAGTCCGGCACCAAGACTAAAGGCTAGGACCTTGCCTCTTTAATATGTTCAAAGGCTTTAGTTGGTTCAGAGTCCATGAAAATTCATACATTTCTTCAATAATGTTGTTAGAGGTGCTACTATTCTCCCATAATTCTTGACAAACATGCAATAATACCCCCGTTAACCCGAGAAACTTTCGCAAATCCTTTATGGTTGTGGGGAATTTCATTCCTTAATGACTTTAATTTTGTTAGGTTTGCCTTAACACCCTCCTAAGATTCAATATGACCAAGATATTCCACCTCTTGTACTCCAAAGAAACATTTGGAGGTTTTTGCATATAATTGTTTCTCCTCCAATAGTTTGAGCACCATGTCAACATGTTGAACATGATCCTTCCAAGACTGGGCTAGAGATTAGTATATCATAAAAAAATACTAACAATAAATTTTTCTAAGGAAGGGTTTAAAAAAATGAATTCATCAACCCTTGAAATGTATAAGGTGCATTGGTAAGGCCAAGGTGCTGACCAAAAATTCATAATGACCTCATGAGTTCGAAATGTTGTTTTAGGAATATCTTCAAATTTTCATTCTAATTTGATGATATCCCGAACGAAGATCCATCCTGGTAAAATAAATTTCTCCATGTAATTCATCCAATAATCTATCAATCATAGGAATGGGAAATTTATCTTTAATAGTGATCTTATTGAGCTCCATATAATCCGAACACATGCACCATGATCCATCCTTCTTGTGAACCAATACTACTAGAGCAAGTATTAATGAACTTTGAATAGGTTGAATTATACCAACCTCTAACATTTTTGCAATCATACGTTCAATTTTTCTCTTTGGACATAAGGATATATGTAATGCCGATGCTCGGGGAGTAACAATTCCTAGAATCAAATGAATAGCATGATCATGATCACAAATTTGAGGGAGTCCTTTTGGGAGTTTCAAACACTTGGAATGATTGTCCAACACTTTTTTGAGATTTGGAGAAATAGATGATTTTGATGTTGAACTTCTAGTGAGAATAATTGTGCAATTACCCCTCGTTGTTATTTCTTCCTAAGAAGATTTTTCAAGACATTAGAGCTTATTAACTTTCACTATTTCCCCGATACCAATGCACCAGCCTTCCTTTCCTTCCGAGAAAAAATTCAAGAAAAGTTCTTGAAAATTGAAAGCTACCGCCCCCAAATATTGTAACCATTGTACTCCTAGTACAACATCAACACCTCCTAATCGGAATGGAAAGCATTGACCTGCTAATACATATTCCCCCATGGCTACCTTAATATTATGGATTTTTTCTAGAGCAATTTATAGTCCCTCCATTTGAAACCATCACTTGACACTGTTCTAGGTATAAGAAGAAATTCAATTCCTTGGCTAGCTTACAGTTGAATAAAATTATGGGTAATACCCATCAATCAACATTATTAATTTTTTCTTCTTGATATGTCCTTCTATCTTGAGAGTTTGAGGAGTGGTAATTCTGCCAATGCATTAAAAGATGTGGTTGGCCTCATTTCTTCTTTTCTCCGTGGTTGGTTCTCGGTGTATATCCTTCTTTTGGAAGCTTCTTGTTCATTTTCTTCCTCCTCTTCACAATCTATGTAAAATAATTTCTTTCTCAAAGACACTTATGACCTTTAGTGTATTTTCTATCAAAAATGTAGCAAATCCCTTTTTCTTTTTTTCTTCCAATTGTTGTGGTGTCAAATTTGTAGGTTGTACTAGGAGTAGCAACACTTCCATCTTTATAGATGTGAGGTAGGCTTCCTTGTCGCCATAATTTTACTTTCAATTTTTTTCGCTAACCCGAATGCCTTCTCCAATGAATCAATTTCCCCAAAGGTGAACCTCATGTTAGATGTTATCCTTTAAAGTACCTATGAAGACATCAATCATGTGTTCCTTCCGGGAATATCATTTACCCTTATATTCAATTGTTAAAAGTCACAATGTGCTCCACCATTGAACCTTGTTTGAGATTTATCAATTGATAAAGAAGGTGTTTTCAGATTGCCATAATGTGCTATAATTTCCTCCGTAAAATTGACCAAGTGAATTTTTTTACGAGATCAATGCCAATGATACCATAAAAATGTATTTTGTTCTAAATGTAAAGTTGTAATGCATACCTTGCAGGTTTTGCACATTATGAAGATAAAACTATTGCCCATTTGTAGTATCCATGTTACTTGAGATCCTTTCCATCAAACTTCCTCATCGAGCTTTGAATATGGTGGGTCTTAAATCCAACATTAGAGTTTATGAAATCATGATTAACATTTATTTTGTTCTCATCAGAGTTTCCTTTACTACCTTTTTCCATTAGGAATAATTTCTGTATCAACTTTGTCAAACCTTCCATGTCCGCTTTTAGATGATTCTTCTTGTCTTCCATGCCGTCTTTCATTTTTTCATCTATCTTAGCTTCCGTGTCATCCATCTTAGATTTGATGCCATTCTTCAAAACTTCCATGCCTTTCTTCAAACCATCCATCTTAGCTTCCACACCTTTCTTCAAAAACTTCCATTTCATTTTTTTGCTTGCTTTTTGCGAGAGCGAAATTCTGTGCACTTGGTCTTGTAATTTTGATATATCATGTTGCAATTTTCCTTATGAGTCATAGTAGAGCCTTCGAGGGCTTAATAGGTGTTGAATTATTTTTAGGGGGCATTTTAGAACCCAATACCGATATCTATGCTTCAATATTCCCTCGAATCATTTCCAACCCGATTTTTCAAACAAGACTTATGCAATTTAAAAAAAATACACACATTTTTCTTGCTTTTAAGGAGGTCGATAATGAAAATGATGTATCTATGTAATTATTGATCCAAAAGATTTAAGATCTCATTCTGTAATAGCCCTCTCGAGTCTTATTTCCAATGCCACTTGTCCGATGATTTTGATTCTTCAAGGCAAAGTTATGCCCAATCTCCCACAATGACCTAATTATGGATCGTTCAAGAGAGCGAACTCGTATGGCATGCCATGTGTCACCGTTTCATCCTTTTGCCTCGAAATTGATACACCGAAAATGAGTCTCCGTGTACTTGTGCCCAATTTTTACGTAATTCCAATCCGATGCTTAGAAAGGGAGTTATGATGATTTTTCCAAGGTCAATTTCGAGATGAAATCGGGGAGTCCGCAAAACCATAACTTCCATAGATCATATCTTCGAAAATATTCGAACCAAGATCTGAAATTTTACAAGACCTTTCCTCAGATTTCTTCGCAAATAGGTTTTTGTTTTAGCATTTGAACCTTTGTAGAAAAAAATTTATAGTGAAAATGCCACGATGCCCCGTTTTAAGCAAAGTGAAACCCCTAGAATCCAAAGCTCGATACCAAATGTTATGAAACCAACTCCAAAAATAGAAGAAAAGAGAGATCAATGCCTTATAAATCAACCACTTCAATGGGGAACCTCCTTTACATTACATAAATGAACAATTCTTGAATGATTCAAATGACAAAACCTCCTTTCTATATTTAGGAGTCCATGGGGTCACAATATAACTCGCCGACCTAAAAATAATAATGTATGGGCAAATAACCATAAAAAAATAGTGGGGTTTTATGGGCACAATAATAACAATATGGGGACTACATGGGTAACAAAATAAAAATAAGGGTGACACTAACAACAATAAGGGACTGCACTAGTAATATAGGGACTGACAAGGAGTATGAAGCTTCCAGTTATAAAAAAGACAAGATAGAGAAAACTAAAAATGAAAATATCCTTTTACATCTCTGGGCTTATGGTATAAGAAAAATAAATAATTGAAGAAAAGGAAAATCTTAAAAGGCAAGTTATAAATTTGAAATACAACATCCTAATGAGAAAGCTAAGGGTTGTAACATTGTGGAAAGAAAGAATAAAAAAAGAAGTAACTTGGGATATTTTAGCAGAATTTTCGCAGAGAAGATGCAAAGAGGAATGAAAAGGACCATTAATTTTGTGTTTTTTCATGAGGACATGCAATGACCTCTCACTAGAATGTAGAGCCTCATGATTGCCTCATTTTTACATTTCCTTTTACTTATCTTTCATTCGCTTCTTTGCCATCACCATCAACTCAAATAAGTGTTAAACTCCAAGTTTTGACTTCTAAAGGTATTTTAATGACTCCGTTTTTCATATTTTGAGATGTTCCTTATTATTATATTAAAATTTTTATTTAGCTATGTAACTAACGTGACTTACAACCGACCACGTTTCTCGTAGCTATCGCTATGGTTCGATGTGTTCTAAGGTGCCAACTAAGCATCGAAGTATGTGGGTAGGTGGAGAACATCCTCTCATGGGATTTTCCTATCCATATGACCCAAATAAAGCAATAAAATTGCCTAGATGTGCGCTCAAAGGGGAAGGTAAACGAAGTGTTGGAACAAGCTTAGCGAAGAGTTCACAATCAAAGCTTCATGATTTTCTCTGCCAAGTAGAAAATCATGAAACAACAAAATTCTACCTTCTATTTAGAGTTTAAGATATAATTTGTTAATCCAAATAGGCATAGAAGCCTCAAGATAATTAATGGCAGGATTTTATAAATATACGGTCTGAAAATGTATTAAGAGTGTGAATTATGACATGATTGTGAACTTTTCAAAACTCTGTTTGATTCCTTGTTTGAAAGAAGAAGTATTTCATAGCTTCAATGCGCAACTAGTGTTGGATTAGACTCGAAACCATCTATTGTGGAGGGTCCCTACAATAGAGAACTTTCTATTTCGTTTATGTTTTGCATTTAGATATTTTCCATAGCTTCATTTTTATCATTTGATACAACTCCTCAATTTTATGCTTTCATTGTGTTATTTCCATAATTCTCATAGCTTTTTTTTTTTTTTTTTTTAAAGTAGATGCATGATTTGTTTTTATCATTTGATGTAGTTTCGGCTTATGTATTCACCGTGTTGTAGTCATTTTAATTTCATCTTGTTAGAATAAATGTTTAATTGATTTGTTTTATCATTTTATGTAGTTTTAATTTATGCTTTTAATTTCCGTGTTGTAGTCATTTCCGTAATTTCATCTTCGTTAGAATAGATGTTTAAATGAATTTTTTTTATCATTTGATGTAGGTTCATATTTCTTTTTAAATGGTTAAATTGCGTAAGTAATCCTAGTTTTCTTTCCTCGTTAAATGGTTTATGGTAGATTAGTTTTTCCTATGTGATTTATTTCAAGAATATTAAAAGATTTATTTCCAAGCTTTCATGAGTTCTTCAAGTGCTGGTGATTTGATGATTTACTTTTTGGTACAAGGATGAGAATGCTTTAGTTTTATATATCGCTAGAAAATAAGGATTTATTCATTTCTTTGCTTAGTCTCAAATTTACATAACATTTCATTTCCTCAAAAATACAAAAATATCAAAGTTCTTTTTCTAGAGTTTGATTTTCTTATATTAGATTCTCATAATTCTTAGATACTAACGTATACATTAGTTAGGAATTTTCTTCAAAAGATTTGTTGTAGTTTTTGAACTTAATTAAATTAGAAGTTAGTTTAGTTATAATTCAATTCATCAATTTCATTAATAACATACAAAATAAAAACATCTTTAAAAACAACCTTCACCAATACAATCATCGCAATAAGTAAGAAAGGCTTCTAGCATATATACCACTTGCACTTCACAAGATTACCAACTCCATTCGATAATTTATGATAGAAATTTAAGAACATTCAATTGAATAAACACTTATTCAATAGGTATTATTACCCACCTTTTCCTAAAGATCTTGAAGGGACCATACCGTAGCCGTGATTTTCTACCAAGCCTCGCAACCCTCCTCGTTCAACCGTAACAATACTTTGTCTCCCATCTTCAAGGATTTCTCTATTTTGTTTTGATCATGTTTGACCTTATACTTCTATTCCGACTTTTTGATTTTTTATTGTACATGTAAATGGATTTTCTTGATCTTATCTATAAAAAAATTCCACTCTCAAAGTACCTATAAGATCTTCCCTCACTCCTCCTTGTTTCCCGTATGCAATATCCAAAGGTGAAGGTGGAAATATCCAAAAAAAATTTCAAATGAGAAATTTCCTATAGAAGTTTGGACTTATCTATTGTAATAATGTTGTATATATACCATATTTTCATCCCAAATTTTCCGTATGCTTCGGTTGTATCCCATTAGACACCGCACCAAAGTCCTATTGACTACTTCTCTACCCATATGTCTCAGGATTAACCTTCAAATTCATGTACATCTTCTCCCACAATGTATTATAGAATGCATTGATAAATATTGTATCCCTTTCGAAATGATGCTCCTTGATATCCCAAAGTGCACCCAACCCCATCCAAAGAACAATTTTACGACTTCGTGCCCACCGATGGTATTTTTACAAGGCAACGCACATATCATGAACTCGTCAACTACCACGAACATGTATCGATAAACCTCCCACAAAGTTCATGGAAATGTTTTCTCAAGGACGAGTAGGCATGGGTGTAAGGGATGATATAGACCCTATTTCACATCGGGTAT
This sequence comes from Pinus albicaulis, assembly GCA_034641835.2. Taxonomy (NCBI): domain Eukaryota; kingdom Viridiplantae; phylum Streptophyta; class Pinopsida; order Pinales; family Pinaceae; genus Pinus; species Pinus albicaulis. The sequence continues at coordinate 42,302,388 of CM076581.1, read as the reverse complement.
GTGTGTACAAAAACAAGCATCCTCTTATGAATCTAACATCTTCTCTTGCATCTTGGGCCAATAAAAATACCTCTAAAATTTAGCCACAATATTCCTACACCAAAAGTTCCATGCAACCTTGGAGGTGTGAGCCTCTCTAATCAACAATCGCTCACATTTAGGAACACATATCTTATCCAACTTGTAGAGTAACCTATCCTAGATATGGTAGTCAACGATGCTATCACCATCATGCACATGAATTTGACTCGCAACCGCCGATATACCTCCTTGAATTCCTCATCCTATGAATATGCCTCTTTGTATGCATCATGGGTGAGCTGATCCATGTGTATAAGAGTCTCCGAAGTTGTAATATTCGATTTGGGTGGTCGTGGAAAGCATGTCAACCAACTTGTTTGTGTTTCCCTTCTTATATTTAATCACCAAATGAAATTGTTGTAAAAAACCCATCCACTTGTAATTTATGGTCTATCAGAGCTTACTATGGGTCCGCAGCATCGTAGTTGGCCGGTGATCCGTGTGGATTATCGTCTCCCTTTTCCCATCGATAATGTCGCCACTTTTTCATAGTTTGCACCATGACATAGATCTCTCGTCATAGGTAGGGTAGTTAATAATCCACCCCATTAAAAAAATCTATAATGGTAGTAGATAGGTTTTCCTCCCCGCATCAAGACAAATCCCATAGCATACCCAATCGCATCCGTCTCCACTTCAAAGGGCCACTACAAGCTCTGATGATTCTAGAATTGGTGCTTGATTGATATTATTATTTAGCTCTTCAAAAGCACTTTTTGATCTTTTCCCCACTAGAAACTCTTACCACTTATCATGGCGTGTGGCCAGAGCTTCTATCACTAAAAACGAGGCTATGAATTTCCTCGGTAATGTGTTTCCCTAGTGAAAATCCCTGACTCGTAAAACATTAGTAGGAACCGACTCATTTCATGATGGCCTCCATCTTGGAAGGATCTATCTTCAGCCTTCCTCCACCGATCACATACCCTAGACACCAAATATTGCTGGCGCAAACTCACACTGGAGCAGCTTCGCAAATGGTGCTTCTTCAAATGTTTTTAGCACCCGCGTCAAATGTGACATATGATTCTCCTAGGCTACTGTGATACCAAGATATCATCCAAATAGACAATAACAAATGAATTTATAAAGGGGTTCAATACATCATTCATTAATCTCATAAATGTAGTTGGTGCATTACATAGGCTAAATGGAATGACTAACCACTCATACAAACCTTTCCTGGTTTTGAAGGTGGTTTTCCAAGTATATTCTTCTTTAACTTGAACTTGGTGATATCCATATTTGAATTATAACTTGGTGAAGTGTTTTGCTTGCTACAAGTGATCCAACAAATCATCGATCCTGGGAAGGGGGTATCTATTCTTGTACATGATTTTTTTCAACACCCGTAATCTATACACATCTACCAAGTCCCATCCTTTTTTGGAACAATGATGATGGGTGAAAAACATGGTGATGTGCTCGTTCGAATGACACCGTGTTCCAATAGTTGTTGCAATTTTTTCTTCACCTCACTTTATTCTATAACAAACTGCATGTACATCCCAATATTTGGAAATGCGGGGTCTAGAAATAGCTAGATCTCATGCTCCACCTCTCTCTTAGGTGGTAACACTTTAGGCTCTCGAAACACATCCTTGTATTCCTGTAAAAAATCCTCCAATTGTTGTTTTTGTTTCGTAGTACACCCCTCTAGATTCCAGGGATGTATTACCTATTATTGACTCATCTTTAGACTAGATTTCTCTTAAAAAAAATAAAACACACTTCTTTCTAGAACTGATCAATTTATTGGCTTGGTTGGCACTTATTAGTGATATTTTCGACTTTCCTTTGTGCACGTTTGATGACGAATGATTTTCCATCCTTTGGTTATAGCATCATTTATCACCCATATGTACTTGATGATTTATGCATAGGGTTTGGGTAGCCCTTCGATTCATACTGTCACATTTCTCAAAAAAAAAAAAATTAAAAAAAAATCCATATGCGACTCGCCTATTTTTTTTCGCATGCGCACGCGGGTCCATCCATAGCCGACCCACGTATGCTATTTAAAATATTAACCCCACATGCACACGATAGGTTTAACGGTTTTTTACTATAACTTAACTACCCTGGCTCGTGGCCTAACTGTTCCCCAACTGAAAAAAGTAATTTGAGGAAGTATAAATACACCTCAAGGGAATGGCCTAAGGGAGGAGAGAGAGAATATTATTGATATTATAGCCTGTTATAACCCTAATCAAGTCTGATATTTCCTTGTTGCCTCCCGCACTTTCCAGGTTTCAGGAAACCCTTGTTTCCTTGTGATGATCACCCTCATTCTATGTGACATCCTTTGTGCACCATTTATGGAAGAAGCTTTGTGAGGCTAGGGCTAGACGAATTAGGAGGACGGTTTTGCTCAAAGCCATGGAAGATCTCAGGTGACTTCTCCACTATTTTTTGTACATGTTATCAATAAAAGAAGTACCATCTTGTTCCTAATGTTCATGTGTTATGTGTCTCTTATACATGCTTAATAATCTTGAATAGTTTATTTCATGTTATCTTTATGATATTTTATATGCTAATATGCTAACATCTTGGACATTTATGATGTGCAACTAGTTTGTGTGCTTATTCTTGACTGATTTGCAGGTTATAGAGCACGAGGAGTAGTAGAGGGTTTGCACCCTACGGGATCGACCTCAAATTAAGGATAAACGAGTAAGGTTCACAATCCTCATTTTCTAGTTTAAAGCATACAAATTGGTAATTAGAGTCCTGCTTGTGATGACATGCCATCCACTCTATTAGGTCCCTAAAACTAAGGCCTTAGGGTAGCTTTTCCCATAATAGAACTGGAAAATCTGTTGGGGATTACATCCATGTAATTCCTAGCTTGGGTTTTTTTATCTGTCTTGTGGATTCCTGGATAGTTTAATCACTTTTGCAGTCTAGTAGGTCTTTTTCCCAACTAGGCAGAAGTCCTGATCTTCTGATCAGGCCAAGGTTTTTCCTTTTTTTTCTCCTGATTTCATTTTCTATATGCTACCTTGTCTGTACACAGTCGTGTATTTCCTCTATTTTCTCCAAAGGAACCCATACATATGTGTGTTTCTTTGTTTACAGTTGCATATACACGTGTGTTGCACACAACGAACCCACGTATGCCTAGTAAATTTTGAAAATATGAATTTTGAGGTCCTGTAAGTCTTTCCCATCTGTGGTTTTCCACTCCTGTGGAACCTTTTAGGTGTCTGGACTGTGATTCTTGTGGTTGTATGTTAGTTCCTCTCCTTCTCTTGTGAATACCTAGTCATTTTATGGTTTTGCCTGTTTTGTGAAGTCTCAATTGCAGCTATAGCACCAAGACCTCTTCCTGGAGTTCTTGACTGTTATGACCTTTTAGAACAATGAGACTTTGCTTGTTTTCTCGTGTTTTCCTTATGCATTTCTTCGCTTTTGGTTTTTGCCTCTTTGACTTCTTTGGTTTTCCCGTTTTCTTGGGACTATCCTTCTAGTGAATCTTGAAGTGACCTTTTCTTGGTTTCTTGAGTTTTTGTTTGCTGGAAGTGTATGATACTATTCTGAATCAGTTTATTGGGTCTATTGCTTCTTATTGCTTATTTGATTCCCGCTACAAAAGTAGCATTTTTGGATTGTGCATTTTGAAGTCTCCTTGTGGCTCATTTTCTTGATCTTGGTTCTTGAGTAGTTTTGTGCTTGTCTCTTTGAAATTTTCTTGTTTTCCTTAAAAGTGAAAAGCCAAAAAACATTTTTGTTTTATGTTTCTTTTGCTTTGGTTTCCTTTTTGCGTTTTTTATCCATTTTGAAGCAGTTGGTTAGTTTCTCGTTTTTTGGTTGATTTGCTTGATCTTGAAAGGAGTCTTTGGCTAGATTTCTCTCTCTTTTATATCAAGTGTATTTTGGCATTATTGTATGCATAGGAGTTCTTGTTGGGACTTGCCTTGCTTGTCTGTCAAAGTGATTGAACCAATCCTATTTAGAAAATCTTTTTTCTTCCTTAGTGAGTAGTCCTAGAATTTGCATATCATCGGTAGTTTTTGCATTAGTTGCACTGAAGCATTTTAGTATTTTTGATAGTTTTCTTAAGTGTGTGAAGAGTGATAAATGAAAAGAAAAAATAATTTTTTGTTTATTATTAGTTTCATAGAACCCATTTAGAAATCTCTTTTCATCGAAAGAAAAATATTGCATTTTCATGTAGTATGTTTCCATTGATTTCTTTTGCATTGAAAAACACCATCAATTTCACCTCCATCTACCTTTGACTTAAGTAACAACCATTTAAAATCAAGCACTCTAATTAAAATGAACTAGAATATTTTTTATTGTCATTAATCATACACCAACTAGCTAGGTCACAGGGCCTTGGAATAGGTGAGTGGAGAGTTAACTCTCCAACACCACTCAAAACTGTCAAACATATAAAGTTGATTAATGAGAGAAATCCAGTTCCATTAAGTGGATTGGGAAATCCCTACCTCTAGAGAGTTAAGCGCGACGGAGAGGGAAGGCAGAGAAGAGAGATACCCCCTCTCCTATTTACTGAATATTGACCTAAGACTGTTTCACATGGCTGTCGATACAGATTGGTGCCCATAGTTACCTTTCCTAGCGACCGCATAGGTGACTGCAGGGGGGAAAACCCATGTTACCTGAGGCAGACGTTGCATCACTTTCATCAGTACTTTTGGAGGGTGCCCTTGTGAAGCTCAGGGACTTGCACCAGGAAAATGCTGTTGTCAGGAGGTAAACATAACTAT